>OX457044.1:33852349-34187349 GCA_949752735.1 Lumbricus terrestris | reverse complement strand
GTGATTGTGCATTAAGAATCATTGTGGTTGTGCATTAGGAATCATTGTGGTTGTGCATTAAGAATCATTGTGATTATGCATTAAGAATCATTGTGATTATGCATTAAGAATCATTGTGGTTGTGCATTAAGAATCAGAGTGGGCGTGCATCAAGAATCAACGTGGTTGTGCATTAGGAATCATTGTGGTTGTGCATTAAGAATCATTGTGATTATGCATTAAGAATCGTTGTGATTATGCATTAAGAATCATTGTGGTTGTGCACTACCTTGTCAATAGTTCCCCGGTATTCAAGTTCCTTGATTTACTCTACATATACAATATTTATCATCATCAGTTGGACACTCTATTGTGAAGAGACGTCATTCTGGTCTTCGGTCTTCAATATTTAAAAATCTTTTTCTGACCAATTCCGATCTTGATCAATACAACACACACACACGCGTGCACACCCACACACACACATACGCACACACAAGAAGCAGAATCATCGATCTGCCAAATCTAGAATCAGAACACGCTCATCCTAGGCTCAAGTCAAGTAATAGACGGTCATAGAATTCTAATGACCCTATTATATATCTCCCTTTCCATTCCATCCATCAAATATACATTACATTTTTTCTCTTTTATACTCTATGTGATGCATGTGCATCCTATAGTTTAGTTAAGGCCACCATATATAAATTCAATCGATAATTTGCTGTCACTTTTTATCCCTATAGAGCCCTCCTTTTTTATAGTATGATCTTAAACCTTGTTTTATTTGGTTAAAAAATAAAATCCTTGGGTTGATTGACTGACTGAGACTCTTTATTCTTCTCTCAACACTCTTAAAATTCGATTACATTGCATTACACTAGCTTGATAATGCCGACATTTAGTCTGTCCTTTAATCCAATGCCGCTTTATCCATGGGGGGGATGATGGGAATGATTTGATGAACAGTTTCTGCTTCTTATCCTCATGAGTTATATATATATATGAGCTATGCATATATATTATATATATATATATAATTATATAGCTATATAATTCTATATAGCTCATGAACTGAGGCTTACTACTCTGTAACCACTGCACTGTTTACATGTTAACTTGTTTACTTAACATTTCTGGACATTGTTCAACGGCATTTTTTTCTGTTGAGTTCTTCCAGTGCTCTTATTAAAATAAATAAATAAATAAATAAATAAATAAGTCGTGCAAGATAGGTTAGTAATAATTTTAAAAGTTTATGGCAGAAGAGGAAATTTCAATAGACCAAATATGAGCAGTTTGAAAAGAAAATCTCAACCCTCTCCCTCCCTCAAATTAGCAACGTTGTCTCACCCTCCCATGTGCCACTGTGTGTCCACAGTGTCCAGGTTCATCCCCTAATGGTGAGTTATTTAAGAGATTTCAATCTCTGGCTAGTACAGTCCATACATGGCAAGTTTAAATAGCGTGACGCTCACTCAAATCGATCTCAACTAATCGATTCATTGAGAAATTAGAAGAACCAATGACAAATGTTTGCTACATGAACTGTACATAAATTTCAATTACATTTAGGTACACAAAAGACTCACAATCCTGAAGCCATAGCAGAGCTTAAAGTGTGGCTGGATGGTCATGGACGGCGTCCATGCACTTATTTTAAAATCTGGACGCCGTCCTCCCACTTATTGGCCAGCACTGCCTGGAAAGGTAAGGGGCATCCAGGCACTTCTTTTGGAAAGGCAAGGGGCGTCCAGGCACTTCTTTTGGAAAGGCAAGGGGCGTCCAGGCACTTCTTTTGGAAAGGCAAGGGGCGTCCAGGCACTTCTTCTGGAAAGGCAAGGGGCGCCAGGCACTTCTTCTGGAAAGGTAAGGGGCGTCCAGGCACTTCTTTTGGAAAGGCAAGGGGCACCCAGGAACTTATTTTTCCACACGTTAAGCACTGAGCCATAGTGCCATACACATTTGTATTTGCATAATACATCGGCATTGCATCAGCGCTACAAAAATCTGCTAAACTCAACGGCATCAGAATAAAAGGTCAAAGGGTCACGCGAAAGTTACGCAGTCAAACCTCAGCAGTTCAATATCTTTTCCATAAAGATTCTGAAGCCATGGAATGGCAACAACATTTTTAGGTAACCACCTGGTATAGTGCAATTGCTAACTGGACCTCTTTCAGACTTCATGGTTCACGACCAAAGCTACTTTCAAAGCTGCCCTTGCGCACTATAGGTTAAACAAGTGCCAATATCTTTCTCAACAGCCATGAAAATTTATGACATGCACCAAGAACATAGCAAATTCCTGTTGATTATGAACTCCTTTACTTGATATATTATCTAGTCGCCATAAAAGACAAAGTCTACTAAATGTTTATCGGCTATTTTTGTAGAGCTTGGTCAGTCCATCGAAGCTCTTTTTTAACCACCATACTCTCACACTTTGTACTCACATGCAATGCAGTAATCACTACACAAAGACTCGACCGATAGACTCAATCGATAACCATAAAACGCTTACGCAACCCACAGTCGCTTTAATAAATCTGTTTCCACCGCAGCGATCTATCTACTCATACGCAATGCAATAATCACTTTGCATTGAAGGCATCAATCGATAAAGCAGGACGTCCATACCCTTCCTAAGATCAGATCATTCCCAAAAGGTCCTCCGTCTGATAAGCCTATGTTTCTCTGTTGTCCCTTTGCTATGACTGCTGCAAAAGAGAGAGCAAGCTGTGGTGCAGTTAGGACGACGACGACGACGCGGTTCATGAGGCAGGCAATGGAACATGCAACCAATGAACAGTCCATTAAAATGTGTGTCCACAATAGCTCTGTGGTCTGCAGCATACGAAAAATATTGCTTACAAGTACTAATTATAACTGTGATAGTGGATGATGATGATGATGATGATGATGATGATGATGATGATGATGATGATGATGATGATGATGATGATGATGATGATGATGATGATGATGATGATGATGATGATGATGATGATGATGATGATGATGATGATGATGATGATGATGATGATGATGATGATGATGATGATGATGATGATGATGATGATGATGATGATGATGATGATGATGATGATGATGATGATGATGATGATGATGATGATGATGGCGATGGCGATGGCGGTGATGATAATGACGACGATGATGATGATGATGAAGATGATGATGACAACGACGATAATTCGCTCTGTACCACAGTTTTGGTAGCCAGTATAACTTCGGTAAGAAATAATAACAACAATAATGATACAGTATGCAGCTCCAGATGACTTCTGACCTTCAACCTCTGCCTCCAGCTGACCTTTTTCTGAAATCAGGAATAATAGTAATAATATTTGCCTTCCAAGGCACGACTCTTCTACGTCTTGATGAGTTCTAGGTGTCCCTAAATGGTTTTTTGCATTCTTTTAATTTAAAATGATGACGGATCCGAGGTGCTGTGGGGCAAAAATACTAATAATATTCCTGTGCTCAAAGCATTAGAGTTCACTGTTAAGAAAAGTTGGTGAGAAAGCCCAATTTCCGGGTTAGTACAGTTGAAAGCCAAGAATGAGAAATATTTAATTCCAGATGTTGTGACCTTACTATACATATATAATATTATATATATATTAGGGTGGTCGCATCTGTAATGGCAAATTTTCAACTTCATTTTTATTCTTTCTCCAACCCACCATTTGGTGCCACTTGGTAAAAGACTGATGCAGCCCAAAAATTATCTCGATAGAAAAATATTTAGGACTAGCACAACGTGTTTGAAGTTTTGGATTTTACGAAATATCTTCGTCTTTTTGAGCATAGTGACAATTTAGCTACATTTCTGGAGCTATGACTAGTTTTAACAGAAATGCTGCTTTCTTTTACTCAAGCACGACTGACAAGAATGCCTGACTTCTACAATGATGATAATGGTTTGTTATATAGTTTTATGAACAATTGACCATCACAGTAGTATTTGACTCGTGGGTCCCTGAGATCGATGACCATAAACTTCTACTAGAAAGCCAACACATTGCTATGTGCTTTTGATAGGCCTGATTTCTATCTACAGGAATCCTTTGTTACACTAAAGGCTCTTTATTACATGCTTAACTTTGACACAAATTCTGATATAATACGGACAAGGACCTCAATTATAGTTGAACTAGAGAAAGCTACTGATGACACAGTATTTTCGTTTATTGTAGCAATCAGAGCAGAATGCCACAGCGCATCACAGATAAAATTTATCAAAAAGCTGCTGTAAACAAATGAATTAAAATAGATGTTGAAATTATTGAGATCATAATTTTTATAGATCTAAGAAATTACTTATTAGATCTAGGCCTACCACATAAGAGTCAATTAAGGAGCAGCTTTTAGACAACTTCCAAAGAGAGCATCATAATTGAGTGCCTGGTGAAGCCTACTCACATTGTTGTCTATTTCATAATATAGAAGTTATCCCATTAAAAGTATAAGCTTACTTTTAGAGTTGAAAGAATGAACACAGAGTCAAACCATTGACACAGAAAGTACTGTCAAGAGTGGACACAAATTACACTTCATTTATTAGCTCTTGTAAATTCACTACCTATTATAAATTAGCATGAAAGGCAATGGTGTCAAACACGTAAGCTATATGCAACGCAAAATCTCTACGTCATGCACAGCAATGGATCCAGCTGAAATTACAGTGGCCACTAGGACATCTCAGACGACCAACCAATTCAAGGGTTTAAGTATAGCACCCTCAAGACAACACCCATTGCTACACTTTTGGTGGTAGATGAACACCTTCCTTGGGCAGCATGCCAGAGATTTTACTTTGAGGGAAGTGTATCGTGAAAACTACACCATGGCTCAAACCCATGCAAAGACCAAATGCAATTTGAATTGTGAGACAGTGTAATAATGCCTCAGGTTGAAAACATTTTAGCCTAAATTTGAGATAACAATTCGCATCTAAAAATGATGGATTTCTACTTTTTAATATTACACCAGTTCCTTGTACCCAGTAACCCCATGAACATTGACGGTAGAAGAAAAATATTTCTCAAAAATCAGACCTCATTAAGAAGTTTGGTGATTTTGCAGAATAAATTAATTATGTAGGACACAGATGAAACCGCACAAATTTTATATTTATGCATAATAATTATATCCTATTACTGTTCCCTTACTGTAACAGTCTAAAAACAATAAGCTATTATAGCCTAATCAATCAAAACAAGGTAAAACAGGTACTATTTGTGAAGAAATAAGCTATGATAGATGTTATCTGTGATGCGGTGTGTTATACAGGTTTTCTAGCCTTTGAGAAATTTTTCTTGAAGTGGCGCTATATAAATTGATGATTATGATTACGATAACAGTAGCATCATAATGTTTAAGTGTGGACCAACATCAGGTTGTTGAATTGATTCCTGGTTTGAAGATTCCTGGTTGACTACAGCCATATAGCTACTTTTGAGCATTAGAAGTCTTGCTATTATAAGGGTAAAACTTTGATGGCGTTGTGCTAGTCCTAAATATTTTTATTTTCTCTTACAACTTTTTGTGTGATGTTTCTGGGGAGAATGGAACCAAACGGCGCCTTGGAGAACAGTCAATTCATACTTTCATTTTTAACGACCACCCTAATATATATATATATATACACATATGTATATCTGGTGACATTGCACATGAAGTATTTAGTCACATAATTACACACTGCAAAGAATTTTGCATGAAAGTGAGGTCGGAAAAAATAATATTACTAATGTCATGGAGTAACAAGACAGTGCCCTGATCAACTACAGCACACTTACAAGATGAAGTTCTGAATCTGTTTATAACCTGTTAAAACCACGCTATCCTTGCATCAGTTATATTTTTCTTAAATGAAAGCTGCACTCTGCAGCACCGAACGACATGGACAGTACCACTTAGGTGCTGCTGCTGCTGCAGTGCCACCTTACCATTTGTTTTGATTTACACCTGCAAAGGCAGATGCTTCAACTGCACCGAGTCTACTGGATATATAAAGAATTTACTCACTGTCGTTGCCCGCTTCATATTCCAATCTCGGCAACATGTTCCTGTAGTTCCGGAGTCACACGCCACAATAAAGATGCTCTCAAAGATAATGAAAAAAACTCAGAGGAACAACTAAAGCCGCATATTGCGATGTGTATCTTGACACAGTGAAGGACGCAATCCCACGACACTTACGACATCCTAAGTGCTCTGTGTACTTTTGTAGTTTTAGTTCCAAGAGACACATGATCTCTTCCCTAACTGGACTTTTTCCTGCGGTCACACTTAAAACACTAATGCTAAATAGTTTACTTCCAGGAGCACTATAAAAAAGCATCACACACTCACACAGGTATTCTATCACAGTACATGTCCGCACGTTCACAACAATTACCGTACATACAGTTCAACAGATCACAATTTTGCATCAAACTGATCAGCACAAAAGTACAGGCACCTCAGACTTCCTTGTCTGGGATCAGCAAAATAGAACTTATTAATAAAAATCTCCATTCAATTCACTGCATGGTCTTCGCTACATGTGATATCAAACAAATTATAAGTAATCTTCTTCATTTCTTGTTTCTACAATGAACTCTGTCAAACCAACGTAATTTTTCTTGCTCAGCTGGTAGGCCAGCACACCAAAATGCAAACTAAAGCTTATTACGAGGCTGGTAAGGCTGTGTCTTCAAATGTCATCTGATTTTGATGCGACTTTTATTCACGCACATCAATGTGCAAAACTCACGCAAAATCACATACTCATCTATTTATTTATTCATTTCTCCATTTTTATAGCGCCCCTTCAAGATCTCCACTCAGAGGTGCTCCCGACTACAGCGCGGACACTGCATCGCAGTTTCATGCTGAAGCGCCAAAGCAATTGCGAGTGAAGGACTTGCTCAAGGTCCCTACATGGCAGCTTTAGGTGGATTTGAACCTGCAACCCTCCAGCTGCAAGGCAACAAACATAACAACTACCCCACAACACCCACACAAACTGATGTCAGACATTATATATGCATTACAATACATACATATATATAAAATATATATATATATATATCATATATATTATACAAATATATCATATATATACAATTATCCATCATTATCCTATGTGCTGCATAATTGTATACCCAGTTGGATAAAAAAAATGGCTCAACCATTGAATCATGCCCTTTGCAATTAAAACAAAATTTATTGGATGGATTTATGGATCAAGGAATGGCAATCAGAATTCGGAAAGCCCATAAATGCCATCTGGTAACATGTTTGATTAAAAATATTTCAGCTGTAGAAATTGAAAGAGGGGAGGTCTTTTCATGGCAGCTCTTTCATAAGCTCTTTGATGCCATGCAACAAATGACAAATTTCCATCATTAATAATCGAAACCTTTGAGATTGATCGACCACATTTTATTTGTTGCAGCATCCAGACTACTGAATATGTGTCAGAGGAGTTAAGAGGCATTGCACCGAGAGACTAAGCTGGTCAACGTCACAGATGAAAATGCACATCCTAACAGGTGGCAATGAAATGAGAAACACTCACACGAAACAACTGATGCCACTCTCTTCCGTACTCTTAGACATAAATAACACATGCACAATACAACACACACATGCATATGCACCCACGCACGCACACACACACCGGTGCATGCAGGCACACACAGTCACACACACGCATGCACACGCGCACAGACACACAAGCACACTTCCCAAAAAATGCATAGATCATTATGTACAGAAAACTTAGACATAAATCACACATACACATTACAGCACACACATGCACAAACACACGCACACAAACAAACACACACAGGTTATGTAGGCATACACATGAAATGGCCGCGTAAGGACCTTGGGCAAGTCCTTCACTCGCAATTGCTCAGCGCTTCGGCGTGAAACTCCGATGCAGTGTCCGCTCTGCATTCGGGAGCGCCTCTGAGTAGAGAGCTTGAAGGGGCGCTATAACAAGTGCACATACATACACATGCACACTGTCCAAACCATACACAGATCATTACAGTATTTAAAGCTAGACATAAATAACACCTACAGTCCTACACAATAAAACATATGCCCATAGGCACACGCACACACACACACACACACAAGCACACAATGGGGACGCATAAGAAACAAGTGTGTACAATGCACACACAAGGCTAAACCCTGCAAGAGAAATTCAGCTGCAAAGTAAAAGAAAAGCATGGCCACGCAGACAGAGAAAAGCTAAATAGATTAAGAGTCAGGCAACTCAGTATCACTGTTAAAATTACACAAAGCCAGCACAAGCACAGACTTGCAAACGCTATATCCTCCTTTCATTTAGCCAAATACAATGAGAAAATCTCACCACTACATAAAACCTTTTAAAAAATTATTTAACCTTGTAACTCGTGTTGCAAGTGAATGCAGCAGAGCAGAAACTGATAAACTTACTCTATAAAACTGACCTCCAATGCATCATTATCTTGCCATTTCACTTCATTGGCTGCCGCCGCTTTCAGATGAAAAATACCACTCATTCAAAAATTCGGGTAAAAAATGTACAGATATATTCCAAACAATGAAACAAATTTCAAGATACGAGTGGATGGAGAAAATCATTACTAATACAGATCAAGTGGCCCTGAAAATGTTTGTCTTACCCTGAATAAATTGCTACATGCTAGACCTTGCTGCCACCAAGATCAGTAATACCGACAACATCTATGACATCACAGAAACAGTAGCAACAATAAAAACTACCGATACATGCACGATTTGAAATAAGATAATTCTGCAGTTCGTGATAACTAATGATATCTGTATATAACTATAGCAACAGGTCTTCGGAAACGTGCAAATACATGAAACACAAACACATCACGGTCTAGAACTGCTATACAATACAATACAATACATTATACATGTAGTATGTACAGTGGATTTCAAAAACACCAGTTTGTGTGTTAAAATGTTGCCTGCAGCGCATTATTATCATCTGTGGCGATCTATCCTCGTGACAGGCAGCACAAGCAAGTACTTCTATACGTCTCGAAATCTGCACAGAAACATTGTCCACCCGGTCGGTCGGCGCGCCATCCAGCGATCATCCGGCAGCCTACATGGGATTAATCAAGGGGCCGAGCACCGGGCGACGGTACTCAACCACGCCTCTCTGTCCTTCAATGGACTAACCACCGAGGAGACGGTGGATTTTGTGGAGCAGCTCCGGAGCAAAGTAAATCGAGGCTCAGTGATGGTAAAATGGGTCTTTGAGGATGAGATCAATAAACTGGAGAAGAAGTGGAGTGGACGGCATGCAGATCCTCCGTGTCCTGCGTCTCGACTTCTTTCTGCCAGGTTTTAGCGCAAGATATGCGTCCAGATTAGTCGTAATTGGTCGGCTTAGGTTGAGACTTCGTCAACAAGCGGATATCGACTTTGATGGTGATTAACTCGACTAAAACCTGTTCTCAAAGACGCTTCAACGAGAGCGAATCAATTTGAAAATGTTAGCATTAAATAGATGCTAGAAATCGATACTATTGCTATCTAGAAAGAAAGCGCAAACAAAAGTTTAGATAACATAATATCTAACGTAAACTTCAGAGGAAACCATCCGAAAAAATTAAAGCGAGGCTGTGCACTGGTTACGCATTCATCACATTTCACAGTTGAGAATTTCGGAAGATTTACATTGCAGTACGCAATCTCCTTGATCCAACCATATTTATATATATGGCACACTCAGCCATTGGCCATTGGAGAACACGGACCAGGGAAACCCTTTCAGATTAAGTTGAAGTCTCCTATCCGGTGTTTCAATGACTGATCATCGAAGGAATTTCTTTATTAAGTGCATAGCCCTTTCATTCGTTGTCCTATCAGAGTGTGACGGATGCTTGCTATAATGCCAGAAGTAACAGCATAGAGCACGGACAGCCGGAGGGTTCCTGGCTTAGCCTCTTCCTTTCTACCGTCCATTCATCATTTATATCGATGGGCAGTCCTTCATTGCCCCGACAGATGCACCCATTCATTTCAAACCAGCATTCCCAACCACATGCAAACACACAGTGCACATCTTCCAACAATCATCTTACATTGATGGAAGGAAAGCCATAAATTATGTGGGGCTTATGGCCGATGATTCTGCATCACCTTCATCTGCATTCATATTATACACATAAATCTATATATACACACACACACATAATATATATATATATATTATATATATAGGGTTATGGTATCTATATATATATATATATATATATGTTATATTATATATATATATATATACATGTAGAAATTAACTACTATAAACATCATCATCACCTCTGTCATCATCATCACCATCACCATCGCTTTACTATATACCACCATCACTGCAACATTACAAGTCAGTATTTTATCTTTATTTTACTGACTACTATGCTCATTAGGGGACGATTCTCTAGATAACAACTCATGTCAGTTGATAGCACAAATCTGCCTAAGAGGTTCAAGTGTAAAGAGGTCATTTAAGGTAAGATAAGAAGATATAAGATAAGATCAGGTCAGATAAGGATAGTCTTTAGTCAAACAATTGCTATATATAATATATACATGGACTTTGGTGTACATACGTGGAAATAAACAAAATAACAAAACAAAATAAATAAACAAACAAAATAAACATGGACTTTGGTGTACAGACGTGGAAATAAACAAACGCTATCCATCAAACTAATCAAAACTATAAAATATTCTAAAATCACATAAAAATTATAATTATTATAATAAATCCGAAATATCACCCAACTGATGAAGTTTTTCCTCATCATGCTATCTGCTATTGTCTACTGCCATGCAATTAAGTTTAACACTGATGGATCCACAACAATAACACAAGTCATTCTGGTACGGAAGTCAGTAGTATTAAAGCCACGAGTCCCTAATGAAAATCACATAAATGTCTGGTTGCTGGTTGCAGTGAATGTCAGATTCAGTTCTACTGTTACCAGACACTACATTTAAGAATGCAATGTACAACATGAAAAAAGGCTCAGATCACATTAACACGAGAAGCAAAGTCATTATAGCAACAGAATCAGCAACATAACTCATTAGAGAAACTTTGCAAAACATCTCTCAATTCTGCAGGCACAATGCATTGACAACGAAAAAGTATCAAAAATAAAGTACATGAAAGACAGGAAGAAGTGAAACGGTGTGATATAAAAATCTATTTAAATGAACATGTGGAAAATTTCGATTGGAGAACAGACAAGAGTGGACGACCACTGAAAAGCGTGAAAAGTTTAGAAAGAGTAAAATACATCATCATCATTATCAGCAGTAGCAATAGCAGTAGTATAACAGTAATGCTCCGACTGTGCAATATTGTTATTCCAGCCGAGCAAAAGTGCAGTATTACTATAACTATACTATTATTTTAACACATCACGCATATATCAACCTCAGGTTCTTCAAAGTGATGTCCAGATACCATGCAATCACATCTGAGCATGCAAGTCATAGCAATTTGTCCAGCCCACCCAAGCAAGGGTTGTATGGATTGCACTTTGCTCAGCTGTAGGCCCTATAACAATATTGCACAGTCGGAGCATTACTGTTATTACTATAAAAGGAAGTAGTTTTATGGGCAATTAATTCCATTCCTTGGGACTGCAACACAGGACACATGAGTGACCAGACATAAGACACAAAAGTACCTAAAGAACACAACTCTGGGGATGAATGGAGAAATATAATTACAAGATACAACTCTTTTTGTAGGCAGGATAGAGAAGACATCATAACACTGAATGTCACTAAAAAAATAGACCTCTAAGAAGAAACTTGCAATAATCAATTCTGGAGCAGGCAAAATAACGCATGAACTACTTCATGGTATAAAATGTGTACTACTATAACTGTTAAAATCAATAAGAAAGTAAAAATAATAATTTGCCCATGTAAGCAACAGCATTAAAACGTGATAGCCTAGGCTATAGGCCTACACGACGTGATCTAAATGGAATTGTGCAGAGCAAAATATCCTCACCGACCTGCACGAATATAAGCACTTCTTCAGCGGCGAACAACTGCAGCCTATATCACAGTTCTCTATCTTTCTTCAGACGGCTAACGAGATCAGTGGGAGAAGCGCTGTTGGACCCATTAGACGCAGATTCCGTGGTTCGTCGTAACGAGAACCGAGAACAGTCCCTATCCACCGAACAAGAACGATCGTCCACAGCAGTAAGAACGCTACGCATTCGACGCAACGACGACGAACCTATGGCATTTAAGTTTACGCGTGACGCGCCGAATCGCGGCGCTGCGCTGCGCTGCTCCGTCGCTGTTCCGTCGCTGCTCCGTCGCTGCACAGAATCAAACGCCCAGCGCCGCGGAATCAATGAGCACTCGGAGTTTCGAATAATACCATTAGCGAATACGACGACGACGAAGACGACGACTTGGTTGAACCAGCAAGCACAACCTCACACTCTCTCTGTCGTCGCCGTCTCAACAACTTGAGAAGCTAGCTGCAGATGGCATGTGATGCGACTATAATTCAATTTCTAACGGACCATGCAGGCACACGACACCGCTAGCCGCCCGGGCTGGCGTAGGCTACGTAGTAGGTTAGGCGGTCCGACGGTCGGCACTTGGTTGTGGCATCACGCGGCGCTGCTTACCGACGATTATTTTTATATGGCGGCAAATTTCACGTTTTGTGGCGTTCACAGTCTTCAGATTGCCAAATTGGTTTTGCAGGTTGTGCAGGGCGTTTTTAAGTGTGCAATTCAGTCAGTGTTGCCATTCTTAGCGTTTTCCACCTAGATCTATTCTATGTCTTTTGCTCTTGTCTAGGTTTCTAGGTTTTTCCTCAAGATCTAGCTTCATTGTCAGCTGATAGGAATAAATGAACCATATATAGGATGGGAAGGAAGACACTGTGCAGTTCTAAAAATTCCTTTAAAGAAACCCCCGAGTCCTGCATGGTTGTCGATATAATATCAGTGGTTGGTCTCGTCGATACAAATGACTTGCGATCTCCGAGGAGATAGCAGAACCTTAATCCAACGCTGTGCTGTGCTACAGTGCTATTTCAGCTGACAAATCCGGCGGCTGCTGAGGTAGGCCTACGACACGAGTCCAGCAAACTGAATACGAAACATTGTATCGACTGAACACACTATTCCACTCTGTCTGGAGCATGTATGCAAGCTGTGTGTGTGTGGGTGTGTGTGTGTGTGTGTGTGGGTGGGTGTGTGTGTGTGTGTGTGTGTGTGGTGTGGGTGGGTGTGTCAGTGTGCACGCATGCACGCATGTGCGTGTATTAGAACAGTTAGATAAGGGTACATCATTTAGGGTGACAGTGATTCTGACATTAGGTTCCTCTTATCTGCTTTTATATTACTGTAATTACATCCTCATAAGTTTGCAGCAAAGTTCAGAATCTGTCATCACCGTAATTGTGGTGGGATAGGGCAGCATTTGAATTTAGATTTAAAAAGCTCATGAGCAGAATTTCATGAAATATTAAAACTTCTTCAGAAACAGAGACAAAAAACTCAAATAGTATACTACTATAATATAAGAAACTCTATAATGAAAGCAATGATTCTTTGATGTCATTTAAAACAGAATGTAAACAATTAAAAGATCTACTATGGTTTCCTTCCGCTTCGAGGGTTTGACTTCGATTCTTCTGACTTATCATCTAATATCAACATGACTTTTCGACGGGTCAATTATTTTGATTGCAATTTCACTAGAAGAACCAATTCACTGATGCTTTATGATAACGATTTTAACAAAACAATTACATAATATTAGCCTAAATAAAATCACCTCAGAATTGTATAAATCATTTATAACATAGCTTGCACTATGTTCATCCAGAGACTTGACCGGATTGTCGAATAAACGAAAATTATCATTATTATAACTATTACTATTATTACTATCATTACTATTGTTACTATTATTATTATTATTATTACCAATCACCCTCCAGCGCTTTAACATTGTGGCCTTCCACATTCTTTTGCTCAACCAGACTTTGTCGAATGGAAGTGATAATAATATTAACACTGTTTACATTATTATTATTATTATTATTATTATTATTATTATTATTATTATTATTATTATTATTATTATTATTATTATTATGCTTATGTTTGTGTTTATGTTTATTATTATTACCATTATTATTATTATGTTATTGTTATTGAAAGGCTAGGCCTACACCTTTTCCAAATCGGGCAAAGGGTTAGCGAAAGAGCGAAGGCCACAGCGTTAAAGCACTGAATAAGAATAGAAAGTCTTTGAAATAGGAAGGACGCCTCCTTCAGATCATCCGACGCCTGTGACAAGTGACGACCCAATTATTATTATTTTTAAAAAATTATTATTATTATCATCATCATCATCATCATTATTGGTTCCTCACTCTAGAACTGCCATGGCTCAGTTTCAATCATTTGACTCAATTGGTCCGTCTCTTTGGAATGCACCTTCTCCTTCTGTTCGTTCCACCATTCTCTCTTCTTCCTTCTCTCTTCTCAAAACCTGCTTCTTCCCGCGAGGCCTTGCGCACTGTTCACCTTACTGTAGGCGCTTTATAAATGGCTTAAATACATTACAATATAACCTAAACTATACATACGTCTATTTATTTTAATCACCTCTTCTGCTTTTCGAATATGTGATGTTTGTTCAATGGCAGATGTCCCCATCTTTAACCACGCCTAACAGAGTTCATAATATGATGCTGTATCTTGTGATACTTTTTGATCGATGCAAGTCATAAATCAGCACCGATAACCTGGTTGCTTGCTTGATTGGATTTTTGTCATGTCTGCACCTCATCAGATGAAAGGCTCCACATGCTCAGGACCTTGATGCGGACGCTGACAGAAATGATGACAGCACACATAAAAACTGTGCTGTTCTCAATTTATTATGTGTTTTAATGCCACTGACTGCAATGATGACAAATTAAAACGGGAATTTACCTTGCTTGATAGGTAGAATACAATTAACCCAGTGCACCATAGTAGGCTATAGTTGCCGTGCCGGATTAAAATTAAGGCATGTTCAACATGTTCGGCCGAATAGGGACCCACACTTTAGGGTCCCACACGTACAATAGGAATATTTTTCATCATTGTTATAAGTATTTTAATCACAAAAATGAGTTTAAATCTGTGAACAAATTGCAAAATTATTCGAAAACTACTGATTTTAACATATACAACTTTTACACATGTGTGTGGTTTGTGGGACCCTTATTGGAGTTTCTATTACCAGGCAGATTGATCTTGAAATCAATCAGAAATGCTAGTAAGAGCTATAAGTTTTATTGCTTATTTAATCACTAATACCTCATCAGATCGGAACTCAAGTACCGTGCAACGCATTAAGAGATGGCGTCGTGGTAAATATTGTGTACGCTGGGACTCAGTATATAGGCCTACACTCTGAAAATAAAAGCCTTAAGAAGGCGAAAGAAAGAGCATGCAGAGTGCAGAGTCATGGGGGAAGCGAGAGGATACACACAGGGAGGCTACTGCAGACAGCTGGACACACTACCAGGAATGCTCTTTGCTGCATGGTGACAGTACGCGAAAAGGGGGAGGGCTAGGAAGTCTCCACTGGTAGCTGAGCGCAGTGAAAGGAGGTCCATGCAGAGAGACAGAAGCCGGAGTGAAAATCTCACATTGGTAGGATGCAGCTTGATCCAGGGTCGACCACTGGCGAAAGCGCTGAAATATAGAAATATATTGTCACTTACTTAAACTTCCAAGACATGGCAACACTCAAGTGTCTGTCCAGTCATAATGTAGCATGTCAGTTCGTGGTGACAAGGAAAGAGCTTCTGGTTGAAATTCAGCCAGGTAAATGGCTGGCTATTAGTCACGATCACAATTGCAAGACTGACTGATGCCATCAACCTGACGTTTATTGGAACCAGTTGTTGTTTTGCAGAATCACCCATGCTGAGAGCAGGACAGATGATACACTAAAAATGCGTGTTTCTAAATATACATTAGGGTGTCCCAATTTGAGGTTATTTTTGAAAATGCTAAGTCTCTCCAGCCAAAAAGTATCATTGGTGGTAAATAACTTTAGGGAAAAAATTTCAAATTTTTTCAAGGACATTTAGAGGTCCCCCCCAAAGGGCTATAAGATATCATAGAAATACATTGTGGTCTGCCGCTGTCATTATGAATATCACTCATTCGTAATTTCATGAACCTTGGGTTCCTTGCAGCCCCACAACATTTTCATTATGAATAAGTGCAACACACACACATATATATATATGTATATGCTATATATATACATACATATATATATAATGTCATGCAGAGCTGCTGTTTTGTGGATTTGCATGTATGGAGCAGCCATTTCGTTAAGTGTGCAAAACGAAGTTTCAGACTGTTTGATATATCCTTTTCACTACAGTCTGTTACATAGGGAATGCAAATATGGGTTAACGGTTACATATTTTATATATTACAATATTGGTTAATTTTATTATCATGGCAAGCCACAGTAAAACTAAAGCACTGTCAAAGTTGATTAATTGACCATCTATATGAGAACTTGTGCTATCCTTGAGGTGATGCTTTCCAGCGACTTTTATACATGTCTTTGACCATCTACAAGGCTGCAGATATTCTGTGTTTTCAAGATGTTTGATGAAACTGGTTCAAATTAAACAAACGTCAATTTATGCAGCAACAAATCCCAAAAGATAATTATTGTTAACTGAGGGCTTTAAAACTTGCTTTTTGGATCAGGCTCACAGAGCATCATCCTATGGAGGATTTCCATGAATTCTTTACATTTGCTGAGTTGATGGTGGGATGGATGTATCATGTACCAAACATAGCTGGTATTTGCAAGTGTGATGCTCTCAGAGTACGTTGTATGGCAAAGGCCGTTATATTACTCAATGAAAATGGAGTTTCTGTTCTATGGAAACGAGACTGTCATCTGTTTAACAGATAATGATTCACAATTAAAACACCTTAACAACTTTTGTTGTATCAGTGTAAGCCTACATCCTATCCTGGTCCACTGTCTGATTTCAGCTGATGCTCCATTTAATTGCATCATGTTAGTTAGACGATTACAAGCATATGATTATCCTGGTCTCAGTGTCACTGCACTGAAAGCAATGCAATGTCATTCTTGATACTTCAATCCAGAGCATGCAACTCTTGAATTGTTTTCTGATCTCTTAACACCATACAAGGAAGCAACTCTCATACTACACAAGACCCGAAATTGGATCTCACTTGGTCAAGTTTCTTCCACAACTTTACCATAGCTATAATATTAAATCTCTCAAAGCTTTTACCAGACCACCGGCATTGACGATAGCTTTCTAGAGAGTTCTGCTGTTTGACCATCTGGAAAATCGTATAATTAAGCCATTCTAAACTTGACATGTGTCAATGGCTGTGCCTGATTAATGCCATAACAAATGAAAGTCATAAACAGTTCTAATTGCAAGCTGTTGAAAAACATCGAAAGTACTTCCCAAATTGCAACCATGACTCACTTGAGTCACTTCTTCCGATGTACATGTAGTGAACTACTGATTGGACCAAACATGTGACAATGTCACATATGGTACTGTGTGCCAATATGCCATCTTAAAGTAAACTATATTTTAAATAACTGCTCGAACTATTATAGTAGTCAATAATGGTTAAATAATATTCCAAATTCTAATAATATATGAAAATATGTAATGAAAGTCAGTGCATATATAAATTTTGTCAAATTTCAGTCACTTAACTGCAAAACCAGTCTGAGCAAAATACAGCATAACATTTTTTGAGCAATTACATAGCATGACATATCATATTTTGTGCAAAAGCATTCAAAATATATGTGGTGCGAATGACGTTGCCTCATATATTGAAATATTTGCACACGAATATCATAGTACGCTATATATAAAATTTGGAGCTCTGGGGGGACCTCTAAAAATAATTTTAAAAATTCGAAAAAATTATACAAATATTAACATCTCCATAGAAAACTTTCTGACTGGAGAGACCTAAGAATTTCAAGAAAAAGTTTTTTTGGGACACCCTAATATACATGTGTATATATATACATAATTTATATATAATATATATATGTATATAGTAAATATAATATCTGTTATGACATATAATATATATGTATATATATAGTATATACAAACATCCGTTATGACAACAGGCCTAGAAATCTGGTCCTTAAGTGCACTAATCAACATGCTTCAATTAGAACACTGATTTAATGCAGTAAATGTAACAGGCTTAAAATTATATATACACACACTGCACACATACACACACAGATAAAATAATTATATGCATCTATGCTTCCAACACGGAGCATCAACATTGAATTCCTGCAATTTTTAAATGCTTGGTCTTGAGACTAAAAGTCTTGGTCTTGATGTTGTAGGTCCTGACAACAAGACTGGAAGAAGTAAAGTCTAAAAAGGAATTAAGTTGTTTTGGTTACGTTTGGCTTCGTTTAAGTCAGCTGCATTGTTGTGAGTCACTTCTTAACGATGATGCTAAGACAAATTTACAACACTGACAAGTGTTTTTTAATTCTTCACCAACAAAGATCACAAACAGAAAAATATTGATCATATACATCAGTTATCGCATCAGTACCGACACTACTCTATATTTACATGTATGCTTATTATACTATGTCTGTACCGGTACCCAAAAAATTCCAAAATGCAGACAGCAGCTGGTCTATGAAAGAATATTCTTATATTATTTTATATTAAAGTGTTATTTGTACTGTGATTATATAGTTGTCACCTACTAATCTTAAAGCTCTACGTGAGGCATCGGATGCCTTTATTCTGTCAAAGTTGCGTCATTTATTGATGAACTGGTGCTGTCTGTAGATGGTTTGACTATACTGCCTCGCATTCCTTTGCGCTGGTGGCATGTGCTGCTGAAATGTTTCTATGCACTGCAAATGATTCGCACTCATCAATGACCGAACAATCTGGTTTAAATACATCCCACAGTTTACAGGGTATACCTATAGGCTTTAAAAACCTTAAATCTGTTTTTGTTCATTGCTCAATTTCTCTCATGATGATGATTAGCCAGACATCAACTGTCGAAAATTGGCTAATGGCAGCAGACAAGCTTTTCCCGCCAGAGAATCGCCAAGCTTATCCTGTGAGGTACGTGGCAGAACTTTGGCATGCTATCGTAATCGTAATCGTAATCGTAATCTCGAAACTTCTACAGCGCCCACAAAAGCCAAGTCGCGGGAACCAGCTTATTCACAGGCGCTCAATCAAAACAAAATCGATAGGCAGCGGGTCAAGTCCGGAGAGTCAGGCAGGCAGATAGATGGACGGCTAAGGTGGGTGATGTTTAGAGTTGAAGTGGCGGGGGACGTAAGGAGAAGAGGAAGAATCAGGATAGGATTTTTGAAAGAGCAATGTTTTCAGTTTTGAGTGAAAGACCTGTGGGGAGATAGCGAGAGGTGGAGTTTTGGTGAGTTCGTATGATGGGTCGGAAGTTTGCCGAAGTGCTGGCGGAAGTTTGTTCCAGAGAGGTGGAACGGCAATGGCTATGGAGCGGTTTGCGAATTTCAGTGATGAAGTGATGGGAGGGCGAAGCAGTGTAATGGAGGATGAGGAGCGTGTTGAACGAGGTGGCTGGATGGTGAACAACTGACGAAGGTAGAACGGCTGGGATGATTGAAGTGTATTGTAAGTGAGTGAGAGGACTTTGTATTCGATGCGTTCAGGTATTTTGAGCCAGTGAAGTGATTTCAGGACAGGAGTGATGTGGTGACGTTTGGGGGTTTTCGTCACTGCACGGGCGAGGGCATTCTGGATAGCTTGGAGGCGGTTAATTTGGGTTATATCAATGTTTAGGAAGAGAGAGTTGCAGTAATCAAGTTTCGCATGAACTATGGATGTGGCTATTGTGGATGCAGTTTTAAAGTCAAGCTATCAGAGGCAGTAGCTTCCTTCTGGAGAAGCAGAATAGGCCTACATATCACGATCTCATAAAACTGATGGCATGCAGTATGTATACATACTTGTATGTATACATACTTGTATGTATACATACTTGTATGTATACATACTCGGTTCCAATGTCCACAGACGATCAACGGTGCATTACTCCGATGCATCAGCGTTCTTTACTGCCCGTCCTAAAAGCATTTCAAAATAAATTTATAATTCCAGCGCCACTTCGTAAAACCAGAGTAAGAGGTTATGAAATGCACTCACGAAGCCATCGAGTAGGAGTCGAGCCACGTTTTAATACCGAACAGTCTCATCTAGAAATGCTTGGGGCCTATACGGACTGAACTTGACGCATCGGAGACTGCTAAAAGAGAAGGATGGTTAAGTAGTCTTATCGAGCCTTTGCATTGTTTCTATCGGTGATCAGCTTAATGTTCGATATGAAATTTACGCCTCCCAAGAGTGAAGAGGGGAGTCTCTGAATGGCCTTCTCGGGAGTTATGCATAATTTAGCGCCGGACGGACGTTATAGAAATGGCAGAGGCAATTGGTCAGAGACGATGAAACAAAGTATACCTGTATACAGTACTCACAACAACACGTACTATGGACCAAGCAGTATGCCAAAATATACGCACTGTTCATACTGCTGCTGCTGCTGCTGTTGCTGCTGCTGCTGCTGTTGCTGCTCGTACGAAATACTTTCGCTCCGGAGACTCGGGCGAACGCCCTCATCTGAGGCGATGAAGATGACACACTTGTTTATGAACACGGATGAGTATCATGAGTTAGGAAGCTGCTACGTACACCAGAACGCCGAGACAGCATGACCAGCTACGATTCACTCTGTCTGTCTCCCTCCCTCCCTCCCTCCCTCTCTTCCTAGTTCTCTGTCTGTCTGTCTGTCTGTCTGTCTGTCTGTCTGTCTGTCTGTCTGTCTGTCTGTCTGTCTGTCTCATAGGCGCCCGCAAAAAATTTTGCAAGGGGGCAAAAAATTTACGATAGTCACGATTAAACTTTTTAGTAGCAAGAGCTTGAAAAATGCAAAGCTGGAAAATAAGAATAAGGGTATTTTTCAAAGAGGTTTCTTATGCAAATTTCTCAGTTTAATTTTGTGTATAATTTTTCATACGAATAGTTCCTTAGAAATTTGCTAAAATTCAAAAATTAAGTAGATGTTAAAAAGTAGTTTCCTAAAGGAGCGCTTTGTATACGTTAGAACGAACGAATAAATTAAAGAAAAATAGGTGTCAGTTTTTAAGGGGCAAGTGCTCCTCTAGCTGCTTCTAAAGCTCCACTCTAAAGACAATCGCAGGGCACCAGCGTTTTCACATGTTCTGCATCGAGTCAGAAACCTATTCCAAAGACTAGTCAGAAAGAGGTCCGAGTCTGGTATAGCCAGAGGGCCAGAGTAACTGCTAGTGCGGGTGTCGTTTAGGAAGGTGGAGGATCCGAAGATCAGATGATTGTGGGTATCAATTCTTTTGAAGAGATCTAGCTCTTGGTCAGTTTTGGGTGTAAATCCCGATGCGTGATAACCAGAGCCCTTTATCCAAATTTATCTACAGTTTGACCTCCCTGGATTCTTACAATGCTGAATAAGCAGATCTCTCTGATGTAATTTCAGTGTAGGCTGCATTGAGAAATGTCAAAATTTTTGCATTAGTATTTAATTTTTGCAGTTGTGATTATTTGCACCACAGCTGGATTCCACTCAAGTACTATAGGCCATAATCGATAGGTCTGCTGTTTGCATGGGCGCCCGCAGAAGGGTTGAAAACCAATGGTCATTATTACAGTTTTTAGAAAGAGCTTGAACATGCAAGGCAGAAAGTTGTAACTTATAAGAGCATGTTTATTTCAATAGAGATCTCTAAACGTAGATTTTTGACTTTCACTCTGTCTGTACTATTCGCATCATTGGTGCATGAATGCAATTTTTTTTAAAAACCCAAAAGTAGTAGTTAAAAACATAGGTGTCAATTTTCCAGGGGCAAGTGCCCCCCTTGTCCCTATGTGCGGGCGCCCGTGCTCTCTCGCCCTCTCTCCCTAGTTCTCTCTCTGTCTGTCTGTTTGTCTGTCTCTCTCTCTCTCTTTTCTCTCTCTCCTTTATCTCTGGTCTTCTTCTTCCTTCCTTCTTTTTCTTCCTCCCTTCTTTTTCTTCCTCCCTTCTCTGTCTCCTCCGTCTGTATATCTCGCCGCCAACCCCACAGACCCACATCATCACCTAAACGTAGCATACCTGTACTCGCGTAGATTTATTTCCCGGATTCCAGCCGCTATATCTTCGATGGAGTTTCTCGCGTGAAGCTGTGCGTATAATAAGCTTAGAACTAATGATGCACCCAAACTTATCCCGCTATGATGAGTTTTCGCCAATAAACCTCGAGGAGGAGGAGGAGGAGGAGGAGGAGGAGGAGGAGGAGGAGGAGGAGGAGGAGGAGGAGGAGGAGGAGGAGAAGGAGAATGAGAAGGAGGAAGAGGCGGAGGAGGACGACGACGAGGAGGACAGGGAGGAGGTGGACGAGGAGGAGGAGGACGCGGACGAGAAGGAGAAGGAGGAGGAAGTGGTGGAGGAGAAGGAGACGAGATGGTGGAGGAGAAGGAGGAGGGCGAGGAGGAGGACGAGGAGGATGAGGATGAGATGGATGGATGGATGTATGAAGACAGGCAGATTTCCCTTCGCACTTGTCGGACGCCGTCTAAGATACATGTCTAAGATACATTGAGATTGTCATCTCGAGGACCGGCGACCATTCACAACTAGACACGCTGAGACGCTCACAGCCGCCGCGGATCCCTTCCGTGTTCCCTGGTAATTGCTAGCATGAGGTAACGCGCTGTTCTGCGTCGCTAGAACCATTTCTCATTGCCGCATGCGAGGACAGTTGACAGGAACGGGGGTGGGGTGGGTGGGGAGGGGTTGAGGGAAGGGGGTGTGAGCTGGCATATGAATGAATATATGCGCACATTAAACATGTACACGTGAATACAATGCATACAGACAAATGTACGCATTATGCCTCATCGGCCACACTCTCATAAAGAGATGTCTGTTAGCATTAGACACTATAGTGCAACAATAGAATGGTGACGTATGCAACCTGCCGCTGTTGGCAGTAAACTGAAAGTTGATGTTCCATAGTGATTGTCTTACTGTACTGTGTTCGACAGTCAGAGCTCTCCGATTCTCTGGCTTCAGTAGTGATCGATGCATCAGACATTACCCTGAAGACTGAAGAGTGTACCACTTGGAGCAGCCAGGGAAATATTCTGTTCAGCTCATATTAAAGGCAACAGTTTTATTTCTCTGTCAAGCAGTCACCACCATGCGCATATTATATGTGCACAGCATTGAGACGTTCCTCAACGGTAAACTGCATAAATCTCGGGCTACACACTGCAGGCTTTCATTACCGTGCAATTCAGCTGCAGCGGTTTACTGTTCGCTGGTCTTCCCTGCTTCACGGCCAAGGTCCGTCCGTCCGTCCGCCGAGTGCTATTGAGTTTCGCGGAAAGACAGTAGGTGGATCAAACTTGGAAAGGTTTTATGGATATGCTAATGCGTTTACTACTGCTCCGTCAAACGACACTGCGGTCCGACCATGCAGTCGAGTCTTGCTTAACACAGTCCAGTGGCGTAGGCAAGGAGGGGGTTTCGGGGGTTAAACCCTCCCCATTGGCTCCGGGAAAAGGGTTTTTAAGGTTATTTTTCCATTTAAGTAAGAAAAAATTGCAAAAAACAAGGTTTCGGGCCGTAAACCCCCCCCATAAAAAATTCCTGGCTACGCCACTGACACAGTCACATGCACTGACTGCGTCGCTCAAGAAATGGCTGCAACATATCTGCAGAGAAAAGAAATTATAGGCTTAATAGGCTTTAGTGTAGCACACAGCAGGCCTAACATAGGTTGATACTGGTTATCACAATACCGGTCCAACACTAAATTTATTGCGATACACAGCAATCACTACCAGCAAATATATCAACAAACTACTGGATATTCCACAAAAAAGGCATGCCACCGATTTGATATTTCTGAGACATTATACGTGTCATGGGGCTGTAAACAGCAACAATCAGGCATTTTACTTTCTATCTACACGGTGATTCATAAAAAAACGTCCCTCTGCATATTTCGCTGTAACTCCGTCAAATGTCATGCTATGTGAAAGAAATTTTAAAGGAAGACAGAGGAGTTATTTATAAACATTCGGAAAGTTAAAGTTTATGTTCAAATTGACCCCCTTTGGCAGCTACGCATGCGCGAAGACGAGTACGCCACTGTTTGACTGATTCATCAATGATGCGCTGATCCATCTCGTCCCATGCCTCCACAATTCGACTTCGCAACTCACTGACATCACATATTCGAGATCTGTAGACCTTCTCTTGCATGACACTCCATATCTTATAGCCCACTGGATTTATATCAGGGCTGTTGGATGGCCATAAAGTAGGCGGGATGAAATCAGGTGTTTCAGTTTCCAGTAGCGCAACAGTGTCCCGTGCTCTGTGCGCAGGAGCGCTATCCTGCTGGAAGATGAAATACTCATCGGTAATGTCACGAATGTCTGGTAAAAGGCCCTGTTTTAGTAGAACATCTCAGTAATATTGTTCATTGGTCTTAACTCCCGGTTCGATGAAATGAATGTTCGTACGACCGTGTGCAGAGACCCCGACAGATACCATAAGGGATTTACTGAAAGTTGGTCGAGTTCGCAAAAGACGATTTGCTGGAACGTCCCTCTTCCTTGTACCGGCGGGTACGTAAATTCGATCATTCTGATTGTTACTGGGTGCTGCTACAGTAAACAGTTTCTCATCAGTGAACCAGATGAAATTGACTAAGCTTGCAGGATACAAACGCAGTAGCTGACGGGAACGTTGGAATCTTGCTTGTTTGTCGAGATAGTCGTGACGTCATTGCTTTCGTCATTCGCGTTACGTCATTTTGGCTTTGAATGTGAAACAATTTATATAGCACTTGGTTAGAGCATCAAGCGTCATTGTTCTGAAATTTCAATAAAATTGATGGTCATCTACATGAGTTATGCCAACTTATGTAGGGGGACGTTTTTTAATGAATCACCGTGTATACTACAGGGTGGGCCATGAAAAAGTAATCCTCTACGGCTTTTTGCCAATGTCTTGGCCAAAACTAAGAATTTTTCAAATAAAGTTTTGCAACCTTAAAGGCAATTCATTACTACGTACAATAGCCAGATTTCATCAAAAATACACCCACTGTTTCGCGGCTATTGACCAGCCCCACCCAGCGGAGGGGTTGGTGAATTCTCCTCACCGCCGGCCTGCGTGCGTGCGGGCGAAAAGCCGAAATTTCGCTATTTTCAGACATTCGCGCAATTTCGGAGATTTACACCTCAACCTTGCAGCTAGAGATAGAATGCGACCAGGGTCATCACGCCCACAGTCAGCATACACACTTCGCCCCGCAGGGGTGTCGGGTTTGTTTGTGGTTGGTAGGTAGTTTGGTAGATTAACCAAAATGCGCAAGGGTGAACCAAAATTGGGGTCTGGTGTGGGGCCGGGGTCGTGCTGGGCAGAGGCGAAGAGCTCAAATCTACCCGGCAGAGCCGAATACCACAGAGGAAAGTGTGGGCGGGGTTGGAGTGGGGCAGGGTGGGGCCGTGTGTGGCGGAATGGCGCGGAGGGAGGGGCGAGGTGGGGAAAGTGGGGGCGGAGTGTGTGTGAATGCGGGAGGAGCTGGGTGGGGCGATGGGTAGGGTGGAGTCCGAGGTCAGGGTGAGAGCAGGGTGGGATGGAGGGGACAAAACCCCTAAATTTAGCGGTCAACGCCGGGTATCCCAGAGGCGAGAAACCTAAAATTTCCCGGGAAACGCCGGGTACCAAAGCTAGTACTTGATAATGTGGTGGTGGTGGTGGTGGTGGTGGTGGTGGTGGTGGTGGTGGTGGTGGTGGTGGTGGTGGTGGTGGTGGTGGTGGTGGTGGTGGTGGTGTAGACTAGTAATGGTAGTGGTAGTAGTAGCAGCAGCAGCAGCAGCAGAAGTACGCAGACTTACAGCGAAAGTAATAACAATAAATATGAAGTCTCGCTTAAGCAAATACCCTCTCCAGCGTCTCTCTATACATGCACTAAAATGCCATGCCTGGCTTCTGAGGGTCGCGTTCGTGGAACGCAGCGGGGGACAAGGACAGTTAGATGCAGAATAGTTGTTACTTTGGGATAGTTTAGATCTAAGCACTTGAAGACTTGCACCTTGCACTTCAGTTGAAAAAACTAATACCAATGGTAATAATCATAAATAACAATTATCTGCTCGAAATGTATGCAATGAGGCGCAAAAATTTATATTTTGAATAGGCCTATTTATTATGTATTTCAGACATGCAGTATTATGAATTCAGTGACCGGCAGAAATGTCTAATATTTCCTGGTATCATTAGCATTAGCTCTTAGCTGAGAAGATTTCACCATTAAAAGTACCGTATTATTTGTGTGTTTACTATGTAAACCATAATAATTTATTATGGTTTGCATAGTACACACACACACACACACACACACACACACACACACACACACACACACACACACACACACACACAGATTTGTTTAAGGATTAGGGGGGCTACTATATACTGATTCATGTCCTGCTATATAGCCTTCCCCGGTCGTCTGTGGTCAACTGCATGGAAAGAAAGCCACAACCCTGTCCCTTTCAGGAGTTTTATTGTCTTTGCGTTTAACTGCATTTCTAAATATTACATGAGCATTGTAATGTACATCTCCTGCTGTGTGTATACATTATGTATGTCCACTAAAAGTAGTAAAAGTATATAATAGAACGTACTGAAATGCAGTTTGCCTTACACAGTCTTGCAGCTGGGGTTAAATTAAGACCTCAGTTTGTCATAAAACTCGGCAGAAGCGCTGGAAGTGGGAAAGGGTATATGAAGCTATACACGTGTTCCGATTACTTTAATAAACAAGACAGAGACGATGGTGGTCGGAGCTATAGGAAAGACGAATGATTCTGAAGAACGAAAACACATAAATGCCAATTAAAATGGATTAGTAACTCTGGTTCATAAATAATACATTGACAGTAAGTAGCAATAGTAGTAGTAGTCGTAGACTCGTAGTAGTAGCCTAAGCCTAGTAGCAGTTTTTGTAGGTCTGTCTATATCCTGTATGTATATGCATGCATGTTTGTATGTATGTATGTACGCATGCTGGTATGTATGCATGCTTGTATGTATGTACGCATGCTTGTTTGTATGCATGCTTGTAGGCTATCTGGCTTTTTTATTTAACGCCTTTATAGAGCTTTAAAGTTAGGTGGGGCAGGGGTTATTTTAAGGAATTTTCTCAACTGCACATAAATGACGTATTTTGAGACTGGACATAAGAAAGTCCTTGACCAGGGATTTGTCCCCCAAAGCTGAAGCAGCTTTTGGTGAGCGCTCGTTAATAAGCAGGTGCTTTGCGCTTGGCCTTCGACTGGAGCTTTAAATGTTTGAAAATTAATTAAGATTTTACGACTTTATAAAAATTCATATTAAAGATCAAAATCAATTGTTATGACAATGTTTGACTCAAAGTTCATCATGACAAAATTTCCAAATGAATTAACGAATGAAATCAGCTAGACGTTCATAGACGTTTTAGACTTTTCAATTAGGGCTGTTGTTCGATTAAAAATTTTAATCGAAATTAATCGCACGATTAATTTTTTTAATCGCAATTATCTGCAAATTAATCGCAATATATTTCCTTCAAGTATGTTAATCTTACTATTTTATAAGGACCCCTGAAGCAAAAATTTTAATAACTGAATGCATTCTTTCTACTGCAAACATTTTCAATAACCTTTGGCTTAAGCCTATTGAATTTCTGCATTTAGTTTATTGAGCAGTTTTTGTATGACAGACAGAATTGAAACACTGTTCAGTTTAGTCAACTGCTCAAAATCCGTTAATTTTTTCATATGAGTCACCAGATCCTGTAGTTAAAATGATAATAGGTGACAGGTCTAAATGTGAAAATTAGACAACCGTTTTCCAACTATCAAAATTATTTATTTATTCAGCCAACTGTAGCCTATTGGCAGACCAGTTTATTTACATTGGTCAGGTCAAGGGATGCCCTTGTTAATTAACAATAATAGTAGGTCGAACTATTAAACCTCATTATTTAGTCACAATTTTCACACGAGGTTGTGGTTCTTGCCAAACGTCGTCTCAGTTGTCCTTCTGTAAATATATCATTTGAAACCTGAAATCCATTGGTCATCTCCTGGATCTCAACCAACGTAGACCTACGGTAGTCTGACGGGGTGAGAAAACAACCTTAGTGGACGATGCGATGCGGCCGATGTCGGCGGTTCATCGCCAGCGTTAAATGCATGTTTTTGGTTAGCATGCAGGCGATAATTGAGCGACGAATTACTACGATAATGCTCAAATTTGCCAAAGAATTTTTAAAACGAGTTTTTCTTCCTCTGATTCCATTTTAATCCGATATAATTAACGCGTACGATTAATGCGTTAAAATTTTTAATCGCAAATTTTTTAACGCGTTAATCGCACGCGTTAACGCGATTAAATCAACAGCCCTATTTTCAATATCTTTAATCGACTAGAGATCCCTTAAAGATCCCTTACAGATCCTCTGCTGTTGCTGGAATTGGAAATAGCTCAGAGAGATTGTTACATGTAAGTGTAATAAAGTTAAATGGTCCTATGTTCCTGGATACTTCCAAAGTTTCGCTACTAGGCCTATGTAAGGGTACGTCTAAATGTTGCTTTTCTGCTCTGAAACCCTGGTTATTAAGATCAACATGATATTGTTTGCTAAAGCTAAAGCTAGCAGACAAGATGAGATATTTCCCCAAGAAATAAAATCTTTGAGCTAATTTCAAATTTAAACCCACTAACTGCAAAACACGATGTAAGACCGATAAATATCATTAGCAAACCTCCCAAATGGTCATTATTGATCGATAAGCATATACTGACACCCACATCAACACGAATATGTACTGTTTAGGCTAATAGCAGTTTTAACCAGGAGCCGCGTCGCCGATCTACATGTAAATGATATTTTACCACACCATGACTTGGCTTAGGGTACGACTGTTGGAAATTTTATATGCTACAAGCTCTGGTGTCATTCATTCATGAGAACCAGAATGTGTGTGTGAGCATTGCCGCAGACTTCGTCCTGGGTTTGGGGAAACGAACGAGCGACCGAAGGACAGTAATTTCCAATGCACGAGCACCTGCCTGGGTAGGGGTTTTGGAAGGTGATGTACCAATCCCATTTTCGAATTTTGTTTGATTTCCACACTGCACTGGTGGTATTCTAAGTTGTAACTTAGCGAGGTTGCTCATCATTTCAGTGCTGATAGTCATGGTTTAGGACTTTAATAAGTGTCCCGTCCCATTGTTTAAATATTTTTTACAATATTATAATGGCAACTTTTAGACTGTGATAATAAAATATTGCTCACAAATTTCACGCCAAAAGGCATGGTTTGAGACTTAAATAAATGACCCTTCCCATTGTTTACATTTCTGAATTTCCACACTGTAACTGTCATCTGAACAAAATTGCTCTTTTTAAATGCTGACAGCTATGGTTTTATTTTAGAGTTTAGAGAGTCTCCTCCCAATTTTTTTATTTTTTCATTTGCCCGCTGTTAATCTGGCACTTAAAGCTGTCATTTGAAAAAATTACTTATAATTTTCTTTTCTCGTCCATTGTTTGAAAAAAGTCATTTGCCCACTGTTGTAATAGCATTTTTGGCTGTTACCTTGACAAATTCAATCATAATTTGGTGCTCAGAGACGTGGTTTAAGGCTTGAATAATTCCCCATACCTGTATCTTAATTTTTTTTAAATTTACACAACGTAATGGTGGCAGTTTAGGCTGTCATATGTATCAAAATTGATAATTATGAACAGTGGATAACACCGTATAAATCTATAATAATGCTTGTGATAATATTTCTGAACTATTTGGTGGATATAAGACACAAGCATCTCCGTCACCACCACAAGTTCCGGGTTCCGTTCCTCAATCCTATCTCATCTAAGTCTACACCCCTGTGCGAAAGGCTAGTTCAATACCATAGGCCTACGTGTATCTTTCAGATTCTGAGGATGGTGATTTTTGGATGGGATCACATACATGTAAACTCAAAAAGGGTGCTTGTAATATGGGGATATATGGAGAATTTGGAAGAAAATTTGAGTATGCATTGACCTACAATCCCACATCATGTATGTATGCAGCCTATATTGGATAGCCTGTGTGGCTGAAAGGCTAGTTCAGTCTCGATGTCTGCCTGATTAATTCTTTTCTTTTCATCGCCTGTCTCCATGCAGTTAGATACTTGGGTTGTTATATTAGCCTATAGTAGACTATTTTGCTTTATGCGTCTGACTGTCTACGTTCCTTCCTGCTTCAGCTTGTCAGAGTAAGCGGCAAAAGCAGGAGAAAGTAGACTACGATGGCCAAGAAGTTGTCATTATGGTATGAAGGATAACCCCTGCCTTTACAACTTTATCAGGATATCAACCTACAGCAGGCCTTGAATCTGCATCCGCCCCTACATTTAGCCTACTGCAAATTCTTCTGTCTGCAACCTATGTGTGTTTTTAGCAGAACCTTGTCTTCGATTACATCACCCATTTTTCCCGCTCTTACTTCATGCACACGGGTGACCTTCGCCGTATCGGTCTAATGCTTGACTTGAGAACTGCATGTAATCACCATATATATCTATTCTAGCTCACGACAAATTTCAACAGGCCTGCTCTTTTCCTGAACATAAATATCACCTTAATAAACCGCCTCAAAGATGTTCACTTTGGGCTGTTACTATCATGTTTGTGTCCAACTTTTTACCACTAACTTCTCGTCGGTTCACGCAACTAGGCAAAAAGTAACTGCACAAGATCTGATTTTCAACTGCACAAATCTCTTTCCCAACTACACACTTTGTGTCCAGCTGCACGTTAAAATAACCCCTGAGGTGGGGGTTCAGTTAGGCTCATGCCTTTAAAGTCCTGTTGACGATATAGCTTTCACGCAGATGTGAGTTTAAGTTTTGATCATACTTGTGTATTATGTAGGTCTCTTGCAGAGTCAGGTGTGATGTAAGTCTGGTTCGTAGTGCAAACAGAAATGCAACATTTCTTGCACGATAAACAGCTACATTAGTTTCTGAATGACTTTCTGCATTGCGATTGGATGAAAAGAAAAATTAACTGTTTTGTCCTTCATTGAAATATTGGATTCAGAAGGGTTCACTGCACCAGAATGATTGTAGCTCGGAAAGATTTTTTTATTCAGTCTAGGGGAGAATTGCTGTGGGGGGCGGGGGGGGTTGAGGGGTCTTCTGATCCAGTCTGTGATTTATTGTTCAGCTCTGATCATTTTAGCTTAAGATAGAATTTTATTTTCTCCATAGCAATCAGTTTGGTTTCAGTTCACTTTTTATTTCGAAATCATTTTGGCAGGGCTTTTTTAACGTGCAGTTGTACACAAAATGTGCAGTTCTAAATCGATTTGTGCAGTTGTCGAAGCATTCTATGCAGTTAAAACTAGTTGAAAAAGCCCATTTCCCTCCGATTGTGAGTAATTTACCATGGAGGATGGGAAAGAAAAGAAGGGGTTGTGCAGTTCTAAAAATTCCTTAAAAACAGCCCTGCATTTTGATAGTAGCTGTGTACTGTAACATTGATTTGCATTTTATTTTTAGTTTCAGTTCTATGTCTATTCAAAAACCTCATAAAGGCTAAACTATAAAAAGGGCTTAAATTTGAAAAGAAGTAATTGTGAGTACTAATTGATAAACAGCTGAATCTTGAAAGTTTCCGTGGGGGGATTGAACCTTTCACAACGTGCATTCTAATAACTCGCCTATCCCACGGCTTAATGACACCAATTAGAGCCACTACGGCCTTTGTAACGACTGTCCCTTTGGTCATAGACTTGTTCTAAAGGGTTAAAGGTCATGTGTCTTTTTGGATTCTAATTGCCATCATGGTCGTCGTTGCTGCACTAATTAACGGCATGAATCGTCTGCGGTTACAGCTACCATTAGCCACTTATCAATGCTCTGGTAAGGCCTCTTCAATGTCCAATGGCTGAAAGCGCTCTTTATGTTATACGGCATCAGATATCAATCGTCTTCGAAATGCAATTTGCATGGAAAGCAAGTGCACTGAGGGTATATCGACGTATCTGTGCAACTGACAAAGCGTCTGGCATACTGTAGGAAATGACAATCATAATATACCACTGGTTAAAAATGAATATGCGTTATAATGAAGCATGCTAGGTTATCATTATTATTCTTTTTTTTACCGAGGTATCAATGATCCCTTAGGATTTATAATAATTTTTTAGGAGTAAAAAATGAATCCCCGATAAATCAAGCCTCGTCCCTGGTCTCAAAACCATCCTGAAATGTTATTACTATTATTATTATTATTATTATTATTATTATTATTATTATTATTATTATTATTATTATTATTATTATTATTAGGCTATTATTATTGTTATTATTATCATCATCATCATTGATTCATTGTCATTATCATTATCAGTATCATTATCACTATCATTATCACTATCATTATCATCATCATTATCATTATTATTATTATTATTATTATAATTATCATTATCATTATTATTATTATTATTATTATTATTATTATTATTATTATTATTATTAATTATTATTATTATTAATTATAGGTATATAATATTATTATTATTATAGTAGTAGCAATGGTACTAGTACTAGTAGTAGTAGCAGTAAGAGCAGCAGGCAAGGCCGTAGCTAGGGGGGTGTTTTGGGTGTTTGAACACCCCCCGAAATGGAAAATGTGAAAAATAATATAATGCATTTACGGACATATGACGTAACAACCATGAAATAAAACCATGAAAACACCCCCCGAAATGGAAAAATATAGTTTCTGGTAAGGGAAACTGCTGAAACACCCCCCGAAATAAAATCCTGGCTACGGCCTTGGCAGCAGGAGCAGCAGTATATCAGTGGTAGTGACAGTTTCTGAATATGAGAAAGAGTGGATCTGCAAGATTAAGATCATCAAATTTCAAAGCTATGCCACTATATGCAACGCTGCTGAGAGGTATTTAAATCTGTAAGTTGAATGTTTTGATACATGTGTTATTGTGTGCGCAAATAGCTACCAGGTAGTTAAATGTTGTTTGTTTGCGCGTGTGACAGTGTGTGTAAATAATAATATCTTCGTTTGTTTTCAAACTGACACAACCCAGAAACATGAAACAATCTTAATTAACATCAGACACCCTACAATACAATGCGTGCGTGTGTGTGTGCGTGCGTGCGTGCGTGCGTGCGTGCGTGCGTGTGTGTGTGTGTGTGTGTGTTCGGTCACATTCTGAATTGGCAACAAGTTAAGCATAGTATGCTCTGTTTATTTGTACTGCACTCCAGCGTATGACTGATTATTCTTGGTACTAAACGGGGAATTGTATTGTATTCTACTTACGGATTTCGAAAGCGCCTTTCCCAGTAGGCCTACAACCTATTGCCAGTGGCGTTTCCAGCGTGAAGAGACCACGAGAAACGAAATGTCCTAAGATTGCGGGCAGAGGCAGCAATGCTCCAGGCAGTTAAAATCATGGAACGAGTCTCAGAGGGAAGGTCTTTTCAGAGCAAAGAGTCAGCCGATGCTGCAGGGCATGCAGTAGCAGTTGGAATCACAGTTATCAAGACTCCAAAAGGTCGTTTCAGTCTAAAGGACGACCAGAAGCAACCGAAGACCCCTTCGATGGATAAGATCAGAAAGATTGCATGGAATGTACAAAGTTTATGATTAAAACCAATAAAACAACTCACTTTGTAGTCATGCTGTATTTGTGCCTGCCAGCTGCCTGGATATAACGCCTATTCACCACATGTAACCATGCATGCATGTATATAATTATATAATTACAGGGTACTACTACTAGTGCTGCTGCTACTACTAGTATACTACTACTGTTACTGCTACTATTACTACTACTACTGCTACTGGTACCATGCAACGAACGAATTTTGACTTGTGGTCCACCAGGCAAATTGCTTAAGATGCACAGGCCTGTCTATATAATATATAATCTTGAAACCACAAGTGCATTGTCTTTCAGTAATTGACAATCCACTTTGATGCTATCATCAGTCTTTTCATCCAGTCTTAATTCACACACACACACACACTCACACACACACACACACACACACACACACACACACACACACAAACTATTCATAACAACATTGCCTCTATCTGGAGATCAGACACACCTTAAAACTCATGCTAAAGTAATTACTAATTTCATGACCTAAACCAAAATGCACAAAGCTCAATCTGTAAATTAATGAAATCGCTGTCTATCAAGTTTCAAACAGGCAACCGCAGATTGACCCGGCCAATCCGGTATCTGCCCCACCTGAGCGTGAAGGGAGGACTGCACCATTCCCCGGACTATCTGATTGAAATCAGACTGTGGGTGTCTATTTTCTCCCCAAAACGTGTTCACCCAGACTAATCCCTAATCCTATCCGAACACCACCGTGGCACTGCTGTCCCCATGTTGCAATGAAAAGAAAAGAAATTCTTCAGCTACCCTTTCCCATGATTATACCAAAAATATTTCCACAATTACGACTTTTTAGTGTGCAGATGATGAGAGAAAGAAAGGATCACACAAAGGATCGAGACAGATGGAGAAAACTTGTCCGTGGAGCGACCAACGCGCATAGCCTATAGGTGCAATCACGTCCTAAAAGTTGGGGGGGGACAAATGAATCACGTCCTAAAAATTGGGGACCATAATAATAAAGTTAGGGGACCACTCAAAAGTTGGGGGGACGCGTCCCGTGGGTCCCATAGGGTGGTTACGCCTATGGACCAACCTTCGATCCGAGGACTGTTAAAGACAAGACAAGCGTGCAGCTCTACACAAAATGTGCAGTTCTAAATGGATTTGTGCAGTTGTAGAAGCACTTCTGTGGAGTTATAAATAGTAGAAAAGGTCATTGTCACCCAATTGGAAGTTAACTAACATGGAGGACGGGAAGGGAAAGAAAGGGTTGTGCAGTTCTACAAATTTCAGGCTATGGTATAGGCCTACAGTCAGCACCAAGATTAGGCCAGGCCTATCTTTAACGTACTGACACAATAGGCCTAATAGCAATAATAAACTAACTCATAAGAGGTTTTTGGGGAACGTTTTGCACAGACTATCTCGAATATAGCTATACATTCCTCCCAAATAAGACCGACGTATGCCTTGTGTTGAATGGGAAAGGATATGATCCAGTCCTTTTACCAAACAAAAAGTATTAACATCAGTGTATACGAAACGAAAGTCTTTGTCAGAGCCTTCACAGTTCCAGCGGAATAAGGAATAAGGAATATAAAATAAATTACGAGTGTCATCCCGAGGAAAAATTCGACATTACACCCTGGAGGCAACCGAACCGACCAAGCCCTATTCCTCGTCGCAACCCCTTCTCCCTCCGTATACTCCATCCCCAGGCACAAAAATAAACCATCGAGTGGAAACCGACATCATAAGCAGCCAGGAAAATAAAAGCCATAAAGATATATAACGGGAATATATCTACCGCCGATGCGACTATGATCGTTGTACGCCGGAGGCTCACACGCACACGCACACGCTCCGCGTACACTTTAATACGCATCCCAGACAGCGCTCAGCTTGTGATATAACCAGACACTCCTGTGTACAATAATGTGGCTTCTCCTGATGACAGAATTGGTGTCTGACTCTACGCCTCGTGCAGTAACTGTAGCTGTGTCAGAAATGTGAGACAAATGACGTAGACGGCTACGACAAACCAATGAACGAAGCTCTATGGGTCTATAGATAGGCTATGGGTAAGCCTTTAGTAGTGGACATTGCATTTAGGCGAGACACGATTGAGGGGATATATTATATGGCCACAGCCCTACCTACCCCTCCGTCTGAAACAGGTCTTGATGCAATCATAAAAATGATTAATTTAGAAAGACGAAGGCGAAACGAAGAAGGAGGAGGAGGAGGAGGAGGAGGAGGAGGAGGAGGAGGAGCAGCAGCAGCAGCAGCAGCAGCAGCAGCACCAGAAGAGGGACGAGGAGAATGAGGACGAGGAGAAGAAGAACGAGAAGAAGGAGGACGAGAAGAAGGAGAGCGAGGAGGAGGACGAGAAGAAGGAGGACGAGAAGAAGGAGGACGAGAAGGAGGACGAGAAGGAGGGCGAGGAGAAGGAGGACGAGAAGAAGGAGGACGAGAAGAAGGAGGGCGAGAAGGAGGGCGAGGAGAAGGAGGACGAGAAGAAGGAGGACGAGAAGAAGGAGGACGAGAAGAAGGAGGGCGAGGAGAAGGAGGACGAGAAGAAGGAGGACGAGAAGAAGGAGGACGAGAAGGAGGACGAGAAGGAGGGCGAGAAGAAGGAGGACGAGAAGAAGGAGGGTGAGGAGAAGGAGGACGAGAAGAAGGAGGACGAGAAGAAGGAGGACGAGAAGGAGGACGAGAAGGAGGGCGAGGAGAAGGAGGACGAGGAGAATGAGGACGAGGAGAAGGAGGATGAGGAGGGCGAGGAGAAGGAGGACGAGAAGGAGGAGGACGAGAAGAAGGAGAGCGAGGAGGAGGACGAGAAGAAGGAGGACGAGGAGAAGGAGGACGAGAAGGAGGACGAGAAGGAGGACGAGAAGGAGGGCGAGGAGAAGGAGGATGAGGAGGACGAGGAGAAGGAGGATGAGGAGGGCGAGGAGAAGGAGGACGAGAAGGAGGAGGACGAGAAGGAGGGCGAGAAGAAGGAGGACGAGAAGAAGGAGAACGAGAAGGAGGACGAGAAGGAGGACGAGAAGGAGGGCGAGGAGAAGGAGGACGAGAAGAAGGAGGACGAGAAGGAGGGCGAGAAGAAGGAGGACGAGAAGAAAGGAGGACGAGAAGGAGGACGAGAAGGAGGACGAGGAGAAGGAGGACGAGAAGAAGGAGGACGAGAAGAAGGAGGGCGAGAAGAAGGAGAGCGAGGAGGAGGACGAGAAGAAGGAGGACGAGAAGAAGGAGGACGAGAAGAAGGAGGGCGAGGAGAAGGAGGACGAGAAGGAGGACGAGAAGGAGGGCGAGGAGAAGGAGGACGAGAAGAAGGAGGGCGAGGAGAAGGAGGACGAGAAGGAGGGCGAGGAGAAGGAGGACGAGAAGGAGGAGGACGAGAAGGAGGACGAGAAGAAGGAGGACGAGAAGGAGGCCGAGAAGTAGGACTACGAGAAGAAGGAGGACGAGAAGGAGGCCGAGAAGTAGGACTACGAGAAGAAGGAGGACGAGGATGAGGATGAGGAGAAGGAGGACGAGAAGGAGGGCGAGGAGAAGGAGGACGAGAAGAAGGAGGACGAGAAGGAGGACGAGAAGGAGGGCGAGGAGAAGGAGGACGAGAAGAAGGAGGGCGAGGAGAAGGAGGACGAGAAGGAGGGCGAGGAGAAGGAGGACGAGAAGGAGGAGGATGAGAAGGAGGCCGAGAAGTAGGACTACGAGAAGAAGGAGGACGAGAAGGAGGCCGAGAAGTAGGACTACGAGAAGAAGGAGGACGAGGATGAGGATGAGGAGAAGGAGGACGAGAAGGAGGGCGAGGAGAAGGAGGACGAGAAGAAGGAGGACGAGAAGGAGGACGAGAAGGAGGGCGAGGAGAAGGAGGACGAGAAGAAGGAGGGCGAGGAGAAGGAGGACGAGAAGGAGGGCGAGAAGAAGGAGGACGAGAAGGAGGAGGACGAGAAGGAGGCCGAGAAGTAGGACTACGAGAAGAAGGAGGACGAGAAGGAGGCCGAGAAGTAGGACCACGAGAAGAAGGAGGACGAGGATGAGGATGAGGAGAAGGAGGACGAGAAGGAGGGCGAGGAGAAGGAGGACGAGAAGAAGGAGGACGAGAAGGAGGACGAGAAGTAGGACTACGAGAAGAAGGAGGACGAGGATGAGGATGAGGAGAAGGAGGACGAGAAGGAGGATGAGGAGAATACCCAAAAGAATTAGAGGTTGAAAATGCCATTGGCAATTGTTCTGTTGATACAGTCTTCTAATGTTAGGAACGACAACTATAAGAGGTTCTGCCCCACTCAATCAGATGAAATATAGCCACATCACATCAGAGAACTATAGCTACTTAATAGCACTGACTTTTTACAGACTGAAGCGCAATACGAATCATTATGCTTGGGCGTACATGAATCATGCTGTAAAAAATACTCCAACTACGACATTAATTTTCATAACAATGTTTAACTGCATGATTGCAGTGGTGTTGAAAGTAGCCTATATATACACAATGTTCCAGTTAAAAGGAAATGTCTGACAAAATATAGCCTACTTCTTGGAAAGATGCATTCATGTTTTGTCATAGTGCAGCCTTTTTGCTGTTCATTGCTTTTGAATTTTGATGCCAAAGCAGAGTATTCTAGCATAATCTGTTCTTGATGTCGGTCTTGAATGTAGGCGGGCATCAGATACTGATGCTCTAAGCCTCTAAAGTCTAACTATAGCTATACTGTATAATCACTTGGCATCTGAGCATTTAGTCAATTCCACTTAAGGAGATAAATGCTATTTTCCAGTGAATATAACAAGTGTACATACATACAAACAAACAAACAAGTAATAAATTGTAATTACGAAATTTCATAGAACCTCTATTTCTGATCAGGGCTTGGAACCTAACTTTACCATATAGGCTATTTGTCATAGATAGGCCTACTTAAAACGAACGTCTAGGAATAGCCTGGATCCCACAACGACTTACTGACCAGCTTTTTTGCTGCTGAAGAAATTCAGAGATTAGACACACAATGAGAACATTTTGCAGGTGCTCCAGCCTCCATCTAACTGTAGCTGTTCAAATCTTAGCACACAAAAGCGGGTCCTCGTGACCTCTTGACCTACCTTTTCCAGCTGTCGTATGTCTGTAAACATGCCTGTCTCTGGGAAAGACTGCTTAGCTCCAGCCTGGATCTGATTGATCCTTTAATTAGTGACTGATAGTGACTCAATGTCGCCTCATATTCATATATAGACTATCCTGATCCCTGTCGCCTTAGAAACTGTTCTTTTAGCGGATCATTGTCGCCTTAGAGACTGTTCCTTAGCGGATCCCTGTCGCCTTAGAGACTCTTCCTTTAGCGGGTGCCTGTCGCCTTATAGACTGTTGGGTATTATGAACCATTGATAGATTTGCGTACTGCCACAGCAGCAGCGTATACGCTATAAATAGTCGAACTATGAATATCAGAACCAATCAGTCTTTGTCTGTTTCCGTTTCATCTATCGGTATATGCCATCAATCTCCTCTTCTAATTTTTCTCATTTTTCTCCTCGTCCTCTTCCTCCTCCCATTTTCTTCGTCCTGCTCTTCCTCCTACTCCTATTCTCCGTTTTATGTCGCTATTCTCTCTCTAGCAAGCGTAGTACTACAATGTCTGGCTGCAGCAGACACCACTAGTGCCAATAGTTTGGTAACAGCCTTGACTACAGTATACAACACAATGTCCAACAATCGTCTACACAGTTCAGTGTGGTCTCTTATGAAAATTAATCCTGACTGGAGAAAAGTGACTTTGGTACTAGGCTATAATTATATAGGAGTCTATGACGGGCCGACGGCGGTTTTCATTTTACTTTTGTTGAACCACCAAGTAAGACCTCGAAGGCTGAGGTGCCACCAGCAAAGGCCAGATCAGAACACGTTACAGGCGAGCGCGAACGTTCACCTGCAATTAATAATTAGTTATGAGCGGGGAGGGGGGGGTTACACGATCCTAAGTTCTCTTGCCGGGTTTGGAACGGGCATCAAAGTCGGACGTATAGGCCTACACAAATTTAAAAATTATGCTGAATACACATTTTTAAGGGTATAATCATTTCAGCAAATGGAAACTAAAAATAGCTTTTAGAATTGTTAATGTGAGCAGCGGCCCTTGGTTTGCTTCGACTGGCTTAGATTTAATTACGAGATCTGGTTTAATTCTGCATAGCCTATAATTAAACTCATAAAAATATTGCTTCTTTTCGTACCACTTAGCGACACGGCCTACCAATTAAGTTACCAACATAATGGAATGACCCACACGTGTGACGATACACTACATCAGTGTTTTAAAACGGCTGGGCAATAGCTGGGCTTTTCAAACCGTGGTCCGTGGACCAAAGGGGTCTGCAGATAATTATGTTGGCAATCTGCGAGTGTTCTGAAAATATTGTTGGGGCGGTCTGCTTATTTTGTTTGAATTTTAAGTACTTATTTTTATTTCCTAAACACTCTAGCGTCTCTGATCGGTTTTCACTGGGAGGGCCAGGGCTTTTTTAACGTGCAGTTGTACACAAAATGTGCAGTTCTAAATGGATTTGTGCACTTGTAGAAGCACTTCTGTGCAATTAAAACAACCAAAAAAGTCATTGTCCTCCGATTGGAAGTAATTTACCATGGTTGATGGGAAAGGAAAGAAGGAGTTGTGCAGTTCTAAAAATTCCTTAAAAACAGCCCTGGGGAGGGCGCTATGTAAATTCATAGACAGGTCTACAATACAATACAATACAATACAATACAATACAATAGGCCAACTCGCGCAATTCCTAGAGAAAGAAATGGATTCCTGATCAGAAAAGTTACAGAACCACACTGGCCTATGGGACATCTCTAGATATTAGCCACACTACAGTAGGACACTGGCAGACATGAAATCGTCGTGTCGTCCGACTATAACAGTCTACAGCAGCTGCATAGTTATTGAGGCTTCGGTGAACGTTTTAGCATTCAGCGCCTGTTTTTACAGCAGGTTGAAGTTAGCGGCTGAGTATACGGGACGAGGCATTGAAGTGATTAGGAGTTGGAGCACAGACGAGACGAACTGATTGGCGAGGACCGAAGACGACGACGATGACAATCCCCAGATTCATCAATATACGACGCAACATTCGCTACCCATAAACGTCTATTATCCACATCTCACACGCGCACACGGGACAACGGCGTGGACAACGATATCCACCCATGCAGTCTTCCATTATCTACCCACCTATACATCCACCAACCCATCTATAACTATCCACAGCGGTCAACGATATCCACCCAGTAATCCATCCATCTATATATATATATATATATATATATATATATATATATATATATATATATATATATCCACCTATATATAGGCTTACATCCATCAACCCATATACATATATATATATGTATATATATGCATATATATATATATATCCACAGCGGTCAAATATATCCACCCAGTAATCCATCCAACTATATATATATATATCCACCTATAGGCTTACATCCATATATATATATATATATATATATATATATCCACAGCAGTCAACGATATCAACCCAGTCATCCATCTATCAATACACCTGTGCACCCACCAATCCACCTACATCTATCCGCAGCGGTCAACGATATCCACCCAGTCATCCCTCTTTCTATCTATCTATCCACCTATACATCCACCAACCCACCTATATCTATCCACCCAGCCACTGGTCAGGTCAACCCACTCATAATCATTCATACACATACCACCATTTCCATTTACCCATACATCACCCACTCATTATATGCACCCAGCCTGCATACAACCACCCGTAAACATCCATCTATCCATCCATCCGTCCATCCATTTATCCATCCACTGACGCATCATCCATCCATCCATTCATTCATCCATCCATCCATCCACTTAGACATTTTCCATCCAACCATCTATTGGTCTATCAGCGAATAGCTTACGTCGGTGGAGGCAACAAGTCAAACCCATCTTTCCGTCTTTCCATTTATCTATAGATTATAGAATCTTACTGTAAATATCTGAACCCATGACCTCAACCCATAACCTGAACCCACGGCCCATGACCTGAATCCATGACATTAACCACAACTTATGACCTTAACCAATGACCTCAACCCATTACCTAAACCCATGACCTCAACCCATGACCTCAACCCATGACCTCAACCGATGACCCCAACCGACGACCCATGACCTTTCACTCCTAAGTATCACCATCGCAAAAGACTTTTACGACTTTATCTCCCTCAAAACGTACAACAATTGATCAATATTATTCAAGTCATAATTATAAGTTCAACCATCATCGTCCGTATCTTCATGACAACAAGATTCCCCCCACCCCAGTATACACGGTCAGTTATTACTTCTGTAGAGCATACAGCACAGCTCGTCCTCCTGGTTCATCATGTCCTCCAAGCAGCTCAACGTTAACGGCGCTATATAACTCTTTAACTAGGTCACACACAGCCATCTTAAATCGAGCGCAATTGACCCCCCTCCTACCCCACTCGTCCTCAACGGATGAAGTGCAAAGTTTACAACGCACAGCCATTTAACACAAGGATTTGCATAATCTCTCTTCTCTCTGTCTGTGTCCGTCTGTTGATCTCCGCCTGTCCGTCTCTCCCTCTTCGTCTCCATGTCACCAATATGAGCCATGTCTCCCATAGTGACCGGAATGACCAGAGTGCAATTCGGTTCTGGCGTGCCATCAGGCAATTCTTATACTGCATTATAATAATGGCGGCCATACTGCAGAAGGTAATAATGGCCATTATACAGAGGCACCGTGATATGGCCGACACACTAATTTCGTGTCTAATACCGATGTGTGACTGCAGCTTACAAATGGACATCTTTGTCTAATATTACCTCTGCAGGTCGTTTTTTCCACATCTCAGACAACGTGCTCCCCTGAAGGGAACCAGCGTGAGCCAACATTCTTTTTAACATTTGACTATGATACATCAAACTTGAATACAACGAGGCACACACACACACACACACACACTCACGCACACACACACACACACACACACACACACACACACACACACACACACACATGAGCACGCACGCACACACATGAACACGCACGCACACAACACATGGAGACACATACGCACACACACGATCACACCGAACCAGACGCACAAAATACGCACACGTACACACATGCGCACTGCGCACCTCGCCGAGTTTTCCATTTCCGATAGCAATGAATTTCGGAATGACGGCGATCTCCTCTTCCCATCGTTCAGGTCGTTCGTCTGTCATCAGCGTTCGTCGCTAGGTGTCTCTCTTGCTCTTCTTCCTCTTCTCCTTTCACTCTCAAATGCCATCTGCCCGGCTCTACGTCTGATATGTACTCCGAGTATACACAAACAGAACACACCAAGGCGTATATATACATCGATGGAACACACACACACACAAACACACACACATGCACACACATGCACACACATGCACACACATGCACACACACACACACACACACACACACACACACACACACACACACACACACACACAAAGGCACACAACGGAAAACCACTCACTAAGTAATGGCAGCAGACAACGGCCACATAATTATTATGCTGTTTGGCAACGGCCACATAATTATGGTGCTTGGCAGCAGATACTATATAGACGATTAGTGTGGCTCATAGAGTAGGTTGTCTGATAGTAAATAAAATCGAATCACCACAACACATAATGTAACTTTGGAAAACGCTAATGTGGTCTAAACTGAGCCCCTACGCATAGAGGGGCTAATTCAATCCTGAAGAAAAAGATTGGGGTCTTAACTGCTCCAGAATGTACTATTGATCAAGAGACACATGTAGGCCTACTGTTTATGTATTTTGCCACTGCCTAGGCCATACAATACACTATGCACGTACCACACTAAATATTCCTATTAACGCAATCAAAGACATCATTTTGCTACCAAAACAGCTGAGCTTACACAGGCTTATACACAAAGCTGGACATAAACAAACAGCATACACACACGTACATGCATGAATATATATATAATTTTATAATGCATATACTCCATACATACATACATACATAGTATATTCACACAAAGACATGTAAATAGGCTATATACAAACTACATGCAATGATATATACATACATACATGTATATATATACAAACATGCATACATACATGCATGCATACATATATATATACATACATACATACATACATACATACATACATACATACATACATACATACATACATACATACATACATACATACATACATACATACATACATACATACATACATACATACATACATACATACATACATACATACATACATACATACATACATACATACATGCATGCATGCATATATATACATGCATTCATGCATCAGTACATACATACACCACATGCTGGTACACACATGGTTGCTAGTATCTTGTATCATCAGACAGCATTTAAGCACCTAGTGTTGGGCAAAATTGGTGGGGCAAGTGTCTAATTAAATCACAATCGATTACTGCTAGCATGAATTATAACACTTAGCAGCAATCTCAGGAAACAGCCACCATTTATCAGAACTCTCATAATTTTTATAGACTTTCATAGCTACTTCAAAACAGGAAGTTGAAAGAACAACGAAGATGAAAACAACAGACAGAGACAGACAGGCAAACAAACAGAGATACAGGCAGACAGACAGACAGAGACACAGAGTTAAAGAGAGACAGCGCTGTCTGGAAATAAAACAGTTATCTCAGTTCAAACAGCCCAACAGTAAAGTTGGCTTCTGAGGGTAACATAAACACAAACTACTCACAGCCAGTGACAGTTGCTGTGCTCTGACACCAGACATAATATCATGACTGACGACTACAGTAGCGCTTCATTCGCAAATGTATCTGCTGCGATGGTATACGCATTGTTTCTCCAAGGACTGACACCGTAGTCATATTATATACACCGTAGTCATATTATATACACCGTAGTCATATTATATACACCGTAGTCATATTATATACACCGCGCAGCAGACGGCTATCGTCTCGGATATCCCAGACCATCCGCCTCCACTCTCCCCCTCCAGCTGCCATCGACCGGCGAAGATAGCAGCCAGAGATAGCTGTCAATCTACAGGGATTAATGATAAATCATATCTAATCTAATCTAATCTAATCAAACAACAGTGGTCAATCAATAATTATTGGATTCCGTTTCTTTTGAGAAGGCGCAATAACCAAACGATATTTACTCAAAATACGTTGTACACGTCTCTGCGCTGATTTCGACCCACAGCGTGTCTGGAAAAACATAAAAGACCAACGACCTGCTGTGCATGTGCGTGCGTGTTTGTGTGCGTGCGTGTGTATGTATGTGTGTGTGTGTGTGTGTGTGTGTGTGTGTGTGTGTGTGTGTGTGTGTGTGTGTGTGTGTAGGTGTGTGTATGTGTAGGTGTGGCTATAGATGGAAGTGCGCGTTTGTTTGTATTGCATGGTCAAAATATGGGGAAAACTAGTTACCGCTATGTCATCATAATAGTACACAAATTTCTCTCACTTAGCAAATAATCAAACTGAGTTCTGTAATAAATAATAAATGAAGTTCTTCAGAGGCAGGGCTTCTGAAAAGGGCAAAAGCATAATTGCTTAGCCTGCTTTGGCGACATTCTATTCTGTATTATACATCATGCGAAATGCAAAAGAGAAGAAATAACAAAAACAAATGATGGCCAAAGACAGCAAGAAGATAACTGCAGACGGCAGCTGGAGGATAAGAGCACTGGGACAGACATAAAACACGTGTGGAACATGGTGGAACATGGTGTCCAACTGGTTAGAGTGCTCATTGACTGTTCACATATTATAGTAACTCGGAAACTATGGACTCGAGCACAATTGCTCAGCACAATAGGATAATTCAGATTTCAGTGTGACCTTGTACGCATCACAAATTTAATTTATAGTAATAATAATAATAATAATAATTATAATAATAATAATAATAATAGTAATAATAATAATAATAATAATAATAATAATAATAATAATAATAATAATAATAATAATAGTAATAATAATAACCATAATAATAATAATCCTTTGATGTTTGGTAATTAATAATGCTTAATTATGGTAATAGCAACAGCAGCAGTTCTTGCAGTCCCAGAATATCTTCTATTCTCTGGATGATTTTTACTTCCCAAGAGATTGTGTATGCACAAAATAATGACAACAACAGCAACAGCAATTATAGGCTACTAATTAAGTTCCGACAGATCATTGAAACCATGCAGCAACAAACAAATAAATAATTTAAAATGGCTGATTAAGAGCAAATAATAATAATAACAACAATGATTTAATGACAATAATAAAACAATATTATAGAATAAATAACAATTTAGTCTAAAATGTCGATTTCCATAATTAATAATAATAATAATAATAATAACAATAATAATAATAATAATGACAACAACAACAATGACAATAATAATAACAATAATAATAATAATAATAACAATCTCTTGGGAAGTAAAAATCATCCGGAGAATAGAAGATATTCTGGGACTGCAAGAACTGCTACTGTTGCTATTACCATAATTAAGCATTAATTACCAAACATCAAAGGATTATTACTATTATTGTTATTATTATTACTATTACTATTGAACAACAGCTCCAAGCATAATTTTTTGAAATCCCGAGGGATCCTAGGTACCTCGGGTAAAAAAAAAATTAAAAATAATAATAATAATAATAATACTGATAATAGTAGTAATAATAATAATAATAATAATAATAATAATAATAATAATAATACTGATAATAACACTGATAATAATAATAATAATAATAATAACAACAATAATAATAACAATAACAACAATAATAATAATAAATAAATTTAAAAAATAAAATATAATAATAATAATAATAATAATAATAATAATAATAATAATAATAATAATAATATGTACTGCATGGTAGTAATAATAGTCTACTTATACAGAAAAAATTTAAAATAAATAAATAAATAATAATAATATTCCCTGTCAAATCAATAACAGTGACAACAATAAAAGCTGCACTGTGTCATCCAGCAGAGTAAAGGATTTAGCGGAAGCCTCTGTACGATGACAGTCTCAGAGTAGTCTCTAACGGTCTAACCTGTGTCTGGACACATCATCCAAGAAGATGAGCACTGAACCATTCAGCAGCAGCAGCAGCAGCAGCAGCAGAAGCTATCATCCTACTCCTAGCTGTCTGTACTGTGGGTCCCGTATAGTGTGTCTCTGGCTGGCAAGTTGTCTAAGCCGGGCATCTGGTCTGGCAAATCGCCATCTCACACCCACTGCACTCTTGCTTTGACCAGCCAGGCATTCATAACTCCAAGGGAATTGCATCTCGACTGTAATCCTGAGCACCATAAATCATCAGCCGTGACATATTGACAGCAAATCACTCCCAAGTGCTACAGCCCCTCGATCTGCCTCCTTTCAATCTTTTCCCGTTTCGACTCCCTGTGCCGCATATGTCAAATTAGCACAGCGTTGTCCAGCCCCGCTATTCATACTGATTATATATCGGACAGCAGCTATCATCAAATCCCGAGAAACATCCGAAAATTAAAAACTTTAGAGTTATCTTATATCTGATATCTGATATCTGATAGATATCCATTTTAAATGCATCATAATTCGACCATACATGGCTGCATATAGGTGCATACTTAGCCAATTGATATCAAGGTCTGTCACTTAACTGGCAAAAAGGACATGCAAGGAGAGGTAATGAATCACAGGGCAAGTGGCCTACTGTCAGACTGTGTTCAATAATTCGTTCATTCATACATTATCAACATTTATAGCACCCTTCAGGACTACTACTCAGGAGCGTTCCCGACCCCAGCACGACTGAGAGGAGCAAAGCGTTAGCGTCGACCTTGGAGAACAAGCGTTTACGATTACGTTAATTGCAAATATGAAGCATTCTGTGTTCAGGCTAGGCCTACTCCTATACTTGCTGCGACGCATAGGCGGCTATAGGCCTACGATATGAAAACCAGTACGATCGTGCAGCGATTTAAAATCTGTAAGAATTATTTGAAATGTCTAAAAGTACACAGCTAAATTGATCGTTGGTTTCGTCGGATAATTATGAGTGCAAGTGCAACTCAGAAGACTGTTTCGGTAAATCGTTTTTACGAGTGGTGCAATTGATAAGTGCTAACGCTATTATAGCACTGCGAATGCAGTGTCACCTATCGAATGATATTCTACTAAGGACCGTTTATGCACATGAAGTAAACAGTGCAGCTGACGTAGAATACGTTGACCCATGATCGGGTGACCATGGGCGGAGTTTGGTTTTAGTTCATGGGGCTAAAACATGCAAACTCCTCTCTTCCGCACCTTCCACGCTGCAAACAGACCCAGTGAAAACGAACGAGGTTTGGTGCGATTTTAACCCCCAGTCGGCATGGGCGCCGGGGTCAAGGGGGGTCGCGTGACCCGACCTGGAAATTTTTGCGGTGTGTTTAGGCCTATTATAGTCAAGGCGCCACAATATCGCTTCGAGAGCACTTTAAGTATCACTCATGCATTCAATCATTCATCGATCATGCGTTCAATCAAATTCAGTGGTTCATTCGTTCGCATTAATTAATTAATTAATTGAATTAGGCCTACGCTCATCTGACCAATTGCATGCTCTGTCATTGAAAATAGCATAGGCTTACTTGTCTAGATGAATGACATGGGCTAGACTAGACAAGTAGGTCGAAACCTGTTATAGCCTACTCAGAGCGCCTCTGAGTAGTTTCCTTTAAGAGGCGCTATATAAATACTCGAATGAATGAATATTATCCTACAAGGGCGGATACAGAAGGGGGAGGGGCAAAATTTTGGGTCTTGGGACAGAAAAAAAATTTCGTCTTGGCCTCTGAGTAGTTTCCTTGAAGAGGCGCTATATAAATACTCGAATGAATGAATATTATATTCTTAGTATTATCCTACAAGGGCGGATACAGAAGGGGGAGGGGCAAAATTTTGGGTCTTGGGACATGAAAAAAATTTCGTCTTGGTCACCGAAAAATCTGATGACCTTTTTTAGTCATTTGTCGAATTCCCAAGGAAAAGATACCATGTTATCCGCCAAAATAGTTGATGACTTTTTATTTAAAGTCATTTGTCGAATTCCCAAGAAAAAGACACGGGTAGTTGATGACTTTTTTGTCGCACAGTGTTCTTAAGCCCATGGGGGGGACCCACATCAACTTTCCGAACCAGAATAGTTGGCAACAATATAAATAAATTTCTAAATGGGGGCCATGGCCGGATTGGTCCCCTGGATCCGCCCCTGTTATCCTACGCCTCTCATCTTTGCTATGAAAGCGTCGCCACAGAAAACGATTAATTGAACAAATAAATGTTTATTAGTTTATTACAAAGTCCACTGAGCGAGGGATGTTCCTCGATCCCACAATGTCAATTGATTCTATTCTCAAAAACGCTGTTTCAGTCTCGAAGTTTTTGCATCAAGTCGAATGGGTGAAATAGATCTAAGTGTCCGCCTCGTTGTCGATTGAGTTGAGGTTGTCCTCTTAATAATATTGAGACTGATCAGTGTCGATGGCCCAATGCGATTTTGCTATATACGTTCACTTTTTCTTCTTTCTTCTCTTCCATCAGTTTCCTGACGATAAGGCCCTTTATCATAAAGTCCACGACTTTCCTTCAATCACCTCACCCGTCCATCCCATTCTCGTCCCTCGGCTCCCAATAACAATACCAACAACAGCGCGCAACACAAGGATTCCATAATTTTAGGCTTAAATTAATTGTTATTTATCCAAGTGGTCAAATTTCAGTCGATAACTGCAGCTGCAAAGCTGCACATTTCTTTCCAAGTAAAACTTGGTCAGTGAGCCGCAGAAATGCATAGGCTTAATGGATTGAGAGGGCAGGCCTATATCTCTTAAAGTTAATTTATACTGAATTTTAATATACACATTTTGTCAGAGCTGAAAAGGGAACTTCTTAGCTCTTTTCTCAATTCTCAGTTTATATTTCAGCAACCTTTGAAGAATAATAAGCCCAAAGTTTATCAGAAGAGTTAAGTTGCCGTATACGAGTTAACACACTAACGTTCCCAAAATCAACGCCGAGAAGCTTCGTTCTCAGTGCAATTCCTCCCGAAGTGTGTCGACCATTCTAAAGACTCCATGCAGCCTGTAGAAACAAATATTAGGCCTACAGCGAAGCATTGGTGCAATTTGGTGGTGCTTAATTAGGTTTGCATTGGTTTAATATAGTGTCTGGCCGCTATAGCGTAATCATAATTGAAATGCAAGTAGGCTATGTGGAAGAGCGACGATCATGGTTGTCACGAGGGAAGGGGGAGAAGCTGATATTTCGACCACCAGCTGACATTTTTAATCACCCCTCCCCCCCAGCGCAATCCAGCGATGTATAGGCCTATACAGTATGCACAGGCTGTCCCATAGGCGGAGCATTTTCAGAATAGCCTATGCAGCTCAAGGACTGACCTATAGATGATAAATAGATCTAATATTAAAGACTGTAACGTCTCCGTTTTTATGCTTATTTTAGCGGGTAATTGAAAATGTACTGCATTTAAATGATCTGTTCAAAGAGACACCAATTCTTTATAAATGTATGATATAATTGAAAACTATTAAATACACAATACAATTACGCAATATTCCTATTTACTTATTTGGCGTATCACTAATTATAATTATCTTTTAGCTTATCTGTGCTCCACAGTTGAGATATATGACATGTCGTTTCTGCAGTGTAAAACGGCCTTGAAATAGTTCTGTAGATCTCTGTAGATTCACTGAATGAAGATAAGCAACCCCGTGCTATATTTGAAGAAATAGTTCTGCTGATTCTCCGTAGATTCACTGAATGAAGATAAGCAACCTCGTGCTATATTTGAAGAAGGATAATGAGATACTGCCAAGCTGTGGAATCCAGATCGAATACCAGACAAGACAATATTCAATACTTCCGTAGCATCAAATTATCACACTCCAACCAATGAGAATTTCCTTCCCAATTGAAAATGACCTTGAAATGTCAACCAGAGACAACGAGCCCAAAATCGTTTCTCTACACACGAATATCGTCTCACCAACCGTCACGATCACAATGTAGACTTCACGGACGTTAGAGTTCGCAACTTCGAATTTCTAAATCGCCTCTACTCTCACACGAATGCCTCGTACTGTTTTACGACCAGATACGAGTATAATCATCATCCTCACCATTGAATAAACTTCAAATGAATTGCCAGCCACAACTGGACAACCATCTTTCTCAATGTTCATGTAAGGAATCAACCGTTTATGTCAAATTTCAATGACGTGGCTGTTTCCATTCAATTCCAACCGTTAAGCTTATTTCGATGCTTTTTATTGGTTACGCGTCAATGCAAATGTTTTCGCTTACGTAAGCGTCCGTAGTAACCGCTTGACGTCACCATGACTGCCTCGCTCATGTACGCAAGATTCGTGGTCTCCTAGTTACTAATCCACTAGACGCCAAATTATTAATCTAGATACGCCAACTAAATTATCTAGCTTAACTCCTACTTAGAATTAACATATAATATCAGACAAGTTAGTTTGATAGATAATAGCGATTTAATACGCTACAAATACCCCTCCTTCAAAAGTCTGTAATCAGGCTTTACAATCTCACCTAATTATCTATCAACTAAATTTCTATCAACTTCCTTATTCTATCTTACACAACAATACAACATTACTGAACTTCTTATCTACATTATTATAATACATTACTGATATATTTAAGTACTATGTAATTCCTCTACTCAAATAATCAGACATAACATTATTGCTCCCCTTGATATATCGTATCGTAAAGCAATAATTTTGAAGTGCTAGACTCCACCTCATGACTCTCGCATTTCTCATTCTTCCTTCCTTCATGTACTGTAGTCCGCAGTGGTCTGTCTCAATCACAAACTGCTTTCCACACAAGTACCTGTCAAACCGACTAATTCCCCACATTATCGCTAGACATTCTCTCTCCTCAACTGAATATCTCGTCTCTCTTTCCAATAGTTTCCTACTCGCATATGCAATCGGGTGGTTTATCCCTTCATACTGCTGTATCAGGACACAACCTATTCCTCTTCCCGAAGCATCAGTTTGGATCACGAATTCCTTCTCCAAGTTTGGTAACTTTAGTATTGGTGTCTTAGCAAGTGCTGCTTTCAGCTTACTAAAACTCTCATCTAATTCTTCGTTCCAATCAACATTATTAGCTGCTGACTTCTTTGTCAAGTTACTTAATGGTGCCATCAACTCAGCACAATGAGGAATAAACTTTCTGTAATAGTTTATTGCTCCCAAAAAGCTTCTTATTTGTTTCTTCGTTTTCGGTTGTGGCATCTCCACAATTTTATCTATTGATTCTCCTTTAGGACTGATGTCGTCGTTGTTTAACGTATGACCCAAGAAATCTATGCGACCATACCCTAATGAACATTTCTTTGGTTTCAAAGTCAGGTGAGCATCTCTCACTCTTTGAAAAAATTCTCGTAAAATCTTCATATGTTTAGTCCATCCTTCTGTATGAGCTAGTATGTCATCAACATAACTCTCCAGATTCTCGGTTCCATGCAAAATCTTCCTTATCAGTCTGTTGTAGCTTGAAGCACTGTTTACTAATCCAAATGGTAATACATTGAATTTATACAACCCACTTGCACAAATGAAAGTCGTATAATCTTTTGATTCTTCGCTCATTGGAATTTGCCAATACCCTTTGCAAAAATCAAACTTGCTATATATTTTGCTGCCACTCAGTTTATTGAAGATATCCTCGTTTGACATCATCGGCTCTGGATCAAAAACTGTCACTTTATTCAATTGTTTATAGTTGCAACAAAGTCTATTGCTTCCATCAGCTTTCTTAACAACAACAAGCGGTGCTGCGTATGCTGCTTCTGATCTTTCTATTATCCCATTCTCTAACATTATCTCAATTTCCTTATCAATTTCAGACTGTAGATGATACGGTGTTGGGTATGCTTTCATCCTAACAGGTTCATCGCTTGTCAGATGAATCTCGTGTTTCACCATGTCCGTTCTTCCTGGTTTATCTGTAAATATGTCTTGATATTCTCTCAGTAACTTCTCTAATTCACCTCTCTGTTCATCTTCTAATTGTGGATTAATATCAACATTCTTGTACGTCTCAGTTTGCTTACTAACATACAAATTCAATATCTCCTCCTCTTCGTCTTCACCTTCTCTACCATCATGTACAATAGCTGACACATATGCTATTGTCTCAGAACCTGACAATTCTTCTTCACTCCTCTCGTAATATTTCTTTAGTATGTTGATGTGGTATGTTTTCAGTTTTCCACCATCAACCTCAACTTTGTAATCGTAATCTCCGATTTTCCCTCTGACAACAAATGGTCCTTGCCATTTTACAAGCATCTTATTATTACAACTCGGCAGTAACAATAGGACTTTATCACCTATCTCCAGTTTTCTATATCGTGCCTTTTTATCGTAGTACTTCTTGTTCTTCGCATTAGCTTTGTGAATTGCTTTCTGCGCCATGTTACACGTTTCCTCTATACGCTCTCGTAGATCTGTCATATATGTGTACACATCCTTCACCTCGTCTTCCACTTTTTCATTTGTCCACAGTTCCTTCAATATCTGTACCGGACCTCTACAAGATCTTCCGAAGATTAATTCGAAAGGCGTGTATCCGTGGCTCTCGTGTACAGTATCTCGTAAAGCGAAAAGTAGTGGTGCCAAGTACCTGTCCCACTCTTTTACTTGTTCACCTATCAGTTTTCTCAGTGTAGTCTTAATCGTTCCATTAAGACGTTCTACACAACCGTTTCCCATCGCGTGGTATGGACTCGTCATTGTATGCTTGATCAACAACATTTTATTTACTTCGGCCATTAGCTCTGACGTAAACTGGCTTCCTCTATCTGTATGAATTCTTTGTGGTACGCCCATCCGACAGTAAAAGTTAAACAAGGCTTCCGCCACCTCCTCGGTACTAATACCTTTCAACGGTATTGCTTCAGGATATCTGGTGCTTAAGTCGATAATCGTTAATACATAACGATATCCTCTCATAGACATTGGCTCTATGGCTCCTATGATATCTACACAGACATGCTTGAACGGCACATCTAGCACTGGAAGATGTCCCATCGGTGCCTTGTAGTTCACTTTCTTATCCACTGCTTTCTGGCATACATCACAACTTAATATGTATCGCCGAACTTCTTGATTTATCCCTGGCCAATAAAATTCATTCACAATTTTATCGTGAGTCTTTTTCATGCCTAGATGAGCTGACAGTAGCGAGTTATGTGCTACAGCTAGAACTTTGTTTCTCAACTGTTTCGGTACCATCAACTGCCACTTCGCTTCATCTTTCAATACTTCCTTCCATCTCCGGTACAACAGTCCATCTTTCTTTACGTACAGTACTTTTTCTGTACTCTTCTCATCGCCATTCCATTCAGATGCTTTATCCCAGCAACTCTTCAATGTTTCATCTGTCTTCTGTAATTCCTTTATTTCTTTTGTGGTTATATTAAGGTCGGGCATTTCTGTGACCTTGAGTTGTTTATATTTCACCACTTTCTTCGACTCAGCTCTCGTTTCTATCGCTGCTGTCGTTTGATGTGCGTCACTGTTCATGACGTCATCACTTCCAACTTTCTCTATTACGTCATCATACTCCGTGCTCATTTCATCACTCTCAAATCTTACTGTCTTCTTGGCATCTTGCCAACGTGAATTAGCATTCACATTTCTCTTGAGTATTCCTTTATACTCAACTTTTTCTTGTTTCTCACTCATAATCGTCTCATTCACTTTCTCTCCTTTGTCACAATTAATTATATTTTCATCCGTGTTCTCATTCGTTACTGTATATTTTAACCCTCTCACGCGTCCAATAATTATCGGCTTTACTGGTTCATCCATAACCATTGCCTCAACTTCACCAGTAAAATACTCGCTCTCAATGTTTACATGGGCTGTAGGAAAACACCTTAAGCTCCCATCAACTAGGATGCAGTGCGTTTCCTTCCCAGTCAAATCACTATCCTTGATCAGCGATCTCCTCACAATACACGTACTCGCTCCAGAATCGTAAAGACAATTGGCGTCTATTCCATTGACCTTCGCTTGACATTCGTCTATACTTTCAATGTCAATGCAACCATCTTTCCGTTCTGTAACTACCGTACTCGCTGCCATGTGTTTCGGTACTTCTTCTTTACCTTTCCTATCCTGGCGTTCTACTGTTCTGTCAATTTCATTCGATTTCGTATTTTCATTCGCCTGTACAGCTCTGTACGCCCTATTCTCGTAAATCTGTACTGCTGCTGCTGTGTGTTTAACAAACCCTTTGGCTTTATGCACACAATCAAATGCTTTATGACCTACCTTACCGCATGCAAAACAAGTTATCTTGTGTTCCGCTGCCTGTTCTCTGTCTCTACTAAATCCTCTATTCACATTTCCACTGTGATTTGTCTCTTTGTTCTGTCTTGTTTCAACTCTTCCTCTGTTTACATTTCCTTGGAATTTCTCTCTCGATTTCTCTTCAAATGGCTTTCCATTACCTCTGTCATTATTGAATCTCCCTTGAGGTTTTACAGAATTCTCTGCATATCTGTACCCATGAGCTTCAATGTAGGATTCTGCACATGTCAATGTGTCCTTTAAGCTCATTTTTCCTTTCTCTTTAATGAATATCCTCAACTCGTTACTGCAAGTGAGGAAAAATTGATCTTTTAGCAGTAGATCCTCGATTCCTTCGTAGGTCTGCTCAAATCCAGCTTGTAGCAACCATTGCTGCAAATATCGTTGCAATCTGTAAATGAAATTTGAAGGAGTCTCTCCTTGTTCCATCTTGCTAGTCTTAAACTTGTTACGATACCCTCCTTCTGTTAATTGGAATCTTTTCAGGAGTTGCTTCTTTAAACAATCGTAGTCTTGAGTTTCTTCAGCCGACAAACGCTGGTACACTTCTAATGCTTTCGACTCCAGATGTCGCGCTAGCATCAGTGACCATACATCTCTTGGTATCTCGTATGTCGTACACGTCCGCTCAAATCTAAGAAGATACGCATCGAGACAGTCCTTTGCCTCGTTAAATATTGGGAACTTAATGTTCTTCATTCCCTTATGACTTTGGTTTCCTTGGTGATTGTCACCCATCGTCATGTAGGAATCTCCATCATCCCTGTTTCGTCTATCTCCCGATTCTATCTCTCTCATTCTCACTTGAACCTCAAGCCTCTTATTCTCTAATTCTCTGTCCCTTGCCTGTCTCACTTCATCGGCTTCTCGTATAAGCCTGGCTTCGGTTGCTTCTCTTTCAAGCCTAACGTCATTTGCTTCTCGCGTTAGCCTTGCCTCATTCATCCTCGCTATTTCTATTTCTTTTTCTCTAACTGCCTTTACTTCGGCTAATCTAGTCGCCTCTCGCGCTAGTTCCAACTCGTTCTCTCTTGCTGCTTTTGCCTCAGCTAACTTAGCCGCCTCACGCGCTAGCTCCAATTCATTCTCTCTGTTAGCCTTAGCTTCTGCAGCTGCACGTAGCTCACTTTCCTTTTTCTCTTCTCGTTCATCCGCCCTCTGCTGTCTGAATTCGTTCTGTCTGTCTCTGACAAACGCCTTCAGCTCTTCACCTTCCAATGAGAATGAACGTCCCATATCCAACCACTGTTGCCAGTCTGTGATTGACATTCTTACTTACTCACTTTTGGTTAAGTAGTAGTAAATTTAACGCTCAAATATGCGCTATACAATTTCACACTCGCTTATAATAATTATTAAAATTATTAAGCGTCGCACTAATGCTCCCTCTTAACGTGATACAATCTCTGGTATATGTTACGCAATAAGATTACCGCACCGACTCTAATGCTTAAAATCTATACACGCGCGGCGCTTGGCGTTGCGCTGTGCTTAACAATTTCCAAATAGATCGTCATTTTAATTAGCTTTGTCTCTTCAATATAAATGTCAGTAAAGTTCAATCTAATCAACAATAATATTGTCAATTTTTATCCCGACACGAGCATCCCATTTGTAACGTCTCCGTTTTTATGCTTATTTTAGCGGGTAATTGAAAATGTACTGCATTTAAATGATCTGTTCAAAGAGACACCAATTCTTTATAAATGTATGATATAATTGAAAACTATTAAATACACAATACAATTACGCAATATTCCTATTTACTTATTTGGCGTATCACTAATTATAATTATCTTTTAGCTTATCTGTGCTCCACAGTTGAGATATATGACATGTCGTTTCTGCAGTGTAAAACGGCCTTGAAATAGTTCTGTAGATCTCTGTAGATTCACTGAATGAAGATAAGCAACCCCGTGCTATATTTGAAGAAATAGTTCTGCTGATTCTCCGTAGATTCACTGAATGAAGATAAGCAACCTCGTGCTATATTTGAAGAAGGATAATGAGATACTGCCAAGCTGTGGAATCCAGATCGAATACCAGACAAGACAATATTCAATACTTCCGTAGCATCAAATTATCACACTCCAACCAATGAGAATTTCCTTCCCAATTGAAAATGACCTTGAAATGTCAACCAGAGACAACGAGCCCAAAATCGTTTCTCTACACACGAATATCGTCTCACCAACCGTCACGATCACAATGTAGACTTCACGGACGTTAGAGTTCGCAACTTCGAATTTCTAAATCGCCTCTACTCTCACACGAATGCCTCGTACTGTTTTACGACCAGATACGAGTATAATCATCATCCTCACCATTGAATAAACTTCAAATGAATTGCCAGCCACAACTGGACAACCATCTTTCTCAATGTTCATGTAAGGAATCAACCGTTTATGTCAAATTTCAATGACGTGGCTGTTTCCATTCAATTCCAACCGTTAAGCTTATTTCGATGCTTTTTATTGGTTACGCGTCAATGCAAATGTTTTCGCTTACGTAAGCGTCCGTAGTAACCGCTTGACGTCACCATGACTGCCTCGCTCATGTACGCAAGATTCGTGGTCTCCTAGTTACTAATCCACTAGACGCCAAATTATTAATCTAGATACGCCAACTAAATTATCTAGCTTAACTCCTACTTAGAATTAACATATAATATCAGACAAGTTAGTTTGATAGATAATAGCGATTTAATACGCTACAAAGACCTAGCCTATATAATATATGACAACACTAAACGTCTCTGCAGCCTCTATGCCTATTAGGCTACAATATGCGTTAAAAATGCGAAAGCGTTCAGTTATACTACAGCTATTAATGACGCTGCTTTCTATTAATGACGCTGCTTTAGCACGAACTACATATACGGCTTCAAATACGTCGCCTATTATCTGCACAGCTACAATAAACCTACACGCTGGGCAAACTTGCTCAACAATATAGGCCTATATTGTGTGGGCCTTTTCACTTAAGCCATATTATGTGATACCGTGTTTATTCATATGGGCAATCCAGTATTCATTTCAAGGCCGTAGCCAGGATTTTATTTCGGGGGGTGTTTACTCGACCTTCAACAAGCCGACAAGCAACCGAATCAACGGAGTGGGGGCCTTAATTGGAGGAGAATTTAATCTCTTGTAATATGTCACATATAAATAATAACTTCAAAATGAATCTCCGTAGTCCTTACATCATGACTGTGTTAGTAAATGCATTATTTTATGGTAGCTTCATTCGGGTGGTGTTCAAACACTCAAAACGAGAAAAACAAAAGACCTCCAAAACACCCCGTAGCTATACGTCCTTGTCGTATTTAGTAATACTATGCAGACTGTAGCAAGTGTGAAAGCACTCGAGATTTAAGGCTATAGATAGAACTGTTGTGCAATTTTTAAAAGTGTTTCTGTGCAAATAGGATTTTGATAACACTGAATGGATGGATGTCTTACAGTTTGAAAACATTGAAACCAATTTCATTCATCTCATCTGTGAACTTATCATCATCGCCGTCGACTTCGTCATTAATAATTAATTGTTGCCATTAATCATTATTGTGGTCATCGTCGTCACCATGATCATCATCGTCGTCGTCGTCGTCGTCATCGTCATCGTCATCGTCATCATCATCATCATCATCATCATCATCATCATCCATGATCAACGTCGTCGTCGTCGTCATCATCATCATCATCATCATCATCATCGTCGTCGTCGTCGTCATCATGGTACCAATCGTCATTAATAATTAATTGTTGCCATTAATCATTGTTGTGGTCATGGTCGTCATCATGGTCATCATCGTCGTCCAAATGGTAATCAGATGACTGAGTTGCGGGAAAGTTGTTGTGCGACGTACCGTACGCCTGAGAGACTGAGAGCAAGAGAGAGAGGAAGACAGATAGAGGCAGAGAGTCTGAGAGAGAGGGACAGGGTCACAGTCTCACAGAGCGACTGAAGGAGGTATTTACGCTAAGAGTGATAGGCTTTGGTAGGAGTGCCAGTCGATTGTAGAAGAATTGTAGAGTGAAAGAGCGATGAAAGAGTAGGGTATACATATTAATAGGGAGTTTTGACGTTGAGTTGTTTGAAACAGATAAAATAGTCGTTTACGGTGCCTTTGTGTATGTTTGCTAATGCTGGATTTTGAAGAACATACTACGAGAAACTTGTCGTTGATTTGAGTAGGCCTAACGAAGCTAAAGAACCGTAGATATGATATATACTCATAATTAGCATTAAGCTGCCAAGTACAGTAAAGTTTTTTTAGGTTAGGCCTATAGGCAGCGCTGAACGTTTAGTGAAAACTGAACTTCCTGAAGACTATATAGGTCTACGCGTGAAGGAAAAAGCTCACAACTCATGTCTGCAGTTATTCATTAGGCTATAACAGTCTATAGGAGCAGCAGAACTGAACTGCTGAACTCGACACATAAAGAAATTAATATTGAAATCATAATTAATTAATTATATGTAGGCCTAGGCCTACTGCAATGTTAAAACGCTCTTTTTTATCAGAACTTAAATAATTGAGTAATTTTTCTAAAATGACATATAGAGTCTACGGGTAATGGTACCTTTACAATGTGGTAACTAAAAAAGAACTTGTTTCGAAAGCATAAAATAATAGCAATAGCCGATAGAATCTCTTCATGCATTCAGACAAGGTGGTCTAGCTGCTCCAAGATGTTAATGGTATGGAGCAGACCTGCTGACCGGACCGGTTGAAACTGGGCAGCATGACGCGAGACAGACTCAGACAGAAAGTGGCGTAGGACTCTTACGGGCATTGAGCCCAATGATGATGCCGATAATTTGTTTATTGAAGTGTTCTAGCTGCCACTCTTATCAGCACCGAAAAAACAGCTGTTTTGTTAAGATGACAGCTTAAAATGCTACCATTGCATTGCGGAAATTCAAAAAGTTTCGGTTGGGGAGACCCGGGGGGATACATCCCCTCCACTGGCTCCCCATACCCTCCCCTCTCGACATCAGTCACGTCACGCGTCTAGGCGTTCGTCCTCCGGACGCTCGATTGTCTCCCTCCCGAAACCTGGATTCCCCCCAGAGGAGGGAACTATAGATTAAACACTGCTCTTAGAGATTTAGAGGTCATGGGCGGAGTTTATCAGGGGCTAGGGGCGCAAAGCCCCCCCAAAGAAGACCCAGATTCAGGTTTTTACCGTGTAGGGTAAACGATATCTTTTCCCGGGCTTAGCCCCCCCCAAGAAGGCACAGACTCATAATTTAGCCCCTCCAAGAACGGAAACCAAACTCTGTCCAGGTTAGAGGTTCAATTTGTTGGAGACTTTATAATATAATTGTTTAGAATAATACAGTACAATACACGCACGCAGCCACGCACGCACGTACATCCAAATCATGTCACACAAGGCGCTTCCGCGTAGTATGAAAAGCTATTATACGGTAGGCCTAAACCTACTCCTCTTATGAGTAATTAGGCACACATGTCTAGCAAGGTTCTTTTGATATACTTGAATAGGCTATAGCCTATAGTGGCTGACTAATCGGATGACTCGATCACGATCGACTCTTCAGAAAAGACATGGGATTTCATGGGAGCCTCGAGTGCTGCGGATGAAGTCACAATATCAACTCAACATAATATAATTATTGAGTTATGCTGCTTGTCAAGGATTCCAGACCGTAGTGAAAAGCGCGAGTTGGGCTACTTTTAATGCGCTCACGACTGACAATTTTGACATCGCGCTATTTCGCTACTTTAGAGTTGTCCCATGGTCGGTACTGAAATCTTTCGTCAAAACCAGTCAAAATAAAGGCAATCCTTCTATAAAAGATGTATAAAAACCTAAACTTCAATAGGCTTGCTGGTTTGTCAGTTAATTTTGGGGGGAAGGGGGGCGAGAGCGTAGACGGATGAATGGATAAGAGTTTAACGACGGCTAATTATGACAACAAAGGTCGTTGCCGTCGACAGAAAGTATTTAAAATTTGTCTGGCATATTATTATATCTTTTAGACGAAACTCACACATAAGCCTTACAGACAAGACCAATTAGCCTAACTGGACAATACGCCCCCGCAAATCTAATTAAACTCAATTTTGCTACAGGCGGCTAGGCCTATACCGGCTATACGCCCCCGCATTGAGCAGTTGAGCATACATAGCATAGCTGAGCCCGTATGTTGAAGATATTGGGCCAGTATACGCACGCACACGCACACGCACACACACCACACATATCCACCTATCTATCTGTTTATCTGTCTGTCCTCCATCCTTAATCGGAACACAGACTGAATTATTATTATCAGGGCTTTTTAGCGTGCAGTTGCATGTGCACAAAATGTGCATTTCTAAAAGAATTGGTGCAGCTGTAGCCTGTAGGCCTAAAAGCACTTCCGTGCAGTTGAAACTAGTCAAAAAGGCCAGTGTCGTCCGATTGGAGGTAATTTACCATGGAGGATGGGAAAGAAAAGAGGGGATGTGCGTTTCTAAAAATTCCTTTAAAATAGCCCTGATTATTATTATAGGTGAACTGCGATCGCGCTAATAGGGTCTATTAGGCCTATAGTAAGTCATTGGCGACAATTATCCGATCGTTAGATTTATTTCTTCCAGGATTGAAAGAGAAGCTGCATGCCAATTATTCAGACATCTATATATGCTCCTTAAATACCGTTTGTCACAAAGGGTACATAAACTAACCAAGAACTACCAATAATGTATATTATAGTATGTATAATTGTATATATATATATATATATATATATATATATATATATATATACATATTATACTCGTTTAATGAGAGATCAGGTTGACAAGACGGCGAGCTATGACGTATAGCTTGTTGAGAAGGCAGCCACAATATAGAAAGCTCTAGGAATACAGTGAGCGCTGTAGCGGCGCTAAAGGCCAATAAGGCTGCAGGCTTGTGGCTAGGCTATAGGTAGGCCTATAATTTATGCAGGCTTACGCAGCATCGCGAGGGTCAGGAGTGAGGACTACGGGAGCTTCCAATCGATGACCACAATTATAATCTCCAGTAATTCATGCCAAATTCAGCTATACTTGGAGTCGAACCCAAGTGCCAGAATTTAAGACTTAAACTAACCATTTGTATAAAATAATGCTATTTTTACCACTAAATAGTTAGACATGGAAAGACCGTCAGTGTTGTCTTTCAACTTTAAAACTGTCACATTTAAAAATGTTTGGTTTCTTGAACACTTACGTACAGTAGCGGCGATAGGGGGGCTAAGCCCCCTAAAAAGGCCATCCTTTTTTCCCATGTAAAAATGAAATATTTGGGCGATTTACCTCCTTTAGCCCCCCTGAAATTAAGCGTAAGGCACGCACGAGATCTGCCAGACAGTTTTGCGGATATGAAAAAGGACCGTTTTAGAAGATTTCAACCAAATAACTAAAAAAAGGTTGTCAGAAATTTTGACGGCAGAAAATGGAAAATTTTCACCCGCGAATTCAGCCCTCCCCCCAAACTGAAATCCTGGCGCCGCCACTGAAGTTCTGAACACTTAGTAAGACAACATATATAATTACCTAGGCTACATGGTTTCACAATTTTATAGTTTATTGGTAGTTCTTGGTTAGTTTGTGTAGGCCTACCCTTTGTGACAATTTCTGCCAATTGTGTCCTGCAATCAGCAATAATATAATAATATTCAGGATCGTCTTGAGCAACACTATTAAGCTGATTCCAGCACAGCAAAGTAAAGACCATCAATACATCTGTCTGTATATAGTTAGGCCTATACATGGTCGCTTAATTAATAGTCTGTAACTAGCAACAACCCAGAACTGAGCTGCTGAACTTGAAACATATAGGCCTAAAGAAACTATTGCTGTAGGCCTAGTAGTTGTATTCATGGGCGGATACAGAAATGTTCTAAGGGGTGCCAAAACTTTCGGTGATCTTTGCCAGAAAAAGTCTGATGACCTTTGTTTAGTCATTTGGTCGAAATGTCTGGAAAATATAAGCTAATTAGGCCTACCCAATTTTCCCTGCCAAAATAACTTATGACCTTTTTAGTCATCAGTCATCTGGTCGACGTCTATACATCTGCAAGCCATTGATTTTAATGCTTGTTGAAACCAAATGGGGCCACCTCCCAAGCGCTTTTGAAATGGGGGCCATGGCCGGATTGGCTGTACCCAATCATGCGCTGCCAAACAACCCAAAGCATGCTCTCAAATTAACCCTATTATACACAGGCAGCAGCGGACGTACGTGTAGCCGTACATTTACACGTACCCGGTATATGAGACGTGTATAATTTATGGCGTCGACCTTGTTTACTTTAAATGAGTTCACCACGGCTGTCCTTTGGAATGGGTGACAAACAACTGAAAGTCCCGATGCGCGGCCGTGCTTGCTCAGCATGTTCTGCATAATATGTGCGTCTGTTCATTTGAGACCAGTGAACTAACTTCGGCGGCATTATAGTTACATGCAGTGGCGGCGCTATGGGAAGCTATGGGGCTAAGCCCCCAAATTAGAATTTCCATGATCAGCCCTCCCTAAAAACTGAAACCATATGCACGAGATTTCGACCAAATGACTAAAAAAAGGTCGTCAGAAATTTTGGCGGTTGAAAATGGAAAATTTCCTCCGCGGGATTTCAGCCCCCCCCAAAAAAACTGAAATCCTGGCGCTGCCACTGGTTGCTTGCACCCAGAAGTGGAAACCAGAAACTACATTATACGCCCCGTAATTATATACACAGATCGCTAACAGGGGCGGATCCAGAGAGGTCAATCCGGCTATCCCCGATTCAGAGATTTGCACAGAACGTGCCACGGTGCCCGTCCCCCCCATCAGCTTTCAACATCAGCTTTCTAGCTTTCAATCAACGCGGCGGGAAAAGGTGATAGTAAAAAAAGGTAATAAGATTTTTCGGCGAAAGACCAAAGAAAAATTTATTTGACCCAAGACCACAAATAATGGGGAGGGGGCTTTAAGATCTCTTCATCCGCCTCTGGGCTTCTTATGCAGAATCATTTGATTCGATATCTTCCGTGATAAGTAAGCTATTCCTGGCTGGCAGTAAGCTATATCTGCAGCACCAACCTCTCTCTCCCCTCTCTATACATCCGTCCGTCTTCTCTGTCTCTGTGTCTTTGTCTGTGTCTCTCTGTGTCTGGACGTGTGTCTGTCTCTCAGACTTACCCGGAACAGGAACTGTATGTCTTGTCACACGGACACCCGCGTTTGTGCGCCATTGGTGAGTGGCGACCGTGGACCTACACATTTTCTACTGCTTGACTGAACACAATTTCAATTATTTCACGACACGAATGATGAGCACATAGGCCTAGGCCTACACACGACTTTCAGAAGTCCATCGTTTGAATTTTGTTCGATGATGCAATAGGCCAAAAGGAGATTACGCCTAAGTAGCCTATGCTTGTCCCGAAAGTATGCCAATGGTTTCGATATTGACCTGAAACCCTAATTTCACACAGAGAGAGGGCCACCTAGTGGATGGGTGGGCCAATCCCCTCACCCTTGGAGCGGGGTGGCATGGGCGGAGACTAATGGGGGGGAGGGAAAGGGGGACGGTCCCACTCAATTGATGTGGTGGGGGACGGCCCATGCATTTGCCCCCCTCCCCTCAATCGTTAAGTGTTATGACATGCACAAACTTCATGAAACACATGCACTGTGCGGTCATAACGCTAGAAGGTAGAAGAAGAGATCTTCGAACAAGGTGATGACTACAAAAAGAAAAAAAGGTCATCAACTTTTTTAGTCAGAGAAAATTGGGTTTTTCAGCGACATTTCGGACGGATGACACTAAAAAAAAGGTCGTCAGAAATTTTTGCCGGTGACACGAAACGGAGTATCCCCTGAAAGCTATCCGGGGGGATGAATTAATCTATCCCCCCGGGTGGAATTAACCGGTCTATACTATCCGGGGGGGATAAGCCATTCTATCCCCATTTATGAAAAATGCGCATAATAAAAAAATTAATGCTATGATCAAAATTTAAAGTGATTCTAATTGTTTTAAGTGTCCTAGGCAATGCTCAGATAAAGGCCACTCGAATTTATTTAGTGACTCTGAGTGTTCTTAAGTGTTTTAAATGTTTTAAGTGCTCTAAAAACAGGGCAAAACAAATTATCTAGTAGGAATAGACATACCTGTTAGTGTCATTGTTGAAAACAAAGCAGATGAAAATTAATTTGCCAAAGAACTATTCAACTACACGCGGAAGCGGTTTTTTCGACTTTTTTATTTGGGGAATACAATTAATACGGGGGATACTCTATTTCGTGAAACCGGCAAAAAGATGGAAAATTTCGTCGGCGGCTCAGCCGTTCGGCCGCCCAAATTCTTCGACCGCTCGTTTTCGTTCCCCCCGCAAGTCTCAACCCAATTAAGTCTCCGCCCATGCGGGTTGTGGCGATAAACCGAAATTTCACTAACAAAACAACACGTACCCCATTTCCTAACCTTGCCCCCAATTTCGCAACTATTCACCTGAAAACTTGCATATACACTCCGACTAGGGCCACACACGCCCGCCACTCCTCACCCGGGGCCGGGGTGTGAGGGCGAGAAACTGAAACTTGCAGGGGTAACGCTGGTTAATTACGGTCAGTTTCGCATCTATTCACCTCAAACCTTCCAGCAAGACAGCGGGCCACCAGGTCACTCATGGGCGGAGACCTAGGGGAGAGACAGGGAGGGACGGTCCCCCAATGGAGGAGTGTTGGGGGACGGTCCATGCATTTGTTCCCCCCCCGCCCAATCGTTGAGCGTCACGACTAAAAAAAAGGACACCAACTTTTTGGCGGGGAAAATAGAAAATTTCGTCGAGATTTCGCCGGTCGTGAGAAATTTTGGCCGGCAAAAGATGGAAATTTTTCGGCGACACTCAGAGCCATATTCGTCCGTCAAAAAATCTCGCGTCTTTCCGCCCCCCCCCCAAGTCTCCGCCCAGGTCTCCACCTGTGAGGTCACTCCTCCCCCCTTCCCCGGCCCAAGGTGTGTGGAAACGAAATCCGAACTTTCCCGAACAAATGAAACAATTCTTCGTCGTTCACCCATTCGGCGTTCCCACTGCTCGGCCAAACCACTGATCGAGACTCTCACCATCAGGTATAGGCCATCCTACTTTTGTTGAACGAACTTCGGCGGCAGAGTGACGCTCAATTTGTATGTCAAAAACTAATTGACTTAAATTACTTGCATAGGATTTATAATTTCAAAATTCGAACCTCTATCGTCCGTCCTATATAGGCATACCTAGCTAGAGCTGTGGTACGCAGGCCTACTTAATTCCGCTTGTAACTAATTATACATTGTAACAGAGGCCAAATCCTAGGCTACTTGTCCGCATGCGCTTGTCGGTAACCACACACTTAGGGGTAATATTGTACGAGCATTAGGGTCCCTTTACGGCAGTGGAAAATCCGCCGAAACCCAGGCCATGCCCAAATTGCCCACATGGGGAACGACTGGGGCCAAAATCCATTGCTGACTGGGTATATAGTTCACTTCTCACAAAAGAGCTTCACCTGTTCAATTGATAACAGTTGTTGCACAGGGCAAGTGGCGTAATTTTATCAGTAGAACCGGACATAGAAGACGAAATTAATAGGCCATGATAGCCTATTATTAACATTCGTACAGGGCTACAAGACCACGTCTATTTCATATATTTATTACGTCTATTGCGCACGGGTTATAATAATAATAGAGGGGGCCCGAAGGCGCATTGGATAACACGCTGGCATGGAGAGCCGATCGTAGCGAAAGGTACCGATCGAGATCGCACCCCGTAGAGCGGACGTGCTTTGTAGGTTGCTACCGTTGCTATTAACGCCGTTTGTTGCAGGTTGTCTGTTCTGATAGCAGTTAGCCTAAGATTTACGACTTCTGTCATTTGCGTTCTTGTGAATTGTTTCAATCGCATAAATGTACGCTGACACTGTAACTGGTTAGGTCTGTTAACCGGATTGTTTAAATAAAGAAAATGTTAATTATTATTATTATTATTTGACCGCGCTAGACACATTCTTTTTCCCCCCCTTTTTTAGTGTTAGCTACCGAACCCGCTATGTAGCCGACCTGCGTGTCGTGCGAACCGGGCCGTATTTCGCATAACCTGTACACAATTTATCTGTAATCTTTCTGCGGTTTGTCAGATCGAATTTTTATTAAACGAATATACACACATTGTTATATTTGGCCTAGGCCTACAGGCCGTCTGACAGTTCTGCTATAGTAGCCTAGTTAAGATTTGTGATTTGCGTTCTTGTGAATTGTTTCAATTGCATAACTGTAGGCCTACAGCCCTACACTGTAACCGGTTGCGGTCTGTAAACCGGATTGTTCAATAAAGGAAACTATTATTGGGGCAATTTACGCAAATAGCACAAAACGGTCCTAGTAGCAAACGAACCAGATAGCCTAGGCTGCGCAAATTGCGTAGGCCTAAGTAAATTAAAACCAGGACTTACTATATTTCATTTTTCTTAACCAAAGAAAGCTCTTCGGAAAAATAAATTAAACCGATTCTTAAAATTATCGATTTGACAAGAACCAGGCCATAGCATCATTTGCACACTGTCTTGCGCTGTTAAAAAATCTCCGCATTCTTATTAGGCCATTTATTCGCATTATAAAGCCCGAGAGCGTTGCTGACGGTTAATGGAACAGCAGCGCAGAGTATTCGATTTTACTCCCTCTGACACGAGAGACTTCCTGCTTGCAAGAGATCAGAGGTAAATCGCAGAGAGCCAAATAAGAAATGGCGCTCTAATAGCAGTTAGTGCTGGATTTTAGTTTGATGCTTAGGGACCAAAAACATACATGAGTGCCCTCCTATGGTGCTTTTATCCGAGTTACTGCGACTAAATGATGATTGTCAGCAGTATGGTTAAAGGTTATCGTTATTTGCCGATGTCATGTTTGACGATGGATCTATTCTTATCATACGGAGTGCGTTCTAATCGTTCCTTGTCGAACGCCGCCAATTGATCGGAGACCATGTATAGGCGATGATGTGGTGAGAAATGAGGTTGCTTTCATATTTTCGTTTTTCTTGTTTTCAGCGAGGATATATCGGTTAAAAACTAGTATCAAAAAACGTAACAGAGTTTGTTCTGTACTTCTGCGCAGATGTTTACCGGTTGCGTTAAAGCCAATGCGTCATTTTTTCAACTTTTAATCGATCGTCTGACTTAAGTATTGCGAAGTACTTGAGTCTACGTCAGCGGCCATATTACTTGTTTGTGACTACGGACCGGAGGTGATACAAAAACTAAATTTTCTCTAGGTAACGCCAAGTCATCCAACCTTTCTTTCGGGTTGTAAAAAATATGTTTTTCTGTTGCGTCGGATGGCCGTATTTGAGTTTTCGTGCGTGAATAGTTGCGGTTGTTTTGCAACATTTTTGTGCGCTAACGAAAATGTTTTTGCTTTAGCCGTGATGGACAGATTCCAAAGCGAGGCGGTTGACGTAAAAGCGAGGCTGCCATTAATAATCGCATATTCTGACTTATAAGCATGAGTTTGAGGAAGGATCCAAAGTTGCGATTTTTTTTCAATAAGATGTGCTTTTTATTTTAAAGTTCATGAAGAGTGGAACAACACTTTATGCTAGTTTCGCCGAGTGATTTGAATTTCAGAAATGCGATACACTTTGATGCAGATTTATGCATATTTCGACCTACTCTTGTTGCTTGACAATTTGTGACGGGTTTCAAAGTTACTAATGCAAGTTGAAGTCAGCATAAATTTCACCTTCTCTCTTTTGTTATTCAAATAAACATGTAGAGATTCATTTAGATTTGCAGAATGATTACATATATACTTCTTTAACATAAACTGCTTTAGTAACTTGTTCATGAGTTTTTGAAGACCACTTGTACATAAAAATTACACTATGATGTCTACCATATGCCAGCAAAATCCAGAAACAAAACTTATTTCAGGCTTTTGAGAAAATCCAATGCTCTTAAATAAATATTTAATATAAACAAGTGGTGAGTCAAAATTTAGCTTCTTTGACACTAAGCCAGAGCTGTCATGGGATTAGTTATTAAGGATTAATGAAAGCCGGCTTAAATCTGCTATGTAGATATCAGTTCGTTATCAAAAGTAGCCAATCTTTTGTGTGCAGTTCCTAAAATGCATTTAACATCCTAAGTTTGAGTGAGTTATAGTGGTGCAGAGTGCATTCTGGTAATAAAAGAATTGTGATGCTTGAGGACATTGTGATATGCATGCCTTCAGTAACATGGAGGCACAATGTGTAGACCTATAGGTTATATTCACATGTTGCTTTATTGAAAATCAATTATTATTGGAAAGCTGTTTTCTATGACTTGTGATATTGTGGCTGATGACTTGACTGCTTGTTATGCAGATTTCAGCTTTCTCTAAGATGGATGGTGATTGGTGATTGAGGATCAAGTCTTTAGCACACTATTTCATGGCAACAGTGGTTGATGGTGCATGTGGCTGACATAAAAATTCGACATGTATCACAAGTGCTTTACTCTACTACCATTTGGATTTAAACTTTAGTGGGTCATGTGTTTAAATAAAGAACTTTGTTCAAAATGTTAATCTTACATTCTAGTGTGATTTTTTTATTGCTAGTTGAATTTTTAAAAGAAGATATATGAGGAAACCATTAAATGGAAGCTGATACAAGTTCAGTTGTTGATCAGCCACTGGACAAGATTGCAGTGGAAGAGAATTCCAATGTGGCAAAATCTGAAGATGGATTTTTTCGTTTGAACCAAACAGATTTACTGCACATTAACCAGATGCCTGTGGTTTTACCGGATGATTTCATGGATGAGCCAGAAGAGCTCCATTCGACCATGGAAAAGGCTGGTGATAGTCCAATTTCTGAACTAGTTGTATCTGGAATGAGCCATGGCAATGATCCACTGTTAAATGAGAAGTCTTTTGGGGATGACTGTGAGGATGTGAATAAGGGACATGCGGAGGAAGAGACCGGCAGTCTAGTACTACAGGCTCATGCTCAGGAACTGCCACGTACAATAACCCAGGCAGAGAATGCTGAAGAACTGAAGACTTCAGTAGGATTTGTTGGAGACTGCAGTCCAATGAGTTTGCCTTTATCAGAGTTCCCAATGGAAACTGATGACCTTATACCTGTGATGGACATGTTTTTGTCTGCTAGTGACATATGTTCACCAGCGATTAAAGCAGACGACAGAAAAGAAGAGCCAGTTGCTCTGAAAGCTCTTCCTGATAGTGATACATCAGCTTCTGATAACTTGAATTTGCCGGTAGTTCTTGATAATCATGTCATAGTTCCAAATAACTTGAAAACAGATGCAGACAGTTGTATAGTTGTCATCGATGACTTGACAGTCGTTCCTGATGGTACAACAAATGAATTGGACTTTAAACATGGTAAGGAAAGTTCAGGTGCTGTTTCAGACAATGTGCAAGTGGCCCAAAACAGTTCCAAAATAGTTTCAGTAAATGATAGCCGATCAAGCGGTGTAAACAACGACTCCAGTGCAGTGAAGGTTCTTGCTTTGAAACCGAGCACTGTGGCTCATGCGGCAGCCGAACTGAGCTCCAATATCATCTCCATAACATCTGCAACTGGCAGTCCCAGTTTTGAAGCAGCTTCTTTTGAACGTGTACCAGTGAAGTCACCAAAGCAGCTTCAGCACCCTAGTGATCTGATGGTCGACATGAAAATCGGTGGCAGTCGATTTGCTGCACCTAAAAATCTGTGGACATCTGATGGACAGTCTTACATGGCAGCAGGGAGCAGGCATCGTCTGCCCCAGACTGTCTCGTACAACAAGCCGAATCAGGTTTTGGATTTGACGCCAGTGACAGGAAGCAGCAGGCAGATGCATGGTTTGCCGCTGGGACTTGCTAAACCTTACTCCCCACTGGTGCAGGTGTCAAGCATTTCACCTGCTACAACGGGTTCCAGAGGTTTTGATCTGCACGGTGGACAGGGAAATCGGTTGACCGATCCCCGGATACAACCTCCGTTGAACTTGTCAGTTGATTGTGCTGGTGCCATCAATCTGAAGTCGTCACCAGGTATAACTCTTTGTTTGACCATTGCTGTGTGCTGGCTTCCAAAGTTTTCTTGCTGGAATTTCTCTGGTGTTAGTGGTTTCTGTTGTTGGTCATGGATTTCTGTTTTTCGATGGTGTTTATCGTTTGTTGCTGGTTTCATTGTGGCTTGTCATGGCGCTTTCAGTGGATCTAATTGACTATATTATTCTACAATGAAATTGTGATTATCAGCTGGTGTTCTTCATCTATAACTGTTTTACTGAATGTTGTGATTAGGATATTAACCATGGACTGCAGATGATGCCCACAAGATGCAATTGCTCTGCATAAATGTTTGCAGCAGCTAAAACAGTAACATAATTGGAGACAGCAATAATGAATGGCTGAAAGACATGAATCTAATCAAGTCTGACATGAATGTTGTAGCATGGAGTGTTTATTTCATCGTGATTTTGTCCAGTTTAAATGTGGCATTAAAATTTTGAAAATGCTAAGTATGATCATCGGTGATGCACTTTGTAATGTCATTCATCTTGCAATGTCAGTCTTGTCTTGGGGTTGATATTTCTTGGCTGATTGGTTTATTCTCCAGGCATAACATTTCCTTTGTTTATGGTTGAACAGCTTTTAGCTTATGCATGTTAATCTTATGTAACTGTATATGATCCAGGAAATTTGAACATGGTGTGAGTTATCTCTGTATAACACTGTTGTGATTTGGCGCTGTGCATGTGCAAGGTGCCTGCCAGTGGTGGCATTTCTCTTTAAAAAAACTTTTCTTGTTCTATTTTTTTCAGAACATTATTTGGTTACAGACTAACTTTGTGTTCTTTTTTAACTTTGTGAGGTGCTTAAAAGATGCAATATTTATCAAGTGTCTAGATACACACATATATACTCGGATGTTTCGCATATATTCTTTTCTACATCTAACGAAAATTAAGCCTGCCTAGTCTTGATTAACCACTAATTTCTGATTGTGCAGTTGTTTGAAAGGTGCTCATATATGACTTATTGGTTATTGTTTGCATTTGTAGCAAATATGTCAGCTGATGCTGTCAACTCTCCCAAAGAGATGAGTGCTATGAACCTCAAGATGCCAAGTCTTCTGAACATCCGTGATATACAGCCTTCCCCCCATCAATTACAGCCTTCCCATATTCCACCACAGCAAGCTATTTCCCGTCAGAGTTTATTGTCACCTGGGAGGCAAATGATCGGATCAGTAGCCCAGTCTTTCTCTTATGCAGATGGTGCTCATGCTTTAAAGTCGCCTCCTGGTATTGGAATGGTTATTAAGAAGAGTGAGCCCCAGCTCATAAAGCCAGGGCCTAGCATCTACCCAGGTCCAACATACAGTGAATCCCTGGACTTTAAGTCTGCCCATGTTAACCACTCGTCGGCTGGGCAGCCTGTAAAGAAGATGGAAACGCAGTCTGTTGTCAGAGCGGCACATGGCATGAAGACGTCAGGAACACCAACGGGTGGTGCCGCTTTGAAAATTTCTAGCCAGTCTAGACAACTGGGAACGCAGCCGATAACGATAAAACAAGTTGTGGGTCCACTTGTCGGTGTTCATCATCGTGCTGACACGGTTCTTTCTCTTCGAGGCGGAACTGTGTCACAGAGATTTCCCTCGCAAGTGTCATCAGGTTCAGCTCGACCTGCTATGCCCAGCAGTTTTGTAAAAGACAGTAAGATGTCTTCTATTATTTCGATGCCTCCAAAATCACCGAAAAGCCTTCCAATGCCTGCCCGGGCGATGCCTTATTTGCTCCAAACAACCGCTGTGACTCCATCTTCCCATTCCTATGACCGTCAGGCGCCAAAGTCTCGGCCTTCGTCGTTTGTCCGGTCCTTGCCCTCTTATGATTCTCCATTCAGTTCGTCGTATGATGGTTCTGTGCCAATATCGCTGGTGACGAGCTCTGAATCGCAACGATCTGCCTCGCTTTCCATGGATGTACCGATGGACATGAGCCAGAACTCCAAGAAACTTAAGAATGACCAGCCAACTGACATGTCCCGACCGTCATCCACCAACTCATCGTCCCACAAACCAGAACCGCCAGACAGCACGAGAGTTAACGGTGTTCAGTCGACCGATAATGTTCCGGCTAAATACAGCAAAAGTGATAAAAGCGGAACAAAGCGACAATCCGAATTTGGTCACGCTGGGGTTTCTGAATCGAAAAAAGTAAGTGATGTTGTTGTGAAAGTATTTTATTCTTTGCTGATCTAATCTGTTATATGACTATGGGGAAATTACCTTACTATCTAATTAGGCCATCAGCTGATCTTTCCATGCAGTTAGGTTTACCTACAGTACATGTATAGTAATTAAATCAGTTGAAGCAGTCGGCTACCGGTATTAAACTAAGATCACTCGCAGTTGATATTGCAAATTTTTTTGGACCAACTGAGTTTATATATATTGTGATGTGCAATGTGGACATGGCTACGCTTAGTGAATTTCTCCACCAGAGAGGCAAATGACAAATAAAATGTTATAATTAATTTGTTGATTTGCTTGTTTTTTTATATAGACAAATCCCATTGTATAGAATTCTGCGATGCATCTCTGGCTGTATAGAAATGGCTTGAATGGAAGTTGATCGTACTGCAGCTATTGCTCTAGTTATTATTCTATCAGCATAGTATGTCATGCTTCAGTGTGTATATATATACATATACAAGCCTTTCAGCAATTTACAAGCATGGATGCAGAACTTAGATGTTTGGCACAAATGTTGAATATGCTGGTGAAGTAAAGTATTTAACTCTTTCATAGGAAAAATAATTTACACACAGATCTTCGCCCCATTCATCTTTCGAACTCATTAACGTTTGCTTCTTCACGCTTCAATCGATCAATAGGTGCTCTGTCAATCACATTTTCCAAACTGTCAAACTCATCTTACAGACAGCTTTAATCATTGTTGCATGAAGTTGAACAGGTATGAAGAAAAAAATATTTGGTGTGGCCTTGCCAGTCAGGACAGGCTGGCAGCAACTCCTGTTCAGTTAATGTCTCTTTTGATGTGCTTTTTTGGATCAATACCGTAATAAAATTTCATTACAGCTAATTCTAAGTTTTGTAAAATATGTTGTCAGATATTGTGAACATCAGATTGGTGCAAGATTCCAATTTTATATCTATTCTTCTGAAGCTCTTGTGTTTAATATTTTGAATTATTATTTTTTATTTCTGTTGACTTTTAACCCATTGTCAATTTTCATGATAACAACTGAATACCTTTTAAAACCTTTCCATGGAATTGTTTTCCAGGATGAAGTTGTTAGACTGGATGCTTTAAAAGATGATAAAACTTCTGTTACTGCTGTCCATTCCGGGGATGGTGCTGGTGGTCAAGCATCTACGTCTATTCCAGATGTTGACCTTAATGAAAATAAAACAGGTTGGTGCACTTGATTAGCAATTCATGCAATGTTGATTTGCAATAAAAAATATGAAATCTGCAATATATCAATGATGCAAGATATGGAAAGGTTTCCTCTTGTATGATTCCATGGGTGATAGTAATTTTCCACTTGACTCACATAAATACCCGGTAAATAAAACAAGAAGCACAGGAAGCTAGCTACTGGTCAGTCGTTCAATATTTAAAAACAATATATTTCTAAGATGTATATTGTATAATTGTGTATATATATATATATATATATATATATATATATATATATATATATATATATATATATATATACAGAACCATGGCAATATGGGTAATACTCAAGGCATCAGCCGGTAGTTGCTGCTAATAAACGTCAATGAGCATATGAAAGTGCAGGGTAAGTCCAAGCAGAAGCCAATAGGAATTCATTCTGATAGAGCCTATGAAATAAATTTTACCATCTTGTATGGACAGCCGTTGTGACAGTTTTGCTTTCCTGTCTGAGTTATGTTCACACCATGGAATTTATTGATGACTTTATGGTTGTATTTATGAGGTATTTCCTCAGACAGATGCTATATAAATGTCCCAGTTAAAGCAGTACATTGCAGGCACACCAATTTTTGTTTGTCTATAGAAGACATGATTCACGAAAATCTCTGCTTTTGACATCTCATTTGTCTGCATTTGACATTGTTGTTCTCTGCACGCCAACAGAGTACTAAGGCATAGATTAGACTGCCCTGTTGAATGTTGATCTTGCAGAGGTAACTGATACAGGATTAGGTTCTTTTATTGAAGAATGCAACTCTACATGTATATCTATAGAATGAAATGGGGAACTGTCTCAAGCTGTTGTTTAATGCACAAGTCATACAGAAACAACCCTGTGTCAAATTAAGATGAAAATGTTCTAATTTAAAATGGCCTTTGTGTTTTGGTGGCCCTCTCTGGATATACTTAGTGAGTGCCCAATGTTGTTTGTTTAGAAAAAATTCTCAAGGTATCAATTGCTGATAGAGTGTGTGGTTGTGGCTAGCATATTCTGTTTATTCTTTCAAGCAGGCAAAACTGACATTGCATATGTTGCCAGTTGGAAGAATAGAATCAGACCTGCATTCACTAGTATCCATATGATGAGTTAAAGGTATTGCATCCCATCCAACTGCTACAGCTACCCCCGACTTAACCAAGTACTTGTGTGTATGTGCTGACTCCAGTCTGAGCTTGGCTTCTGCATGATTTGCAGTATGTAGACAGCATGTGCTGGAAGCTAATCAGTTCTTGTAATTTCTTAAAAGAAATTAATATCTTTGTGCTAATCTCAGTATCTGATTTTTGTATTAGTGCACTGCCAACATTAGCAGTCAAGTCAGAATAAAAAGTCGCCCTCCAGAAACTACTAATGATTATGAAAGTCTTCTAATTGAATTTTCTAATGGTGTTGTTGCCAGCCATGTATTTTGCATTCTTGCTGTGACTGTAAGTTTAATTATGTCTTAGGTGCATTACAATCTAGCAATGGCATTGTCGTGAAGTTGGATGAGAAAGAGAATTCAGGCTCTGTCTGTGTCAATTGTGGAAAGTCAGCTGAGAGTTTACTGGAAGGATGTTACTGCAGCAGTTTCTGCATGGAACAGTTTGCCAAAAAGTAAGACTAAAATCTACCAACGTTGCATTGCTACACAGTTGTTGTATATGAACAGTGAAAGTTCTGCAGCATCATTTTTATTTCTAGTTCTTGAGTCATCTGCACGTATTTTGTTGCAGTCTTTTCTTAATTTTAATTTGAAGTTTGCATTATATGTCTTCGTAGTGCTGCTATGAATGATTTGGGACTGGTTTTAGGAAGTGGGGTCCTGGACGCCCTAGTCAGCCATCAAGTGACAATGGGGAAGAAAAGAAGAAGAAAAGAAAAGCACCAGTTGAGGAAGAAGGAGGAAGAAGTTCAAAGCAGTTCTGTCCAAGCAACTACAAGGATGGCGAAGTTCGAAAGAGTTCAAAGTCGAAGTTCTCATGGAGCCATTATCTGCAGCAGGAGCAGGCTACAGCTGCTCCAGCAAGGATCTTTAGATGTGTATGTTAGCTTCATATTATTCTTCTGCATAATTATATGAAAAGTAATTAATTCACTCAATTTTTGAACAGCCGCTTAGACTGTGGCATTCATGAGTCCTCTATTGCAACAATGATGTGGGTTTCAATCTTTCCTGAGATATGGGTCGCTGTCAAGTGCTTAAAGCATTTAATTGCTTAACACCATGAACTGATGATTATTTAAAGTTTTAAAAGCCTGCAAATGTTATATTCAGCTCCTTTTAATTTAAGGCTAAGGCATTTATATGGCTTTAATGTAGAGTTGTTCATTATATTTATACTCGCCAGCGACCAGTAACCAATTACTGGGTGAAATGTCTGTGGTGTATGTTGGGGTGACTTTCTCTTCCTGTGAAAATGATGCTAAACTTGGTTCAGTCATTATTGCATTTGCGACTTTTATCTTTTATTGCTTATGGTCACCACTTACAATTAAGAAAATATGAAACAAACTTTCCTAAAATGCTGTAAAATACTGTATTTTATAACTCATATACTTTACTATAGACAGAAATCATTGTTCATTTAGAATTTGTTAGAACATATTTAGAGATTTATATAAAGAACTCTAGAAAGTTTTCTTACACAAGTACACACATAGGGGTAGGACGGTGCTGTATGGCTTGGTGGCACATGCATTTTCCTTTGTTCTCTGTTTGCTGAATTCATATCTCACTGTGTCTTATGATATGGATAATTTATTATTTTTTAAATTGTGAATCTTGCATGTAAAGGTTGTCTGGTTGGTTGATTATTGTTGTGTTTGCATAAATATTAGCAAGTCTTTCAGTTCTAGACACTGTCTCTGTCTCTGATGACTGATGTTGGTTGGCACTGTCATGTGATGCACCCTTTGTGTTTCAGCCATTCCCTGTGGTGAAGATGGGCTTTAAAGTTGGTATGAAGCTCGAAGGAATTGATCCACGTCATCCATCGCTCTACTGTGTTCTAACAGTTGCCGAAATTCGAGGATTCCGCTTGCGCCTTCATTTTGACGAATATTCCGAGTGTTTTGATTTTTGGACAAATGCCGATTCACCTTTCATCTTTCCAGTTGGTTGGGTTGAAAAAAATGGAAAAGTGATTCATCCTCCCATAGGTAAGAAGAAACCTAACAACAATGAGATACATGATCTTGTAATGAGACTGTCTTTGTGTCTGAATGGTATCTTGTTAATCTATTAACAGAATAGGACTTGTTTTGCAGACTTGGGTTTCAAATACTTGGCAGATTTGTTTAAAACCATCTGTGCAGAAATATTGAAAAAGTTGAATGAAGATATGCTGTCCATTTAATAGTCTTGAAAATGTTTTCTTTTCAAAGTCATACGGTTTTTGGGTTGTGGAAACTTGGATTTGTATACTGATGAATGCTTTATTATTGTGTTTTGTTTCACTAATATTATTGTTGAATTTCTGTGTTTTTATGGAAGGATATACAGTCGAGTCATTTGATTGGAACAATTATATGAAAACGACTTCTTCTCAGTCGGCTCCCAAGAATCTTTTCCCAAACACACCAACAGCAGTACGATATTGTTTTTATTCTTAGCACAACTTCTGTTTCTGATAATACCTGGCAGTGTATATACATGCCGTTTTGGAGTGTCTGCCATTTACATAAATTTGCTGAACTGACTTAGTGATCTTTGCCAATTTGTGTTTTATTGATTTCATAGCAAGCACGGGAGCCTTATTTTGGACGAATAAGAAAGTTTGAGCTTTGCTTGAATGCGCAGTGTTCTAAATCAAGAGTTTTTTCCAGTTTGTCTGCTTGACAATGTCCAATGTTTTTTCGTATTTATATGTGAGAATACTGGTTATGAGTAAGTTCAGATTGAGACTTGGTTTTGATATTGTACCAGCTGTCAAGTTGTGCATTAGAGAAAGGCTGAAACTTTGTATGAGACTACACAATTTTTATATTTATTGCATTGGAAAAGATTGTTGCAGTCTCATAATGTGTGTTTAATTTTAAAGTCGGTGACTCCAAATAGCTTTCGAGTTGGCATGAAACTGGAAGCAATTGATAAGAAGAGCACATCGCAGACGTGTGTGGCATCTGTGGCTGACGTTTTGGGAGACCGCATCCTCGTTCATTTTGATGGTTGGGAGGATATTTATGACTACTGGTGTGACTTGTCTTCGCCCTACATACACCCAGTCGGCTGGTGTCAGGAAATGGGCAAGCCACTTTCGCCACCAAACGGTAAAAATACACTGCCTAATTAACGTAAACAACATTGAGAGATTATGTGATTTGACATTTATGTTTGCGCCACTTCAGAGAAACTTACTAAGAAGCAAGTGCTTTGCAGTATTCTGAAAGCAAGGATTTTTCAGTGGTTTTTGACAGTCTTTCCAAGTAGTTACTCCTACAAGCCTGAATATCATAAACATGCGTTTTTAGAATTTATCCAGTATTGTGTCTATGTTTGATCTAAGAAATTTTGTAGATACTTTTTGCATTAGTGGTGAATGCTTTTTCTTGATTTCTTGAATGAATGAGCAGCTGTGGCTTTATCGAAAGGTGAGTTAATGTTAAGTACTGACTTCAGCAACAAGAGCATTGAACAACCAATGACACATTAAATAAACCCTATTAAAATGTTGGGTCTGCTGAGCCTAGGGAGGCAGATATATAGTGGATGGGCCAGCTGACTTAGGCAGTTATTGTAATCAGGTAGCATAAAAGGCTGGGCAAAAAATGAACATTTATATTTTGTTGTTTCTCATTTGATACAACAGCACTGTTTTTGATATCTTGAATATTAATGTCCTTTAAAACTCAACAACTAAACCTTAACTAGGATAATTTGTATCTCACTGCACTAGGTCTGCCACTTAAATTAGTTAAAAAATATTAATTTACTATTTCATTTAACATAGATGAATATAAACTCTGCTGAAACCAAAGCATTTTTGCAAGTCTATATGGATCATCATGTAACATGTAAAGCTGGGCTATATGAACTATGTACCCTTGGTGCCTCATTGGATGTTAACAGTACAGCAGAATATTGCAGTCTAAGAACCATTGTTAGGTTGCTCGTTAATGCTTTGTGATGATTTTTGAGGGTGCTAGCTTTTCTTCATCTTTGTAAAAATCTTTGAATGTTTCCGTTTGCTTTTAGACTGTGTGGATGTGGCTGGATTTACGTGGGAAGATTACTTAACAAGTACAAAATCGCAGCCTGTTCCTGCAAGAGCTTTCAGACCAGTTGGTTTATGTTTACTTTATAACTTGGTGCAATTTTCCTGTTTGTTCTTATTGCACGCTTGTTTTTATTTGCTCATAAATTGATTACTCTGCTCAGTTTAGGCTAAATGCTGTCACTTTCATGCATGTATGCATTAAGTTATATAATTTTCTCATGTTTACATGCATACAATGGTATGATTATCTCACCTGGAAATTACTTAGTTTCCTTGTGTGCATAACTGTATATATGTGTGTGGGATATGGTGTAGTTTTCTATTATTATGGAGTAGTTATTTAACAAATTTCAATTCCAAATTATACTATATTTAGTTATTAAGTGCTTTAGCAGAGAGGTGTGTTTAAGTCACATGCAGATAATGGGAGTCAGGTCTCAGGGCAACTCGTAAGATAAATTCTAAAGAATTCATCGGAGGCTCATTAGTGTATATTCTTTTTATAGTATGGTTTGTGCATGTATTCATGATAACAGCGCATATTAATTGATAAAACCATCAATCTCACACATGTAACGAAGAAAAACTGTGAACAGTCAGTTTTACAGCCCAGCAACTGTGAGAAATATTTAACATGGATCACGTTACATCACTTCAGGCACTGAGCTAAATATTATGTGCTGAAAAATATTGCGGATATGTTCAGCTGTGGCCATTTTTTGCTAACTGTCAAGAAATTTTTATACACAGTACTGAGACAGTGAAATTGAGACTTTGGACATGTGTGACTGACTTGTATTGAGGATCTATTGACTTTCTGCAACCAGTTGTACTTTCTGACATGTTTTGCTGTCATTTTTTAGCATCCTGCACATGGATTTGAAGTTGGAATGAAGCTTGAGGTTGTTGACAAGCGAAATCCAATTCTCGTCCGTGTGGCGACCGTGGTGGAAACAGAACCATATCGGATCAAGATCCATTTTGATGGATGGTCGGATGTTTATGACTACTGGGTGGATGACGACTGTCCGGATCTTCATCCGGCTGGTTGGTGCTATAAAACTGGTCATCCGCTAACACCGCCACTTTGTAAGTTTCTGTTTCTGTCATCGTTTTTATAATGAGTATATTGTTACTACTGCGGTATTACTACATTCAGTGGTATGCAGAATTGCAGATGATACTCACCTCCTTATTGCTCTGTGGCACACTGATCAGTATGGTAAACTTAAACTTGAATAGTACCTTTTATGTACGATGGTGTGCACTGTTTCAATGGCTTGGCTACAAACCCTGACAAGTCTAGGACAATTTTGTTTGGGCCAGGTCAGTCTATGCATTGTTTCTCTTCACGTCCTAGCAAGACCTTGCAGGCACGCTGTGCCCCATTAGATACTGTCAAAGTACTTTGTGTAGCCGTGGGCAGTAAGGTCACATTCTGCCCACATTTAGCAAGCATTTGTAAATATTGCTTCTGTCACATCAGGGCAATAAGTCACATCAGGTCTTCCTTGACTATGAATTTGTCACAAACCATTGCATATCCTCTCAAATTTACTTCCTTCAAAAGTGGCTTAAAATTTACTATTTCTCCTTCTTTTTCAAGCACATGGATCTCTAACTGCATCTTTTCCTTGCGGCTGACTATCCACGCCCAAGATTCACATTTCGGTGTGGCCTCGTGTGTGTTGCAAATGTTTTTAATAATAATAATACTGTTGTCATATAGTTAATGGTTTAGGCTATTGATTATATATAACATTCTTAGCATTAAACTCATCAATTGGTAAGCATGCATTCAATTGGGAAGTTTTAATCCGTTTTTAGTTACTTGACATATTGCACAATGCACATGTTACAGAATGACTATGATAATGTCTGTGCATTTAGTTTCCAGTAAAGTTATTTACTATTTTAGCAATTCTTGTGCATTAAGAATGCATTTTAAAAAATGGCAAGTTGATCACTCCAAATTTGGAGAGTTTTAGGATGTTTGAAAAGGCTGTTGGTAGACAGTTTGCAACTGTGTACACTGTACAATTAGGCTGTGATCAGATCAAGTGAATTGTATTTTTACTAAATTCTTTTACAGATTCTCATAGGTGAAATGAGATGTGCCAAAGGTTGATTTATTGAATCTGTTGTTGACGAAGAATTATTTGTTTTGTGTTTGTTTCTTAGCCCCAGCAGAATTGGTTTATCCAACACCGCAGGGTAGTTGTCCAACTCCTGGCTGTAATGGTATTGGACATATCAAGGGAGCTAAATATACAGGTCATCACAGGTAAATGAAGGCCAATTTTCATGATGCGACTACTTTACATCTTGTGTGAATTTTTATTTAATTGATCTGCACAAAGTGCGGATAAAGTTTTATAAATGGTATTAAAATTATATTTTAAATTCTTCTGTTTATATAAAGTTAAGAGTTGTAGCAGAATCTTGAACAGTGTTCAAAAGCTATATCTTACAATTAGTTAACCTGGATTTTCTTTTGCCATATTTGCATATTTTTCTCGTTGACTTACAAGTGTGCCTGTTAAATCTTTCTTTCTGCATTTTTTCTTAGTGCCTTTGGATGTCCGTATTCAACTTTGAACATGAACAAAGAGTGGGCATTACACGATCGACTTCAGAAACTGGAATCTGAAACTGCATCCTATTCAAGTGTCAAAGCACCTAAGAATATCTCAAGCAGTTTATTGGCTCCTGAACAAAAGTTGGTATTTCATTCAAAGATCAGAGATCTATCTGGTTGTGTGCAGAGCCTTAACAAGAATTTATGTGCTAAGCGCAAACTGAATGTTTTTGCATAAATTTGTGTGTATTTACTCTGTTTCTGGTATTTTTACAAACTTGCTAAACTTGGAGAATTTAACTAGGTGATGTGTGACATTATATTGATAACGACTAATTTTGTTCTAAATTGACGATTAATGCCAGTTATTTCAATGGTGATTCTTTGATACTGTTACTTTTCTGTACAATGCACAATTGAACATAGAAACTGTGCTTAAAGAAATTCTCACTCTTAAAACCACACTAGAAGCTAGATTTTCATAGCTTTTCACTGCTTAAGTTGGTGAAAAAGCATTTTCGTAGTCCTGAGTTTAAATTGCTGAATGGTGCGAGTTCGAATCCACCTCAAGCCGCCACATAAGTACCCTGAGCAAGTCCTTCACTCTCAATTACTCTCACGCTTCAGTGTGAAACTCCTGCTTCAGTGTCCACACTGTAGTCAGGGAGCGCCTCTGAGTGGAAATCTGGACGGGGTGCTATAACAATTGCTCCTGCATATATTATGAATCAGAAGTTTGAAGCAGTAAAGTTTTTTTAAAGCATCATTATTAGACATTTTGATACATACACATTTACCTTGAACCAACAGAGTATCTTTGTAAAGAGAAAGGAATGAAATGTTAGTGAATATATTGACTGGATGATTATATTATACATTGTGTGCTGTTTAGAAAGTGCCCTACACCAGGATGTGATGGTTCTGGTCACATTACCGGGAAATATGTGGCACATTATCGTCGTTCTGGATGTCCGTTGGCAGCAGACAAAAACATGCTTGTGAGAGTATCTTCAGTAGATTTTGATAAAGAACCTGCACAAGAACAAATGCCAAACGAAGACGACAAAAGCACAGAGCCACCACCACCACCACCACCAACCATTGTAAAACTGAAGTTAGTTGATGTGCTTCCAGCTGTTGACAAAGAAAGACCACTGTTTGGTCCTGGATCAGGAAGAGGAAGAAAAAAGTGAGGGTTTTTGCCAAGAGAGTCACCTGTGGTTTTAAATGTTAAATTTTGTTTATGTAACCATACTTATCTGGAGCGAGAACTTGGTACTATCGTGAAATGTCAGATAGATCTGTAAGAAACCAGTCCTTTGCACACTGGTAAGAAATGTTTGTAGGAATTTGGTGATGATTAATGTGAAAGACATCCTTGTATGACTTAAGTCAGTTAAATATAATTATTCTTTGCCTTACTCAGTTTAAATCTGGTTTAATGTTTATTGTGTTTCTTCATTTGACATCTGTGGCCAACACTCTCTGAAATGAAACTTCTACTCTGCACTTTGCTTCAGAGAAGTGCTCTAAAAATTTAGAGATTATGATTAAAATTTGTAATATTTTGAAGATATATTCCTCAAAAACAGCAGATTATTGGTTTTCTGTTACTTTATTTGCATAATATCTGTATGACATGAAATAACAACATTTGTGAAAATGATTAGGTGTTCCAGCTTGCAGATTTATTTATTTTAGTTCCGTTTGTTTTTGTTTATGATTCTTGACACTCAGGAAGAAGGTGCTACGGATGATACAGGAGCAGCAGAAAAAATTGGAAGCAAGCAAAGTTACCCACACCCACAGTCAGTTTTCTTATTCCATTGTTTCATTTATTATTTTTTATAAAAACTGAAGTATTATGCTTTAAGAAAAGACGGATACTAGACAATTCTGTGTTAAACCCGAAACTATGTTCCATTCATAGTGAACCTCGGACGTACACACCTTAAGAGCCATAGTGTGTTGAATAAAACGTGTCTTCTGTCCTTCACTATTTCTACTTGACTTGTAATCTCTGTGGTGCTAACTCTGGTTAATCATACATCAATTTATTTACTCGATGTGCAGCTCTACTCGCTCCTACATCTGAGATACCAATTGATTAGGTGCCAGGTTCCTTTCTTTGCCTAACAAATATTAAAAGCCTACTGAACTGCATTGTGTACTTCTGTAGTTTCTGTTTAACTATATTGTGTCTGATTAACTTCCCTCTCGTTTATCAATGCATAGGCTGGCACCATCTGCAAATGCGATCGGCACCCCAAATTGCATTGTCAGAGTTGGGGAATTACCTAGTAGCGACTAGTACTAAATAATGCACTCATACATGAATTGAATCTATATTCTAAATGTTTAGAATAGCACAATGCTGATTAAGGCCTGTATGTATTGTGCGACCAATAGTCAGCTGTGTCTGAAGCACTTGGATAATTGTGCTTTCACTTTTATCTGCAATAGGTACAGACAGTTCAAGCAGCATTCGTCACAGCATTCATCAGAGTGTGTTCATGCCTACCACGCCCACTATCGCCCCAAGAGATTTGCCGATGAGCTGGGACCAGCAGTCAAAACTTCTTCCAGGTGTCAACCAGTACAAGGCCAACATTATCACTGAATGGTCCGTAGCTCAGGTTGCTGAATTCGTGAGCAACTTGCCAGGATGTGCCGAATTTGCCAAGGCTTTTACAGATGAGGTGACTGAACATTCTTGCCTTGGAGTGACACTAAGTGGCATGTAATAAAAAATTCATCCATGCCTCAAGTTCAAATTTGCTGACTGTCTGCATGATAAATACTTTTTAAAACATTCAAAATAAATTACATTGTAACAGATTGTTATGAAGTAATGTGGCCAGACATATATAGCATTTCTTTGGAGTCTTGAGAGTGCTATGCATATACTTACAGGGATAAAAAATCAAGTGAATAACAGAAGTGTCAGTCCTAACTTCATACTTCTTAGCCTTATCTTGAATTGTTGATTGCTTAAAAGTTAAATAAAATTAATACAGAGCAGGCTTTTTGTGATACAGGCATAACATCAAACAAATCCTTTCTTTGCATTTCTTCGTTCTCTGAAACTGCTCTGCAGTATATTTTATTTCTGCATTATTTGTTAATTCTAATCTTTATTTCTTCGTCACTTTGGTTTTTTCATAAAGCCACTAAAATTGAATATTTTGTTGGAATTCCTCAGATGTATGATACTGTGTATGAAGGATCTTGCAGCTGAAGTGCAGTTGCAGCAATCCAGCAACAGGATTCTTAAACCTCTAAACTGACTTGCACATTAATAAAGAACTGCATTGGTTTCCAAGTGATTTTGGTACACTCTCATCTGTAAAGTGCTAAAATGGATCGAGGACTGGGTTGGCGAAGATGACCTTTTGTTTCTTCAAGATAACCTTTTATTCCTACAAAATGACCTTTTATTCATTGCATGATAACCCAATTCAGGTACTTATGGGTGTGATAAAATTGCTTAGCTGTCAAGTCCCATTGTAAATTATGTTGTATCTAAAATGCCATGCTGTAATAGCCATGAATGATGGAATTAACTTGATATGGTTTTGCTTTACGAAGAACAACGTGGTGTTTGACGTTTCAGCAAATAGATGGTGAGGCATTCCTGCTTCTGACGCAGGCAGACATAGTGAAGGTGATGAACATCAAGCTGGGACCAGCCATCAAGATCTACAACAGTATACTCATGATCAAGAACAACGTGGACGTATGAGGGGCATGATGAACTGGTTCACTCTGCTGCATGCATACGGTCCGGCATGAGCAGCCTTTATTTTTAGCACGATTTTCCTTTGAAGCACTTGAAACACAGTGTGTGTGTGTGTATGTGTATATATAGATGTCTCGTAACTGATTGCAAAGTTTTATCCAGAGCCATTTCTTTCGGCAGCAGGTGACGTCTGCTGTTGAGTTTTTCTTTGCGATGGTTCTGTCCACAGACGAAATGCTAACCATGAGTCAGGTGATAGTGATCTGCATGAAAGAAAGAATGTGACCAAGGTTCGAAGCCTAAGTATCCAAGTCAAGCCGTGGGGTTATTGCTTTGAAGCATGTAAATACGCGCTAAATCTTCAGAAGCATCAATTGTGACTAAAGTTCGGAAGGAGTTCTCCCGCTGTAATAGGCCTGCTGGTTATGTTAAACAGAATAAAGAGTTTGATTATAATTATTACAGGACTGAAGTAATAATTTCATGAAAATCACGCATGCCAATAGGATTTCAGTTTAAAACCGAAATATTTTTGAATTTGAATGGATATTGATTATTACTAAATCTAAAGTAATGTTTTTCATACACATTACATTTCAGTAATGTGTTAATGATTATTGGGCTCAAAAAGTGTATGTGGGAACCTGAAATAAAGCATAATTATGATGTTATTTAGAGCAGGATGCTAGCTAAACTGTTCATATTATAACGTAATTTTTTTATCCTTAAAACTTTTTTCAGTGGTTCAGAGTTAGAGATGATAGATGATGTGCACAGCAGTTTGCAAACTGAAAATGGGATGTAAATAAATGCTAAATTATAGGTTCTGGTAAATGAGTGAAAAAGTTACTTCTCAATAGATCTATCTTATAAATGCTTATAAATCAAGAGTTTGCATTTCAAGAATGTTGAGTTTAATTAGCTATGATAGCTGAAGATTGACTGTATAAAAAAGTTTGAAGCTTAAACCGTGAATGTAACTAATCAAGGTCATTTCCAGTTCTTACTTTTGCTATTTTATATTTCAGTTATGTGCTATTACCGATTTAAAAACTTAGATGGTCATAAGTTTAAATTCGGTTTTGTTGCTCTCTGAAATTGAGTTTAGTCGGTAACATTTTTTCTAAGTACCATAGATATTTACTGGTATTGAATATATGTGCTGTTACAGATTAAAAATACTTTCAGATACGAATAATGATTTCAGTTTTAATACTACATGTGCACCTGTTAGCACTTTATTGACGAGCATGTGCTGAAAGTGACTGGGAAAGCAATTTAGCTCGTCATTCAGGTGCAGTTGTTTAAACATTAAAAATCGATTTTAGTTATTTACAGGGTATGTTTAAATACAATTGATTCTCCACATTTTAAATGTTATTTGAAGAAATTAATTAGACTTTTCATCGTATGGTTTTGTTGCGAATGCTAATAATTGCCATTACTTTTATGCAATGGCAATAGGCTGTACTATATGTTATTGCTGGTATCACAAAATTTGCCCCATACGGACTGCTACATTCAGCTACCAGTTTGCCTTTCAGCAGATTATTGTGATTTGTAGAACCCCAATTGGGGGAAACAAATGGAGTGTGTTTTTGTTTCCGGTGAAAATTAATATATAAACGATGCGGTGATATAGAATGTGCTTTCTGTGGTTGTACTTTACATTAAACTGTTGAAACCACAGTGAATCCAGGGTTTGTATAGAGCGCATGACATGGCAGGCTGATTTAACTGGATTAACATCTCATTTCTATGTCTTGAATGATTCTTCAATAAATTACATGTGTAATATACTTTCCCTTTGTAACTTTTGCTTTCAATTCGTACATTTAGTTGTTACCACTAACATTATCATTTTACGGGGTTGAACTTTGATGCCTACATGGCGAAAAAGTTGGGCACCTGCCACCAATGTTTCATGCCTTCTTCACATAGGGGCCGTCCATAAAGTACGTCACGCTCCAGGGGGGGAGGGGGTGTAAGAAAGTGTGACAGTTTGTGACGGGGGGAGGGGTCAGGCCATGTGTGACGTCACACATTTATTTTTAAAATTCTTTTATAGTTTTTTGGTTATTAGTACCTAAAATCCGACCATACGTGTCTAAAACCTGGCCTGGCGGGATAAAAGTTGATTTCCCGTCACTATCAAAGCGTTTAGGGACACGCGTCACTATCAGAGGGATTAGGGATAGTAGTTTAGAGGGTTAGGTAAATGGTTATGTTTTTAATTTTTTTTTTGAAAGTGACGTACTTTAGGGGGGGTCCGAGATTTGTGACAGGGGGGAGGGGGGGGTAAAAAATGGTCGAAAATAGCATGACGTACTTTATGGACGGCCCCTAGATGCTGCAGTGCTCAGTGACTTGGATCAATGTCACTAAGAACTGTAGGTCAATTGAGCACAAAAGAATTCAGCAAAAGACAATTTAGCAACAGACAATTCAACACAGGGGCCCTTGCTGCCAGATGCGCAATCACAGTCTGTTCCACTCCTCTGATCCTACGGTAACTCGAACCGCACCACCATGGACTACTCTTACAGACAACTCTTTTGACTCAACGCAGCGCTCGTGAATAAGCTGGTGCCCCGTGCTTGGCTTTTGAGTGGCGCTTTAGAAATTAGGAGATTACGAGTCTAGAAGTTGGGGGAACCTAACTGAACATCCAAATGAGGGTTGCGAGCGTGTAAGGCAGGAAGCCCTTACAACTATGATGTATGAGGAAGTGTTGTAAGCTTTTAAAAAAACACGGGATTTGCACAAATCCCATAACCCAGCCTGAGCACGATGGGATAGCGACCCCTTGTACCTTCCATGGTGAAGCTAATGGGTGTGGCACCCATTTAAATGAGCAGTATTGGTGATAAATTGGCTGAACATGAGCATGATTGACGCATACAGTTGGTTCAGAAAACAAGAAGGTTATTCGATAGAAATTTAAAAGACTTGTACAAAATGTAGGATGACTATGCAAAAAACTGCAAAACAACTTTTACTATGTTCTGCTGTCCTAATGCTGGCTTAACATAAAAAATGCTGGACTGTTTCTTGTGGTCCTCTTTACGGGCCCACTGTCTTCACTGCTTGGGAAGATGTGTTGTAGGCACGTGATCTTGCCAAAATATTCCGTTTCATACTACAATCAAGGATGTGACCGATCGGTGGTTGATTCAACCACTGGACCAAACTCATAAACCTGGCAAAAGGTTTGGTTGTAGTAGTAGTAGTAGTAGTAGTAGTAGTAGTAGTAGTAGTAGTAGTAGTAGTAGTAGTAGTAGTAGTAGTAGTAGTAGTAGTAGTAGTAGTAGTAGTAGTAGTAGTAGTAGTAGTAGTAGTAGTAGTAGTAGTAGTACTGTAGTAGGCTAGTGGTGGTGTTACTAGTTGTAGTTTAGTAGCAGTAGGCCTAAGAGGTATGAATTTACGTATACATGTAAACGTTCATTAATGCAGTGATCTGATCAGTGTAATCTGGCTAAAACCTGTAGGCCTCTCTTCTCTGACTTACATGCAGGACCGTAGGCAAATTGGTTTTGTAACCCTGATTAATGCAAGAGTATCCTGATTCTGAATACACACATTGCACTAAATTTCATGGTCATGTAAGTTCTGCTCGCACTGACATAGCCTATGCCTATTTTCGATCAAATTTATCAGATCTGTATGGAATAACTTTCCTCTACAATTAACAAAACCGTTAGGTTGTAGAACTCTTTCAGAGTAGTTGCATTGCATGCATATTTTAATGAACAAAACATTTTATTTTAAAAACTCGAGCGTTTTTACCTAGCTTTGCAAGGTTTTCTGAGGCGTGAGTTTTCACTACCACCACCACCTGGTGCCGTCAGCTCTTGGAGCTCTGGCGACAGTTTTGATGTTTTCACTAATTAATCATAATTGAATATAGTAAGGTACGTGTACGCTTCAATTAAGGCACAACCCCTTAAAGTCTTCCATTTCCTCCCCCTCCATTCCTCTTAACTTCCGTCCCGTCCTCTCCCTTTCATTCCCACACAATTCTCATCCACTGCCAGTCCCATCCCCTTCTGTCAATTCTGGAGGTGAGCAAAGCCTGAACAAGATAGCGTGCGGAGAAAAGTTTCCTTTTAGGCTAACTGTTCTTGACTTGCAGACTGTTGCAGCAGGCTAGGCTATAAGACTTAAGCATAGATGCACCCGAGATGAAGAAACGAAACAGGATTTAGTTATGGAGGATTATTTGCTTTTTTGTACTTATGTGTATGGTTGGTAACACTTATCTGAAGGAATATGTACAACAACGGTACGCCTATATTGTGTCAATTACCGGCAGGCCTATGCAAATTTGAAATAAATTTGATGGCCATTAATGTTAATCGAATAACTTCTGTTCCTTCTAAGTCGTCTTTGGTATCCCTGAAAGTATGAAACATATCGGTAGGCTCACACTACATTACAGTGGTGTGCAAAAGTCTGGAACCACCTAGAAATATCGTATTTTTTCGACTTTCCAGCCTCTTACTCGCATATTTTCATGTGCCCAATACAAACTTTCGTGTGTAACATCATGGGGGATATATTTGGCTATTAGAATCAACTTTTTATTCTAGGTTGAACCAAATTTTACAAATTTTTTCTTGGAAGTTGCCATGGTAATGGGTTTTTGTGTGTAAATCTCGTAATTTGTACTTCTTTCGCCATTGGTGTAAAAATATATTAGTATGGTTTAAACAGGTCATGTGTGGTATGAATTCGTTTATAATCATTCATTTATTCATTCATCCATTTGGAAAATTTATATAGCGCCCCGGCCTTCAAGGAGACTACTCAGAGGCGCTCCCAGTCCAACCGCGGCTAAAAAGACAGGTTTTCAAGCAGCTGATAGAAAGCAGGCAAATTATCCCGAGGTATACAGCAAGTGTAGTACTAATCATTTAGTTGGCATTGAAAAGGAAGTTTTGTGGACAGTTATGCCTCAGCATTTGGTGATCGAGTCACCCCTTATTATTGATCACCTGTCTGCACCGTGTCTGTATTGAGTACACCATCTTAACGAGGTGGTCATGGGTAAAGACATTTTTCCTGGTGGCGATGAGCTACTCACTCAGCTCGCAATTACTGGTGGGATTTCTCTTTGATATTTTTAAGGCTATTTTGTGCCAGGAATTCTCAATCGGATTCCAATGCGGGGACTGGACTAGTGGACAGACCAGTCCAGCGTCCTGATGTTGATCTGACACTTCCAGTGAGTGAACAGTTTGGCGCGATGGCATGTTGCACTGTCATCATAAGAGAAGAACTGATCCTTGAATAGCTGTTGTGCTGATGGTGCCCTGCAATTCTGCAATATTCCCACTGTTCTTGGTTGCGTTAACCATTCCATCGATGCCGTGAAGGCATCCTACTCCAATGGCAGCCATACATCCCCAAACCACGATCTTCAGAGGATGTTTCACCGCAAGGTTCAGGCACTGTGTTTTGAATTCCTCTCCATGAAACCTCACCAAATACATTTGGGCTTGCTGCTAAACAGGCAACAGGCACTCTCATCGCTGAAAAGCACTTTCTCCCACTTGTCATGTGTCCAGCTTGCCTGTTTCCGCACTCATTCGATCCGTTTACGTCTTTGAATTTCAGTTGCCACTGACTTGCTCCATACTTTGCGGCCCCACAAATCAAATCGCAAGCACCTACGACGAACAATTCATGAACTGACATTGACGTGAGAATATTCTGACCATTCGCGCGGTAGATCAGGTGAGGGCGAATTGCAATTGCATTTTTTTGCTATGCCATCGCGCCAAACTGTTCACTCACTGGAAGTGTCAGATCAACATCAGGACGCTGGACTGGTCTGTCCACTAGTCCAGTCCCCGTATTGGAATCCGATTGAGAATTCCTGGCACAAAATAGCCTTAAAAATATCAAAGAGAAATCCCACCAGTAATTGCGAGCTGAGTGAGTAGCTCATCGCCACCAGGAAAAATGTCTTTACCCATGACCACCTCGTTAAGATGGTGTACTCAATACAGACACGGTGCAGACAGGTGATCAATAATAAGGGGTGACTCACCAAATGCTGAGGCATAACTGTCCACAAAACTTCCTTTTCAATGCCAACTAAATGATTAGTACTACACTTGCTGTATACCTCGGGATAATTTGTCTGCTTTCTATCAGTTGCTCGAAAACCTGTCTTTTTAGCCGTGGTTGGACTGGGAGCGCCTCTGAGTAGTCTCCTTGAAGGCCGGGGCGCTATATAAATTTTCCAAACGGATGAATGAATAAATGAATGATTATAAACGAATTCATACCACACATGACCTGTTTAAACCATACTAATATATTTTTACACCAATGGCGAAAGAAGTACAAATTACGAGATTTACACACAAAAAACCATTACCATGGCAACTTCCAAGAAAAAATTTGTAAAATGTAGTTCAACCTAGAATAAAAAGTTGATTCTAATAGCCAAATATATCCCCCATGATGTTACACACGAAAGTTTGTATTGGGCATATGAAAATATGCGAGTAAGAGGCTGGAAAGTCGAAAAAACACGATATTTCTAGGTGGTTCCAGACTTTTGCACACCACTGTATGTAGTGTGATAAGTAAGTCATGTTCGACTTTTGGAAATTTTACAAATGAAAATGAAATGATCGAATCGTGCGAATTCAACACAAAGTTATCGAAAACCAAGGGTCAAAACTCCTAAAAACACTCCTAAAACTTTGCGCCAAATGGTTTTAATAAATATATGTCGCCACCTGTCGAGTGTCCGCGCGTAAATCACCGATTGGCCAACATGGCGGAAGCGGGACTGATATTTGCGGATAAATAAATAAATATAGCTCTGACATCACAAATTATTAACGATTAAAAGTTGGCCACAATTAAGTGTCCTGGCATGAGTTACGACAACTTCCGTATCAGAAGGGTTAGACTTAGCGCACACAGTAAGTGTATAATTTATTCCGAGTAGTTTGTTATTGTAAATTATCAGTTTTAAGCATTTCATACCACCGATTTCGGTGGCTGCCATGTTCATGTATTCTGTGTATGGCGAAATTCTGTGACCCTATAGATCCTCCCCTTCGGCCTGGTTGTTTCCCCCAGTGGTTTAAGTATATATGGTTTTAAAATGTTACTTTCGTTCTCTGACAGTATTTCAAACATGTCGCTAAAATATAAATATACAGCGCTTATGCGAGTTTTCATTACTTTGCACCGGTTTGTATTTAGCATCCTGTTTAGTGAAGCCGTTTCTAAAGGAAGTCTTCCCGTCCTTTATTGTGCATAACGCTGAGAGTCATTTAGCAGCTAAGAAAACTGACATGTTTCTGTTAATTTTCTGCCTCCAGTGTGATATGCTGAGACATGTTTATGTCACATGATGAAGACTGCATCTCAAATTAATGGTACAGTGTGACAAAGTTGGGTAAATACGCACACTAGATACCCGTACTCCAAACAATATGGCTGCCAACGAATGCCATAAATTAGAGCGCAGCGACTATTATATAATTACAGCGCAGCGACTATTTATCGCGTGAGGGTCGGTTAGGGCTCAGGTTAGGCGCCGTGAGGGTCGGTTAGGGTTAGTTTTAGGGTTAGTGCAGTCATTCTGTTGACCGCTTTGCATGTTGCGATGCCGTCGATAGGATAGGTCGCTGCGCTCTAACTTTATAGCATTCGTTGGCAGCCATATTGCTTGGAGTACGGGTATCTAGTGTGCGTGTTTACCCAAAGTTGACACACAAAATGCAGAACATTCGGAAATTTAAAAATGTATTTTATTATTGTGTTTTACACCTCACCTAACATGCTCTTGGCAGTGTAGTCTCAGATTTAGGAAGATAGGGCTGCCAACCATCCCGGATTTGCCGGGACAGTCCCAGAATCGGCTCTGCACCTCATGTCCCAGATTGATCCCAAATTGTCCCAGAATTTGGTGTAGTTATCCACTTCACGGCTGTTCTTGTTTTCATGCACATCTCGTCATGTTGGTTTTAACACTCCATTTGATGAGTTCTATGAATTTGTGAGCAGTTTTCTGGAACTGTGTAAAATTGAATCAACTTAGCAGAAGTAGCCTACAAGTTAAAGTAAAATTTTGGGCCTATTGTATTTACATAGACCTATAAACTTCACCATTTCTCTGTTAGGCTGCTGGAATTTTATAGGCCTACACGTGTTCTTGAAGTTGATTCTAACTTTAAATATAGGCCATTTGTCTTTTGATGATTAATTTTGACGGCTATTTTCAGTAGACTGTAGAGTGACTGCAGAGCCTAAATTAATCTGACGAAAAATCATCGCATGCAGGCCTACACATTTACGTGGACAGTGTGACTTGGTAATGGCGTATCGAGTGATTGTGAGTGTCCCAGAATGCCAAAATCAGAAGTTGGCCGCCCTATACCTAGATTGGTAACTATAGTTTGTAAAGGGCTGGAGGTTTCAGTTTCAAACATGATCCTTAGGCTGTGCTTGACTGCTTTCACAATGTAATAATGCAGTGTGAACATTAAATTTACAGTAGGTGGGACTGCTTCGACAGTGCTTCGTGGATCGCTGAATGATGAGTTCTGCACAGTTTGCCATATACCGTGCACGGTATGACTACACTCCATCTTCTGATGAAGAGAACGAATGCATTGCCTTTGTTGAAGGTGATTTGCTTGAAGTGAAGAAGCCAATTACAGATCTGGAAGGCACAGAAGAGAAGCCAACAGGTTCGTTTAATTGCTCAAACTGACAAATCTTAGTGTGTTAAAATTGTGACTTTTGTCAGAGCACAGGTCTTCATGAGCTTTTAAGAATTATATTTATTTAATTTTTATTTCTCGCATTTGCTATAGTGCCCCTTCTTGCTCCCTACTCTGAGGCGCTCCCAACTACAGTGTGGACTCTGCATAGGAGTTTCATGCTGAAGCGCACGAGCAATTGCTAGTGAAGGACTTGCTCTAGGTCCATACGCAGTGGCTTAAGGTGGATTCGAACCTGGAACCTTCCGGCTACAAGGCACCAAACCCACTTCTGCACCACCGTGCCCCACAAATTTTGAATGCTATTTTTCAATGGAGTCTGACTGTAAATGTCTTGTTAGTACAGAAACATCTAGAAAATTTGTGTACTTTTGGCCTAAAAATGATTGCTGATGCAGAATGAAGTGTAAGAAGATGTTCTGGCAGTTTACAATCCTTGAGTAGCAGCAATTGATTAAATATATGCTACAGCAGCAAATGCTTCTTGAGCATTGGTTTTTGGGACATTATTGTTGTCACTTGAGGTAAGTAGATTATACTTTTCTAAACAGCAGATCACTTCCATAGTATTTAAAGCGTTACTATGTGCACATTTCTGTTCATTTACGGAAAATATATTATGATATATTGCAGCGGCGCCCGCAGGATTTTTTTCTTGTACGTACAGAAATTTTCGATGGAGGGGCGAACAGGAAAATTTTTCGTCAGGTCGCCGAAAAAACTGATGACCTTTTTTTTTTAGTCATCAAGCCTAGAATTTCCCAAAACATACCTTTTCTATCCACCCAAAAAACTGATGACCTTTTTTTTTAGTCATCAACCTAGAATTTTCCAAAAAAAACTTTTTGGGCCATCGCACTGTACGCACTTACGTATGTGCGTACGTCTGCGGGCGCCGCTCCTGTACGCACTTGCGTAAGTGCGTACGCCTGCGGGCGCCGCTGATATATTGTGCTCACCAGTTCAGATAATTTAAGAATAGAGGTTGCGCTTGTAGATTAAAATATTTTAAAGAAAATCTAATTGAGGTAATCAGTTAGAATTAAAGATCATGCAACAGCCACTCAATTAGAATCGGAATTGACTGTTTATTTAATCAATTAGAATTGGGATTGACGGTTTATTTAATTAATTAGAATATGATCATTCAATTACCTGTATCTGCTTTGCTGTCTTAGAGAGGCTTTACACTTTACTTGCCAGCTTTGACTTAGCACTTGCCTTTTTGAGCAATTTTTGTTGAAAAAAAGAAAATAATAATAACAACAATAATTAGAATAATAATGCATTCATGGGCAGAATAAGCCATTGTAGTTTACTTCCAGGCTGCTTAATAGACTTCATAATATTATTGTAAGTCTGGCTGTAAAAAAACTGGGCAACATGTAGCGGACAATTATTATTTATTTCTGCCACTTAGCTACATCCTCTTAGGTCTTCTGATCGCTCCACGTCTTTGCTCCACAAATCAGGACCGCTATGACTCATCCAGATCATTTGCCTGCATAGGTCCCTCCCTGTAGAATGGATTCCCCATCTGTTGACTATGTCATCCTCTCTGGTAGTCTTTCGTCATCTTTCTCTTGAGACTCGTCATCTTTCTCTTTTCTCAAAACCTGCCTTTTCTCTTGGGGTTGCACGTACTGGGAGCACTTCTGAAAATATCTTTCTGCGAGAGGCGCTTTATATAAATAGTCAGATACAATACTTAAACGAAGGGAAACTGTCATTGTTTTTGCTGAATATTAACTTATCTTGACCGTATTCAACTAATCATAAATCTTAGTCTTACGCTTTATCAAGTTTCCAACTGGATGGTATAAATTTGCACATTTTATCTCGTAGCAGTTTTATTTGTGCTTGATTTGTACAGCTATATGCTGGTTTTCTTTTTCCGTCTTATCTCTTAAATCCACAAAGTTTTAAATTATTGTAAATGAACAGAAATGATACATATCCTGGTTTTAGTTGAGCCAGGTTTTTTACTACTGCTATAGTTGTTTGACAAGAAATTGTGGTTTTAGAGTCAGTTGTGCGAAATGTTTTGCTCACATGCCAAGTTCTAAACCACATTTTCTCACTTCTTGCATGGCTTATAATAACTACTAATGTGAGGCATCTGAACTTTTATGACATCTAAAACTCATCTGTATGTATGTATGTGCACTTGTTATAGCGCCCCTTCACGATTTTTACTCGGAAGCGCTCACAACTACAGCGCATACACTGAATCAGAGTTTCACACCGAAGCGCTGAGCAACTGCGAGTGAAGGACTTGCCCAAGGTTCCAACGAGGCGGCTTGAGGTGGATTCGAACCTGCAACCCTCAGGTTGCAATGCAACGAACATACCCACCACTACACTGCCGCACCCCGCTATTCTATAGTAAAAACTTTGTGGCAGAGCTTTCTTCGGCCAATTTTAAAGATACCAGTCCACTTGGTGCCTTATGATGCAGGCGTATTAGGTACCACTGACCACTCCTAAAATGCAGATTAATGCTGCACTCAAGATTGGAATTATAAGTAGAAACTCCTATAGCACTGCCATTTCGAGCCATATTTAGAACCCGTGATATTTTAGTTATAAAAATATTCCTATTTTTATTTCCAATTCAGTTCAAAGGAATAGATTTGAATTCTAATTCTATCCCCAATCTGAAAATAATTCCTGTATCGGTTCGAATTCCAGTTTTGAAATTATTTGAGTTCTAATTAAATGTCTCAAATATCAACTCGGACACGTCACAAGCGGTCAAAAGACATTTCCAGCTTTATTTTAGCACTTTTGAGAGGTGCTTGGAAGATGCATTTTTATAAATGTACAAATCTTTCGTGCAAATCTATGCTTTAACCATCCTTCATGAATATGTTAAAAACTTTATTTGGTGTGTGCCAGTTGTGTCTATGAAACTTTATAATGGCAGGATTTTTTTGTGCCATTTCAGGATGGTTGTTTGGGAGGAACAGGCGCACGAATGCAGAAGGGCTTTTCCCATGTGGAGACTTCTTGGAGTATTTGCCATTGTCGGAGAAAGAAGGTGTTCCGCCGAAACCGATGCCGAAACCTCGTGTAAAATCTCGGCCGTCACTGAATGGTTCATCTTCTACTCGTCCAAACAGCAATGAATCTGGATACAGCAGCGCACCAAAAGGTAACTCGTCTTCAAATGCCAATGTCACTCACACTGCCAGTTACATGCAGACGTGTCTGGATGTCATTGGCAAACACACAACATTCAACGCAGACAACTAAGGACACACGCAGGCTGACACATGACAATGGACACACATGCATAATGTGGTATACAAATGCATACATATATGTGTACACTCTTGCATGTACACATACATCCAAACATGCAGAAATATACAGCTATATGCACAAATGTGGGTAATGTTGAAGCCACTGCATTCGTTCAAGTTGTATGACTCAAAGTCTAGAGAGTGAACTTGTCTTTCATGCATTTCAAGCATTTATAAAGGTCGTCCGTCAAGTAGCCTACTCAGAGTCACTTCCAGCCCAACTACAGTGATACAAATAAGACTTAAGGAGTTAATACCAGGTAGAGGAGTTATGGCCTCCAGTCAGAAGGTGTGACAAGAAAAGGCCACCATTGATGGCACTGTACTCTGGCAGCTTGATGACACAATTTTAATTTAAAAGTGTGTAGAGACAAAGATGGCAAAAAATTACTTTTTTGTTGCAGTGTTTGTCATGGGAAACTGATTTCAACATTTGCAGATCAGTTGTGTAGCAAATCAGTTTGCAACTAAAAAGCACTGGCTTGTAATATTGCGGCAGTTTCAAGGTTTAATAAAGTAAGCAGTTTCAGTTTTAGACTGTATTTGCCGATGGCTTTATTAGCTTTGATGTGATGAGAATTTTTTCCACATTGTAATCAAGTAATGGCAGCATGTAAAGCTGTCATCTTAACAATATTGCTAAGTGTTCAATGAACAAAACATTTTGAAATTTGGCAATTTTGAAATTTTAAAGATAACACTTGAGAAAGTTATTTAGTGTTACAAATGTTGTACTAACAGTAGATTATACTCATTATAATATGATGGTATCTTATAATAGTAAATAATATCACTCTATACATTCTATAACATTTTGTATGATGTAAACAGCAACTCAGAATTATCATCATTTTGTCACATTTTCTGGGGAAAGTAACTTCTGGGTGGAATATTTTCCCTAGGGGTGTTTAGGCTAAGTACTGCATGGTGAGAAGATATGCATGTGTTTATTTGAAGTGGAGTATATATGCTAAAATTTGAAGTGAGACTGGGATGTATGCAGGACATGGTTCACAGAGGTCAAGTAAGAGGAAAGCATCTCGCATGCTGAACTGAAAAGAGAAAGAAGAACAGGAAGAAGGAGGAAATTAATAAGAGCGGGAAAAATGAGAAAACGGAATTAGAGCCGAAACTTTGATGCATGGTGGAGGAATACATTGGGTCGAGGACTGGTTAGGGAAGACAAGTCTGAGGATAAGGAGGACAAGCAACAGAACAATACATTCACTAGATTCTGGCCTCCAGCTGATTAGTTTGCAGTAGTATGAGTTGCAGTTTAGCGTCACTGTGTGATAACAAAGATCATTAGCGACTCCCTCCTCCTTTATCAAGGCTTGGGACTGGCACTGGCAGAGTGCATAGAGTGGCGGAGTTAGTTTTGTGATTAGATTAGTTTGTGCTGTTAGAAGTGTCTTATAAGCCTGTGAATAGAATAGAATAGTAGTGTTATGATGCATCTAAGGTGTGTCTTGTCAGGATATCTGTTCAGTGTTTAAGTACTGCCATACCAGATCCAACCATTGGGAGATAATCAAACTACTTGAACAGTCTTTGTGTGTTTGCTGTATCTGTCAGTGTATTTGTGCTGTTAGTCTCAGCTTCATTATAATGGTAACTCGAGGGAGAGAGAGCTGACGTAGGATGTTTCTAAGAACAGTAATGAATAATTTCAATCTGACTTGTCTTTATCAGTAGTTCTTTGCTTTTTTTAATCAGACTTTGACTGCAACCGTGTTTTATGATTCTGGTTAATGTGCACTGAGAGGCCTAATTTAGACGTCTGATTTGTGTCTCAGAATGCTTTTATCGGATCCAGAATCAGATATGTGCCGGATGGCAATGGCTGGCACTACAGGGGGTTCCTTTAGACCTGACCTTCTGTGGAGAAGAGTATTTGCATTAGGATTCACGAGATGGTGCCACTGTCTGCTGCATCCATGAAAAAGAAGCTACAATTCTTTTTAAGGGTCTCTTTCTGCTCCAGTTATATGCATCATAAATGTCTAGCGTTGCTTCCTTATATGACTTTATTGAAGGACATTGAAGGGCATTCTGGGCGAGTTGCTCTTACTTAACAGCTACTGGCTGGGTTAAAAAATCATAGCAACTTTAAGAGTTTCCATTATACCATGGATATCTGTTGAATGACGTTGTATTTTTTGTTTATTATATCGTATAATATTCTGTGGGACTTGAATCTGAACTCGTGTTTCTGTTGTTGGCTTATGTTTCAACATCGTGGAACAGACTGAGATGAAGCTTCTGTGCCTTGGTGAATTTCATTCATTCATTCATTATTAGCATTTATATAGCGCCCCTTCAAGAAACTACTCAGAGGCGCTCCCAGCTCAGCCACAGCAAAAGAAAAAAGATTTAAGGGACTTAAGGAATAAGGATTGACTGTATTTGTATTGTGCAGCTTGGAAGCTGCATGATGAGATGGTTATGTGCTAAGAAAGTCATGATGAGATGATTATGTGGGACTTAAGATTGGTGATATGACATAAGTAGCACGAGCAGAACAGAGGATTGGTGAAATGACATGAGCCACAGAGAGATTTGCCAAATCTATAGGTTTATTGTCATTGAATATTGATCAGGCTGAGGAATAGGGGACAGATCTTGAGTTTTGTGATTGGCCAGGATTCATTTTCTGACTATGAACATCAATTTGAAGTAAATCCTTTCCTGAACAAGAAACTCGCATCAAGCTAACATATTTGTGAATATTTAGGAGCCCACACTGCTTATTAAATATCAGTAATGGATGACATGTTTTTAATTCATGATGTTATTGAATGCTGAAGATGCATTCATTTTTGAAAATTTGTAAGGAATTTAACAGTTGACTACACAGTGCACCTTTTCTGTGCTAGGTCTTAGTTTTACCAGTAGAACAAGGTTCTATGCATTGTGGACAATTAACTAGTCAAGACTTAATTATAGTGCCAGCCAGTAGCAGCTATAGAGTGATTCAGCAGAATGTTAATTAATATCAGCTGAAAGTTCCTATGATCAATATGCAGTGCAATTATGTCTCTTGTCTTAGTTGGCTGTTGTTGTTATTTGACCTAATTTATATTGTCACCCTGTGGACTGAACATTGCTAAAACAAGTGAAGGAGAATACCAGTCAGGCTACTACAGAAGCGAGACTGTTAAAATTGGTGAATCAGTGATTTAGTAAAACACTAGAATAGGTGGCCAGTGACACTGTGAAGCCACTTCAGAGCTCTCCTTTGAGTTTATCCTTGCATTAAACTATCGATATTTAATAACAATGATAATAATAATAATTTAGTTACAATTAAAGTGAATGTTGTGATATTGCTGAGTGAGATCGACTTGTGAGATTTTATCTAAAGAACACAGAGTCATCAGCTGTCCCAAAGATCTGTCACTTGCTGATGTATTGATTATCATGGATAGCTTTTAGATGAACTGTGATAGAATGAGGTTGAGGAATTGAATCCCTTGACATATCAAAGACACTTGGCTCTTCCATTTTCAATTATTGCACAAAACTAACTTAGTTCTAAAGGAGAGCTAACTGAGAATGTATTCTGTACAATTTGTGAACTTATGCAACCACTGCTTGGGTTTCTGCATGTGTTTTGCCTGAATGGGCAATGCCAATTCCCATATTTGTATATATTTTCAAATGTAGTGATTGTATATATTAATTGTGTATGTGTTTGTTAAATTAGATGGTTGTTCCATGTGCTTAGACCCGGAAGTTGTGCTTAGTCATTCAGGTGTTGTGAATCATCTGCTGAAGTCATCAGTTGAAGTGTTGTTGGGCAGATACTTTTAGGCTATTCATGCTGAAGTCAGTGCTTCCTTGTACTTTTTCTGGGTACTACGGATGCTTGAAGCTAAATATTGTCTGATAACAGCAGATACCAAAATTTGCTCTTGACAGACAATCTACAGAGGCATTCACTTGAATTGCCTCATGAGTTTTGCAGTATAGACGCTGGGCGTGTGTGGTAACATTGGTCTACTCGGGTAGTGAGCTGTGTGTTTCATGGGATGTGATAGCGATTAAGTTCGTCCCCTTGAGATCAAAGGGTCGCCGGTTCGAATCTACCGCCACTTCGTAGCGACCTTGGACAAGTTGCTTACCCTCAATTGTCTGTGAGGAAGGTCATGGGGAAACCACCTCACTCATCTCATCGCCAGGGGTGTAAAGCCAATGAACGTGTCTTCGGACAGATAACCCATCATCGTTGACTTGCTGCAATTGTATTTTGTGATCATTGAACAATACTATGCAATCTGATTATTCTTCATCATCGTCATCAACAACTCTGGAAAAGGGTACAAATAAATGTTTTCCATTGTCCTTGGTACTTTTTTGAAGTCCATCACTTATTGCAATGTCAGTCCAGGTCTTCTCTATCCTCATTTGTATTGTCTACTAATGTGTTTCTCTTTGCTTTTTCAGTTGGCATTCTCTCTACATGTCCAAACCAAACTGAGTCTTTGTTGGACAACTTTGTATATAATTTGCAATCGTTTTGATACTGATTACATTGAATTGTCTTATTTCATTATTTCTAATTCTCTGCGGTCTTTAAATCACTGCAATTTTCCGTAGCCGACTCAGTTTTTATGTGGGAATTTTGTTCTCACGTTGCTTTCACACTATGCAGCATTCTGATCCACATAGGAAAATGGCTGTACATATATCGTCGTCTCATATATTCGTGCCTCGGTTTTTAATGTTATTTCTCTGCTTTTCCAAATCATCTTCATTTTTAGAAACGCTGATTCTTCTTCGTATGTCGTTTTCACAGTTGCCATCTGCGGTTGTCAACCCTCCTAAAAAGATGGACGAATTCTACAAGTTGCTTCCTCGGATTCTGATGCTTATTAAATTGTAGAAAAAGAAGTGCCTGGACGCCCTTTGCGCTTCCATGTTGTGCTGGCTGATAGTAATTATACTTCTTTTTCTCCAGTGTCATCAGATAATTAGAGATCATTGGTCCAAGCAGATTATATATTGGTAATTTTTTTTATTGTTTTGTATAATTATCGCAGATTTGGTAAATAAGTTGTCTTCGTTATTTGAGCACGCATGTACACAGCTGTAGACTGTAATGGGACAGAATAGCTGAATTGTTAGAATAGATGAGAATGTTTATAGCAGAGTGAGTTGTACAGTACATCTTGTTCTGATTGTCATTAAATAATGGGATGTCATCAACTCATCATGTTAGTCGAATGAAATGCTGTATTTCTGCAACTTCAGATGATGATCATTGTATTTTTTCTCTCACTGTTGCCTCCATTGTATGTATGTATGATGCATGCATGTATGTATGCGTGTATGTATCAAGGTGCTTGATGTAGCGCCTTTGAAGGATATTGTAGAAGCATTGCATATTGGTTCAGTTGAGGTTATTCGGTGCAGCATTTGCTCAGGTTTTGAATTGATTGTTTCGTAATGTCATTACTGCCTCCATTCTTTGTCCTTTCCCCTTTACCTCAATGCACTGTCACTTGAACAAAAGAGCCTCTTCCTTGTCGTCTTCAATCTCTCTGATTCTGTCCAGCATTACTGGGTTTTGCTGAAGTTCATCAGGTGCGTTTTTCGAGTGCATTCGATGTGCTGCATAATTATACAGAAGTTCAGATCTATCGCTGGAGAGTAATTGCTTTTCTTTGATTTCTTTAGATCTTCTTACGATTTATTTGGCACGATTTTCTCCTTCATTTGCTTCAGGGTTTTTCAGAGGTTCATCGAATGTATTTAGCGTTGATTTGTTGCAGTCAATGTACAGTTTATTTATGCGGTCCCATGTATGATCAGTTGCTGGATGATACTAATCACACTTCTTCGGGTTGATGCATACTTTTGTAATCGTAATCGTAGTCTCCAAATTTCTAAAGCGTTACTTGAAAACCAAGCACGGGGCATCAGCTTATTCATGAACGCTGCGTTGAGTCAGAAGGGTTGTCCATAAGAGTGGTCCATGGTGGTCCAGGTCGAGTTACCATAGGATCAGCAGGGCGTAGCAACTACTAAGACGGGTGTCTTCTGTGCCAGGAATTGGAAGGTAGATGATCAGATGAGACAGGGTAAGAGTTATGGAAAAGGAGCTTCTGAAGTTTCAAATGAAAAGCCCAAGGTGTTCTGGATAGAGGAGCCTGAGGAAGGTGATGGTGTGTGATTAGTATTGATGGTGGAATTTGTGCATTCAACCAGCGATCTTCTAAGGTTGTTCTGGTTATTCTTCTGCCTAAAGAAAGTTGCGCTAAATTTGTGTAGGATTTGTGAAAAATCACAGGGATACGATGTCATTTTGAATGATCGAATATTGTGAGGCTTGTTGGGATCCATTTCATTGATAATAATGACTGTAAACGGTTGCAATGGTAATAATATTAATGATAATCATTAGCAAATGGTCTGATGTGTGATTCTGTGGTCATGTAAGGCAGTTTATGATAATGATGAATCTGGCAGCTGCCTTTTACTGTGGGTCATTGTGGTAACTTGCTTTTCAGTTGGATTGTTTGATAATTGCTTGAAGGGACAAGGAGAGTGGTGGTGGGGGGCAGAGAGAAAGATAAGCAGACAGAGACAGATAAACAGAGACAAAGAGAAGGCAAAAGGAAGAGACAACTGAAAGACACAGTCCTCAGGAAACTGACCTGGTCACATCAGCTAATGTCCTATAATTTGCAGTTTAGTATGAGGACAGTTTTTATGATTATGTACTTTGCAAACTGGAGGAAGGAATCTGATCATTGAGTTCACCGAGTGCAAGTGCAGCGTTTACGATGAATGGAGGCAGGCCATTGGCCATGCATGGTGTCTTGCAATTGGCAGCGGCACGAGCAGCCGCCGCTGGAGCTGGCCTGGTGCCAAGTGGGTGATTTCGAAATCAACTTTCTGGATTGGGCGGTGGAGGGGTGTGTGTTCTCATCTGGTTGTTCTGTTCTGCTCAGCTATAACCTGTGTGTTGTGTGTTTTTGTTGCAGTGCCACTGAAGGAGCACCAGCTTACGGACATCTTTGTGGTCAAGCCTATTCTTTGTGCTGCATGTGAGTATCATTGTCTGATTATCAGCTATATAAGTGGATTTTGTAGCAATTGACATTTCAGTTTGTAATTTTAAATGTCCAGAGAGAGACAGACAGAAAGAAGCTGGGAGTCGCCTACTCCAACTAGACCACAGTTTTTTGGCAGCAGGAACACCAGAGTGGATACTTATCTGGTTGGCTATAAATGGCAATGAACAGTGCATACCCCTAGTCAAATGAAGGGAGGGGTAGTGTATTGCCTTCAAGGGATATGGTGGGTTTACAATTGGAAAGAGAACATTACCAGTAAAATGAAGAGCAGAACATAATGGTGGCATGCTTTCCATGGTTTGGTTTCAATAAATGATGCATTTTCTAAATTCCTCTAAATGGCATACTGAGGGGAGAAACTTGGCATACTGAGCAAATTAATCATGTGGGCCTTACTACATCCCCCAAGTAAGAGGTGATATAGAACTTTTTAGTTGCATTATGATTTTTATGTGCTGACCTTAGTCATGCCTCTGTTTTTGATCTGTCAAATGTATGTGCCACTAAAATGTAAAATGTGTATAGGGGTTATTGCATAATTACGTAACGCTCGAGGATGGGTGGGGTCATTGAAAACGTTACGAAACGTTACGTGGGTGGGTGGGTGGGGGGAGCTGAACGTTACGTAATGCCACGAAAAAATTTATTAATGAATATTAAATTACCATCGAATGACACTTTAGACATGATTTGATCGAAGTTTAAACTTCATGACATTGATTTAAAACTTAACGTAAGTAGGTCTATTTATAAGAATATGAATAAGATCCGGCCGTATAGACACCAGTTAGCCTACATGTCAGGTCAATTCTGTTCTCTCATTGTGCAAACCAGAAACCGCTATTCGAATTGTCTGGATCTGTGATAGTTTTACCAACGGAACAACGTGGTAGGCATAATTCTCTTTGAATTCCTGACATTGAAGAGCCACTTTGAAGCATGTTTACTTAGTGGACACAATTTCAAACATTTAAAATTAATGCTCAGCAAAACTCAGTAGTATTTCTATTAATAATTATCAAAGTGCCCAGACTAAACAAATAATTAATTCATCTTAATTTTGATTAATTGTTAATGAGCCATTTAGTCCATGAAACTTTTCAGCAGTATAAATTTTATTCTTGCGGTGCAATTTAAGAAAATTGCAGTTCCCGCATGACTGTTGTTTATATGAATAAAAGTAAAACATTGTATATATTTTAAGCCTATAGTCTACTGTCCAATTAGCCTATAATTCACATACTGGGCTATATTAGGCTAAATTCACTATGAAAATATGAATTATAATTACGCACGCACATAAGTCAATAGCCTAATATACCTAAATCTCAACTGATTTTCGTAGCAATCGTTACGTAACGCTGGGGAGGGTGGGTGGGTGGGTCAAGGGCAACGTTACGAAGCGTTACAGGGTGGGTCGAAAACGGTCATTTTCGGCGTTTCGTAATTATGCAATGACCCCATAATAATTCTGCATGAATGAAATACATAAATACATATTTTGAAGTTTCAGTTTTTGACTTTTGTGTATGGATCAGCAGTATTTTGTCGTCAGTCGTTCGATTAGTTATTATTATCTGTATCACTTCTCGATTCCAGGAAACTCCTTAGCTTTTATTCGAGTCCCAATTGGTGATTATTAGCTTCTTTGTTTACCAGTACTCATTTGCAAGGTCTAGTGCTTTTCTTACGTAAAAATACATAATAAGTAAATGAATTAAAGTAAATAAAGTCAGGCGTAAATATAAATTTACTCAGTTTTTATATAGCGACCGTTTATGACCTCGACCCATGCTCATCTTTCAATGAACTGAGAACTTTATAAATCTCACTATTATACATTCCTATCATTTGCTAAGCACTTGTGCTGATTCTGTTAGCTTATAACTGGTAGACTTTATATATAAATCATCCTTCCTTACACACATCACATGAAACTATTTCTTAAACTACGTGCTCCTCTCTCCCTCCCACTTGATCATTGATATAGGTTTCGAGGTGCACAAGTACGATGACAGACATGCATTTGATTTTGGCATTCCTCATGTAACAAATAGGTGTTACCTTTCATGTATCCATTTCTGATGGGTGCAATAATTTCATGTGATGTGTGTAAATGCGTGGGTGTGTGCACGCGTGCGTGTGTGCAAGTGCGTGTGTGCGTGCGTGTGTGTGTGTGCTGCAGATGCCCTGCCGCTCCAGCCTTGTAGGCTTTTGTAACCAGGTTTTGAAGATGAATTGTGTAGCGTTCAGGGACTTTGATCCGCCTCTGGTAGATTGCTAGACCTCTGCCCATGATGATGACCTCACTAAGCCTTTTGCACTAAAACTAAACCTTTGCTTTTGTTCCATTATGATATATTGACTGTTCTTATATTTGATTTAGGTCACTGGTTACATGAGATTCGGGCTTTAGGAGAAGTTATCCATTTGGTTACTAATGCTGTTGTGACAGCTGACCTTATGATCTACAGACTTTTGCTTTCAGACTGTTAAAAGCAAGAACCGGAAAATATCACCTACCTAATTTCATGTGCTATTGTTAAAAAGCATTTGTGCATAGGCACCTACATATGCATGAGCTGTACAGGTCCAAACTACATTTTTATAATTCTTTTGTTTTAGGTCGAGATTACATTTGGGGATCTGGGAAAGCTGGCCATAGGTGTGAAGGTAGGAGCACAAAGTCTATTGTCTTTCAAATATCATGCTGAAACTTAACTTTTTCTCGTTCTGTTAGAGCTCAGTCTTTCACAGATTGCTTTGAAGTTTATTTTACAATTTGTTCATTAGCGATGGCCTTCATCTTTTGTGTGTAATTTGGCTGTCTGTGTGTTTGTCTGTCTGTGCCTCTGTGTTCTCCTTTCTCTGTCCCACTTGTTTTATTCACTGTTTGTCATCTTGAACCCAGCACAAAGTTTGTCAAGGAGTTCATGGGATGAGCAAATTCAGAAATTACTGTTCAGTGCTCGTGTGGTGCAACACATTCTTTGGGATTTTGTGTCTGACTCCATCCATTAACTTTGCCTAGCAAGTAACTTTTATTATTCAAGAATTTAAATAGCACTTCTTCAAAAGGGAACTTCACAGAGATGCTGCAACTTTAGAATGGCTAAACAGAGGAGTTTTAAGGTAATACAGACCGTGGTGCAAGATGTCATCCTTATGATATGATGTGTAAGCCAATGAATGATTTGGCCTTTTGACAGTGTTTGAAATAGCATATCATGCTAACATTTGATGTATTAATGTAATATATAGATGATCAATGCGTGATGACTGTCTTTTGCTTCGGAGTTTGTCTTTTGCTTGGGAGACTGTCTTTTGCTTCAGAGATTACCTTTTGCTTAGGAGATTACCTTTTGCTTGGGAGATTGCCTTTTGCTTCGGAGTTTGTCTTTTGCTTGGGAGACTGTCTTTTGCTTCAGAGATTACCTTTTGCTTAGGAGATTACCTTTTGCTTGGGAGATTGCCTTTTGCTTCGGAGTTTGTCTTTTGCTTGGGAGACTGTCTTTTGCTTCAGAGATTACCTTTTGCTTAGGAGATTACCTTTTGCTTGGGAGATTGCCTTTTGCTTGGGATATTGCCTTTTGCTTTGGATATTGCCTTTTGCTTGGGATATTGCCTTTTGCTTGGGATATTGCCTTTTGCTTGGGATATTGCCTTTTGCTCAGTTTGTTACTGCATCTTACGTGAGAGATGGCCCTTTGCATGGGAGAAAAAAATAAGGGTCAATGCTGATTTTGTGTGTTTATATGATCAGAATTTCTGTGGCTGGAATAGTCACACGTATTGTTTAGTCTGAACTAAGTGGAAGATGGTGTGGTTTGTTGTCATGGTAACAGAACATTTAATGTTGCACCAATTTCTGCAGCTTTATGGTCTTGTGAGATGTGTTCTATGCGCAAATGAACTCGTGCTACAAGATCTGATGAAATAAATGACCAAAATAGATGAATATTGGACAATGGGTAATGATGTGAAAAGAGGCCTACAAAAAGTCTTCATGTCGTTACAGTATAACAAAACTGTCGGCTGACAGGAGATTTGACCATGCTGTGTTGCATTTTTCACGGTTTTTGTCTCTGCTTGGCCAAACTCTTAAGTGTTCAATATTCCGCTAATGGATTGTGTTTATATTCTCGTTGTGGTTGTGTAGTGCTATTGGTAGATGAAGTTCATGTTATGCATTAATAATACAAGGTTAGGACCACTGTGCAAAGTGTAGTTGGCAAGGTGGTGAAGATGCGTGAGATTTGTTAGTTTCAGACTTATCAGTTGGTCACTAGAGGCAGTGAAGACAATCAGTGCTAGATGTATTGTAGGGATGGGGGGAGGTCAGGGGGACATAGGCTGTCAATGGTGAGTCATCCAGGAATCGACATAAAAAGCACAAGCCAGCTCCCAAAAAAATCAGAGTGCTTCATTGAGGGAGATTTGGGTCAGAGCTGAATGGATTAATGCAATGGACCACCTCTCGTGCTTTGTGGAAAGTAAGACTTTAGAACACCATTACTCCAGATATATTGATGAAATCAATATATTAGATATTGCATTTGTAGCAATAAATCTCTGAAAGCAAATTTAATGCAGTGCTTGAGGCGAATTGCTTAAATTTATTGTTTGATTTTTTTATCGTTTAAAGTTCAACCATAGATGTATTGCAGGGGATGGGGGCCTAAGCATCTTTGATATTTTGTAGTTTAAAGAATGACTGTAGTATGTGATCATTAAGCTTTATGTTGTTTGCAGTGTGGTAGCAGCTCTGGGGTTTAGGAGGTCGGTGACATACTGACTTAGCTCTCTGCAGGAAGGCAGATTCATTGGCTCTATGGCCATGGGGATGAGACGAGTTAGGTACCAGGTAGTTCCCGCTGCCTTCCTAACAGATAATTGTGAGTGATCAACTAGTCCAAGGTCGCTACGTAGTGGCTTGAGGTAGATTCAAACCTGTGACACTTCGGCCACAAGGCGACGAACTTACCGCTACACCCTCGCGTCCCACCATTGCATCTGGTTGCATTTCTTGTGATTAGTTGTCCATGACATGACCTTGTCTTTTTTATCTTTGAAATGGACTAGAGTTGTGGGATGATTTTATGTTTGTGATTGACCGCTGTTCTTTGAAATACTTGACTCTTCTGAACTGTGTCATCTGGATTGCCACTTGAGTTTCCTCAACAAAGAAAGTCCAGAGCATTTAATGCTTTTTTAGAAATGACTGGCTAAGACAGTTAAGGCAAGGTCAAGACAACTGAAATTCCTTCTGAGTGGGCAATAAAACTGTATTATGTCGGTCTCTCTCTGTCTCTTGAAATTTAAAGAGGGCTGGTGTACATAAAAATGAAAATCTTTCGATGAAGTAATTAATTTACTATGCATGCAAATTGTGTGAAAGACATAGGTGTGGGTATAGAGTTAGAGAAATACTTATTTTAGCGATACTAAACTATATGCTTTAGCCAAATAATATCCGTCTGTGCTGTTCAGGGTTATAAGTGATTGTTTGAGTGATGCTAGATCATCAGCTGAATGCTGAGTGCATTCAACGATCAGCTTAGGGTTATTTTTCTTAAGTTTCGTGATGCCAGTGTTGTCGATTTTAACCTGTGTTAATTTAACTGGGATAAACTGGGCCTTTGAATTCTATCTGAAGGCCAAGTAAACAAGGCACTAGGAACTAAATATCTCTACAGACTGTTTCACCTTGACTTGTAACTGTATGTTGCCTTCTGTTGAATAGTCCAGGCTACATAATCTGATCCATAATTCACCCAGCATCTGTGACTCTTAACAGTCTATAATTAGTTGTTAAAAAAAGTAAAGCTTCCGTTCCCAATGGGAAACGGACACTGGTACCACTTGTTTAGTCATGTGCAGTGAAGATTGGCATCCGCTGGAAGGCATCAGTCTATTTCTAATGTTAGCGATGACAACTTTGAACTCATGTCGGCTGAGCCAAAACTGTTACAAGTCAAATGGTATGGAGACAAATCTCAGGCCATACTACTTAGTGTAGTTCAGTTTAAGGTCACTGTGTGATAACAAAGATCATTAGCGACACCCTCCTCCTTCATTGAGGCTGGGGACTGGCACTGTTAGTGAGCGAACAGTGGTGGAGTTCAGGCCAGTTTGATTCTGCTTACTGACTGGTTCCATGGTAATGAATAATCATTGAATATTCATTGGGAGTAGCACTGTAGCTGTTACTTTTCAAGTGGCTGTAAAAAACTGGTCATATTACTGTGGTAAATGGTCGTATTACTTAAGTGTAAGTAATTAACAGACATGAATCAAAGCTTATAAATGTTTCATCAGCATTACAGATGCAACTAAGCATTAAGCATAATTATAGTTTCTACTGTGCCACTTAAACCTCTGTCATGAATAGCTGCGCGTGACTGTAATGTTAATTTTAATGTGAGTGCACCCACTTAAGTAACAGTGTTTTATGTTGCACTTTGAATGCTTTCAACCGGAGTTCACTGGAATCAGAATTTGGAGTTTCTTTAGGCTAAGCACGAAATGATTGAGCACTGTTAAGGAGTGTTGATATTGGACAACTGTTATATATTCTTGGCTTTGTGTGGGTTTTTGGTTGGTTTCAAAAATCGGGTCAACACAGCACTCCAAGGTGTAGTCATTATAGATCATTCAGAAAATAAGTAGCTGTTTAAGTTTGCCTGCCACTGGTTGGTGTAATTTGTAATATATGCTAAGCCTACTGTATTTATTCAGTAATAGTAATTGTGCTTAATTTATACAATTGTGCCCATAATGTTCGTGAATATTTGCCGAATTTGTGGGTTGTGTTTAAATGCGGCTGTCTGTGGAAACGGAATTCGGCAACTGAGTCTGATATATATATTTTGCTTTTGACATATTTTTCACATTTTACTGAAGATTTCTTAGTGATGTAACTATTCTGGAGTATTTGTTATGATTGGAAATCCAGCCAATTGATGAGAATCTGCAGACGGCTGAGTGGACTGAAGTCATAGATAGAATGCATGCATTATGTTCTGTTAGTATAGGGTGTGTGAATGAGTCAGTTGGTGGTTATGGTTGCTTTGGTTGTTTAGTTTGTAGCTTATAAAAGTCATATTTTATTAATCTAATGCGCTGTGGTATTTATGTTCCACTATGTTACAATAGTTTTATTAAATTAGTGCATTGTATTAGTATATCTAGGACAAGTTAAGCTATCTACAGGTTTTTGCCAGTTTTATAGTTTGCTGAGCAATTACTAGCGTACAAAGACGTGCTGTGGCATAATTGACGCCACTTGCGATTGCAGAAGCCAAGGCCTTCAAGGATAAAACCTGCTCACTTCAAAAGAGAGGGTCTGCTCAGTAAGGAAGGCTCATTAGCGAGTATTTCTGTGGGCAGCAGAAATGCACAGTTATGCCATTGTCCATTAGTGAGATTCTAATTTGACTAGCTACTATGCATTAGTGCATTGACCTTGCATTTCCACATGACCAGCATGCCATTCTATCGAGCAATGTCTGGACCATTTCCAATTTGCCTTAGAACTCTGTATAATAATGAGCGCAGACACATTTTAAATAGTTATTATTATTATTATTATTATATGTATCGTTGTGTATGTTGTAAGTTGAGAGTGTTTATAGGAAAATAGGTGAACATTAGGTTTAAATTGGTAAATATTATTTTAATTGCCTACTTAATCATCATTTGTCGCCTACTCCACCAATGGGAGTGTTGCACAATGAATTGATTAAATGTCTCCGTGTCCAATCCTCAGCCACAGTGATGGCCATGTTCAGATCTATACCCAGCCCTGCTAAGTCTACTTAATAATTTCTTAATTTTGCATTACATTGCAAGTGTCAAAAGCCCTTTGCTAGATGTTAGTAGCTGGCAGTCTGTTTTGGGCTATTTCTGTTTCAATGATGGTTTGTCCTCACAAAAACTGTGCATATTTTGTAAAATGTGAGCATTTGTCTTGCATTGATTATTAAAGGCTATAGTTAATAATACTTATTGCCCAACAGACATTGACTGTTGAAATAGCATGTTATTGAAGACTTAACCCCTTACTGCAAGACTTGTCCAAACCATTGCTTAAAGCATAGTTGTAAAAACATGTTTTATTTTATTTTTTATTCTTAGAAAAATTTCTTGTTTTCGTTTTTATTTTTCGTCTTTTTTTTCTCGTTTTTTAAATTTTTTTATGTAGCCGTATTTATTGATTCACTGTTTTTATTTTCTTTTATTTTATTTTCGTCTGATATCCGTTATATGCTGTCTTCGTACTTTCAAGGATTTCACTATTCCAGGTCATTATTTGACCGTTTTACTTAGTGTTTATTAATGAAGAACTCTGTGTTAATTGCTTGCTGATTTAAATTAAATTGTATAAGCAAGGTTTTCAATTTTAAAACTCCAGTATCAAGACTTAGTATAACAAAGTCCATTTATTTTTCGTTTTCCGGTTTTTATGTGGAAAGAACAGCGTTTTATTCCGTTTTCTATTTTGTTTTCATCATTGTCACATCTGTGGTTTGAATGATTAAGTAAGTAAGTAGGTAGCTTTTATCTGCATCTGACAAGAGCACATGTGTGACATTGCATGCAACGGTCACATGCATATTTGAAACAGACTACATAATATTATGTAGACTTGCAGTACTTGGATTGCATTGATTATATGAATTACATCACTTCATATCAAAATCACATTAATACCTTCCATAAATTTGCTGCAAGGCATTACAACCTTTTTTTGCCTCTGAGTGGTCGGCCTTAAAAATAAATTACATTACGACCTGCGGTAGTTAGCGGTGCTGGCTGGCCTTTGTAATAAATTGCATTGGTCGAGGGCAGAGCTTGCAGTTGTTTCCACTTCAGCCAATGGGAATGGGAAGCTCAAGGACAGGCAATGACCTCGCGTCTTGCAAGCAATCAATAACCCCGGCCTTGAAGTTGACAGTTGTGCTAAATATATTCCAACCCTGGTCAGCAGCCTGCATGCGTGCGTACCTGCATGCGTGCCTACCTGCCTGCCTGCATGCTTGCTTTCGTGCTTGCCTGCCTGCATGCTTGCTTTCGTGCTTGCCTGCCCGACGATTGGCTTGTCGAGTGATATATCCTGGCCAATCGAGAATGGCTGGGTTGAGTCTGATGAATCCTGCTGACAGGTAATCTGTTTCAAATCTATGGAGCCCTCAAAAGAACGGCCAGTTGCCTAGGGAATAGCCCAAATTACTTATGCACAGCCAACTCTCTTCTATTTACTATTTACAGTCTTCTTTTACCTGCGACCTGAGGTTAATAACCTCCACTTCCGCTTTGTCTTAATAGCTCTTCTGCCTCTGTCCCAGTTGTGCCCGGTGCCTGGTGTCTCTTGCATTTTTTTTCTCTTTGTCTTCAGATGACATTCTGCCTTCTCCTGTGTTGGGCTCTATGTATGCACATTTGTCTGGCTGTATCCTTCTTCTCATCTCTGTATCTGTTGAGTGCTCTTTGTCATTATCTCCTGCTATCAGTCTGCCTCCTTCTCTTGCTTGTGGGCTTCATTTCTCTACATTGGTCTGGCTCTGTCTGTGTGTGTGTGTGTGTGTGTGTGTGTCTTGCTATGTCTGGCCAATTGAATCTGTATGACATTTCAATCAGTGAAGTTTGGCTATGTTGAGCAGATCAAGGCCATCTGAAGACATTGCAGTCTGAGGCCACCTCGTGGAAGCCAATGCCACTGAAGTCATGAACATTTCGATAAACGCTTGGAAGTCGACACCTGTGTGTCATAGCAACCCTAGACGATATAATTATGGTTCAAGCTGAGGTCATGTATACATGCTGTGACCTATGCAGTCAGACAGTGTAAGGGCGTTGACCTGCTGTCAGCTGCTATTTGTTTTACGTCTGTAGCTGCACATGCAGGATAATAATTAATTAGCTAAATAGTATGGTAGAGTATTTTGTGTGCAGCCATTTTTTTCATGGACATCTTACATTTTTTTAGTTAACCATCAGAACTGTCATGTTTGTCAGAAATTTGATTACTTTGACAGGGCATAGACGCATCCAACAATGTTGTCTGATGAATTAAAGGCTGAGTTGACTATTGGGAGGATAGCGGGAAGTAGTCCCGCAGCCTTGCTGATTTCCTGCTCTTCACACTCAAGTGTTATCGTTACGCAAACCCCTACCCCCCAATAGGTTTAGGACCCAAACGAACCAAGGACATAGTGCTCTTGACTCAGTCAACATAATATGTATGATTGGCAGCCTGGCTCTTATTATTGCAGTTTTGTATCATTGTCACAATGTATCCATGCATCTAATCCAGTATTGCAATATTATCGTCTGTATCATAGTATGACAACACTCAACAGCTATACTTGTTCGCAGTCAGTTTTAATTTCAATTGGTGACTTGTAGGCTATTACAGTATGGCAGTTCTTGCTTTTTCTCACAAACTTCCAAATGCACTGCCTTTTGTATTTCATGCTTATCAGCACGTAGCCATCATGCATATGATTACTTCATTTTAATACTTCCTTTTAATTCATGCAGAGTTTTGAATTTCATTGTTTAGAATGATTCTTCTACATCAGATAATGATGTTGCTGCAGAAATTCTTAGCGTTACAATAGGAAGACATATCACACATTATCTACCCGATATATGAATATGGACAGTCTACAGTATATGTTGGTGCGAAGAACTCTACTGTGGTACTTGGTCAGATCACTGCTTTACATGATCTTATATTAGTTCACTTAATGACGCATTCCTATTATCACCAGCCACTCTGTCTGGACCTCTGGATCCTGTCCTGACTCAACCAAAGGTCAGCTATAACAGATTTCAGTTGACTAAAGGACTATAAGTAATCTAGTAGTCATGTTCTCAGTTCTCACAGCTATAATAATTGTATGTATGGCAATGGGAAATTTAGGAGCTTTCAATTCACAGGGATGATGTGCTGAATTGTTATATATATTTAGATATATGCGCTATGTGATCATACATAAAATATACATATGCAGCATGTAATTATTCAATAAAAGTGGCAACACTGCATTAGAAAACAGTGATTCAATTTATAACAGTCACATGTCTAACTATTATATATATAAAAATATATATATATATGGCACATGGTGATTGGTGCAGTTGGTGAAGGATCAATTCAATGTAAAAGCAGCAGGTTGAGGCCATGCATATGGTCAGGCCCAAAAAAATAATGTGTTTCCGGTAACCCGACCGACCCTCTTTCATTGCCGCGACTCAAATAATTTTGTGAAATTTTTTTATTAAATTTTTTTTTAAATTCCAAAATTTGTATTGACATAATACGGTGACATTGCCTTCCGTATAGAGTTGAATCTTAGGCAAAAAAATGTTGTGTTTCCGGCAACCCGACCGACTCACTTTTATTGCCGCGACTCGGAAAATTTTGTGTAAATTTTTTATTTACAGTGACATTGCCTTAGAGTTTCACACCTGCCTAACTACTTCCTGATTGCCAGTCTTGAGAAACCATTCTCACTTGAGCCACCTCTAACGGTGTCTAGGGAAAATAAATCTAGCAACCTCTTGGTGTAACTAGTCACTGGCTCGGCCAGTCTGGAACGACCCCTAGCAGTGATGTTTTGTTCGCACTCATCTTCCCCTTCCTTTCCCACTTTATCTTACCAGAAAAGATGTCAACAAAATGAAATTAATAGAATTGTTTTCTAGAGCAATTTTAGGTACAGACAGTCGGGAAATAGGCAGTTTATACTTGCTTAGAACACGTACTTTGTTGCAGTGTGTACCTTTATGCAAAAAAGAGTAGTTGGGTATAATTTTTCGGATAGTCACTGTATAAAAATATTTTACCAAAATAAAAATATTTTTTGACCTACCTACCCAATTTTTTAGAGCTCTGTTACCGGAAACACAACATTATTTTTTGTTGGCCTCACCATAGAGAAACATGTACATTGTACAATTAGATTTGACATCCATGGGTCCTCTGAACAGCCTTCAAATCTTTCATCATATGTGCCAACATAGACTGTTCTTGTACGCAGGTCTAGAATATATACATAATTACATATATACAGCCCAAGATTTCTATCTCTGTAACTAGCCAGCATTGGGAAGCGAACTGCAATCTGCACGGTCCCTAACACAGAGGTACATGAGACACAGCCTACACTACAACCAATGTCTAGCTATGTAGTGATAGACTTAATTCTAAAATTATACGTTCTCTCATTCAAATGTTAGTTTTTCATATTGTAGCATGCTTACTCATTTGCTCCATATGCTCAATATATTTACTTACTGTTAATAAAATTTGGTGGGGTGGTGGTGGTGGTCAGTTCCTTTTGCTTATATAATATATACAGTATGTATACAAGGTTTAAAGTGGGTGGGAACGGTGTTCCCACTGCTCTCGAGTTTATTGGCTTGCACTCCCACTGCTCACCATGCATGGAACCCTTGAAACATGGCCATTCCCAATAAAACTTCATCAGCATACCCACTGCTCACAGTTGGCGTTCCCACTGCTCACCCAAACCACTTTAACCACTATATGAGTTGTGTAATCTGAAAATCTGAATTAGTAACTTGCTGAAGGGAAAACTATTTTAGGGTCTAAAAGAAGAATTTGGAAGAATTTTTCGATTCTCCTGTCTTTTAAAGCACATTATTTTGAAATGAAATATTGTCAAGCATATATAAGCTCATATTATAAAGTTTCTGAATTTGAAGTAACCTTAAGTAGCTGTTGGAAGTTAGTATCACAAAAAACTTATGATAATGGTATTACAACATATGTTTTAAATACAGTATTAGTATTGGCAGAGTGTCAGTGGAGACTGGTTCCAAGTGCTGTTGACCTGATAATGACCTCTTCTTTTAGGTTATGGTACTAATTTAATTTAGGCTTATGAGAATAGCCTTTGTACAGTCTTGAAAAGTGCTGTGGAAATTTCGTGTGTGTGTACTTTGCAGTTCGTGAAGGTCATGTGGCCACTGCTTAGACCAGCATATGCAGGGTGGCAACTGTGGTTAGAGGGACGCTTGAAAAAATTAGTCTCCTCTGAGATTAAACGTAGAGTGTTATATTGGTAACTCTGCCGGATTTACTCAAGTATGCCGCTGTGCTCCTCTTCATGTATTCTAGTGCTCTCTTCAAGACACTTGAGAGCACTCATCCAACACAGTGCTCGGGTCACAATCTGGTCTGTCTGGCGCGTTATTTGACATTTAGCTGTATGGATTGAAACTGTGAATGGTGTCCGCAAGGTTTGCAAAAGGACTTTAGGATGTTTGCAATGTTTTTCTAATTTGACAACGTTATTTTACATTGTATAATGTTTAGGGATTTTGCAATAATTGTTTTTTGTATTTCTGTGTTTATTTTCTCGATTCCTCAAGATTTCCTCAGATAATTTACTTTATAACATTGTTGACAGTGTTCACTTTGACTCTACGCTGATGATGAAAAATCTCTAACGTTGTGTGGAACAATAAATATATGATGTTACAGTTTCATGCAAGGTTCTGTTGTTGGTGGAGATGCGTCCAGAGCGGTTAAATATCCAGTGCTATGACTATGGTATTCTGTCATTTTTTTAACAATGGAGGTCTTCACATTGCTTGCGTCTCTTGCGGCAATGCATTCCGAGATTGACGATCGCAAAATGGTTGGTCCACCGCTGTGCTGCTGGGCGCATCCTTGGCGCTTAATGCTTGGCAGATCTGATGCGTCCGAGCCTTGGAATGGCTGTGTGCCGGGGACTGGTTTTTTATCGTAGAAGTTCATGGCTGTACAAAAGGCCAACGCGGTGCATCTGGCGTAGTAGTAGCAGCGGCCGTTGTGAGATGATGGCTTAGTGAAACTATGGCTCGGTGTCGGCTGATTGATGGCTCGAGATGACGGTCGGGTTACTGGGGTGGATCCGAGTCTTCTCCAGACTGCGCTGCTGGCGCCTCTGAGGTCTTCTTGGCTGCCTAGTCGATCTGCTTCCTCTGACTCGGTGGCGGCGAGGGGAGGGAAGGGGGACTGGCCTCATTAAAGAGCGAACTGTTAAGGGCCTCTTCTTATCTGTCAATCAATACAAGACTGAATTAGTATGCCTGCCTGTCCGTCCGTCTGTCGCTGTCACTCTCTCTGTGTTTAGCTTAGAGTAATGCCGCCGGACTTGAGCAGGAAGCTACTGATGGGCCACTGTTGATTCTTGTGTTGAAAACGAAGGGTCTATCCCTGAAACGTGTGAAATCTTGTTAGACACCTTGTCATATTCTTAATCTGGTCTCTCTGAATCTTTTCTTACTCACAAGTGTCTGGCTATCTAAGTTCAGCATCGGAGTTCAAATCGGCAGTGTAGAGAAAATTGTGACGCAGATTTTGCAAGTTGGACGTTTGCCATTGTCTTGGTAAGTGTACTAATATCGATGAATCTGCATACATTTTTTAATTTATTTTATTTTATTTGCAGTACTTATTTCTTGTATTAAGTCTGTAAAATGGGAAGATCAGATCTGCTGATGAGTGATGATTAGATGCCAGGACAGAATAATACACCAACCAGAGCACACAAGTAGATTTTGACGAGTGATTTTAAATGGTGTTGGCGTGTGGGATCTTTTGTGGTAAATGATTCCAAAAAGCAAGAGCTAGGCAACGAGTAACACCTGATCCTTCAACTGTCTTTAACCCAGCAGTATTTCAGTATTGGAAAAAGACAGCCATGTAGGTTGGTGGTGATAGGGAGTTATGATGAGTTTATGATGGCGTCAGACATTTGGTGATTAGGTTTTATTAGCATGCAACTTTAAACTTATATTTTTACATTCAGTGGAAAGCTAGTGATGTTGACCAATGCAGTTTAATGGAATTGCTTTTGAAGAATAGCATGTACCAGTTGTTGTGAACCACTTACTTGGTTAAAATAGAATATATATGTCATACAACTGTTTTGGCCAATTCGTCAGGTAGAGGATGTTTGATATGATGATACAAAATGGTTTATTGATATTGCCCTCCTTCCAAAGCTCAGAAGTGCAATAGTGCACACATAGGAGTGGGGGGGCTGTCGATATTTTATGTACACAGGGAGGGAGGGGTCACCGGATGTAGGCGATTTGCATACGGGTGCGTACGGGCGGGTAGGGGTCTCGACAATGTACATACACAAAATGAATTTCTGTTTATGACGTCCACATCAGCCTATTTATAACTCTGTATTATCGTATAGTTCGTATATATTTATAACTCTGTATTATCGCATAGTTCGTATATATTTATAACTCTGTATTAATTATCATATATAGTCGTCCGATGACATTTGACTGCATTAAAATATATTCTGTTAAGATCAAAACAGTAAAACGTATTACAGTTAACAAGTGTTTGCTAGCAAATATGATGTTTAACAAAAGTAAATAATAGTCTGCAATAAAATAAATGTTTTATTAGACAACTTTAGCTGATTAACGCTTGTAAGAGGATGGTGGTAGAGAAGCTTATTTGTATGTATGCATCGGGGGCGGGGGTTCCACAGAACGTACCAGTTGCAGCAATGGTTGGGGAGGTAGAAAATATGATTTTTTGCATAATATATGGATGGGCCCTGACCATACTACAGAGCATCAGTGGTGCTGAGCAATTGTGAGTTAAAGACTTGCTCAAGGTCTCTATACATAATAGTAATTGTCTTGGATTAGGCTTCAATCCATTGTCTCTGTATTACAAGACAGGCGCTCTAACCAGGCGGCCATTGTTACCCCAGACAGAAGACCAGCAATCGAAGATACATGTGAAGTAATTATTAGTGAGCAAGTTATCAATGGTCATGCCAGAGGTTTTAGTTTCATCAAAGTCCAAATGATGTGTAGATTCAAAACAATGCAGAGGCACAGTCTGCAGCAGTGACGATTCCAGGGCTCAAATCAATGGCTATAAGAAGAGATGTAAATTGCCAAAATACATTGCTAACTCGGCCACTGTTTGCTAACTGACAGTGCCAGTCCCAAGCCTGGATAAAGGAGGAGGATGACGGTAATAATCTTTGATATATCACACCATGTCGTTCGTTTAACTGAAACAACCGAATGCATTGGTAGCAGTACCTGAATGGTATTGCAACTGCCATCTGCTGCTTTGTTTGGGTTCAAATCCTGACGGTTTTTTTTATCTGTCTTTGTGGGCTTACTTTTTGGTCAGCATTGGCTGATTATGAGTTGGGTTAGGTGGGCCATCGGTCAATGCATTGCGTATTTAACAACAGCAGTCCACAGTAGAAGTGGCTAATTACTATTGGTTAGATGTTTGTTTATGTAAGATTTACTCCTGTAGGTGACTGTTGCTCTCCTGCAGGGTACTGTTAAACAAAGCTGATGAACTTCTCGCTAAAAAGCATCGAATTGGATACTATATTTTGGTCACGATTGATTATTATGAGAGATCTTGAATTAGTCCATCTGAAATGCACTTTGTAGCAGTAAGTGGGGGGGAGAAGGGGAACAGATTATCAGAAGGATCTGTTAGATTATGTTACATGCGCATCTTCTTAGTCCTTGTCTTCCAGAATGAGTATCATCGATTTGTCATTACCATAATCATCGCCATCATCATCACCATCACATGGTTAGGGTTGTTGTCACTCGACTCATATGCACCTTGCAAATTAAAATATATTTTATATTTCACTGGAAGAGCATTTCTTCTTTATCTTGTCTTCAAGACTTCAGTTAATGTTCAGGGATATATATGCAACCTTTTCAACTTCTGTCAGCAGCAGTTAAGTGGTTAATTCTTTGAACCAACGTTTGTCTTGAGCACTTCATGATCCTTTTTCAGACCAGTTCCCCATATGTTAAAACTACCAATCCATGTTTGTTATATTTTATAGTATTTTTGGGGTTTATATGTGATGTCTAAGTTCAAAGAAAAACTACTGGAATGGATTAATCCCAACTGACGATGTTTGGTGAACCACAATGTTACGCTTTAATATATATTTGAGCGGAGCCATAGATGTTGTAAGTCTGATTGATTTGATTCAAAGTCAAGGCTTCCCATAGGGTGAGAGATTGATCATTGTGTAGGATGATTGTTGTGTTTCACAAATCGATCATTGCACGAGATCATCTTGTCTCTGTACCTTGGATTGTGGTGGATTTGTGGAAACTATGGTTCTGTTCACTTCACTTGAACTTGTCTTTGGTTCTGATTACATTCAGAGTGATATCTCTCGGTGGCCGGTCTGTGGTCTGTGAGGAGGGAGGCATCACTGGAATTAACGTGTCACAGAGCTGCTATGCTGTTCTTTACTGGGAAGGAAGTGCTTTCTTATTATTTCTTATGGCAATTTATCACAGAATTTATGGTATTGTTTTTCTACCATTTGAATTTCTACCACTTAAATAAATGTTATTGTGTGATAATGAATGAATGAATGAATGAATAGTATGAGATTAACATGCCAGATGTGAATACTTGAATCAATAGTGATTTTTTTATTCCTGATACAGAAATGATCGTGTATTATTTAAACGTAGGTTAATTGCTGGACTATTCGGCTCCATGTTGGTGTTTTTCATGTTGATGTTGTTGTATGTGGTAAAATATTTTATCAGGCTTAAGGAATGGCACATACAAAATATAGACTGATGGCATCTGATAGACACGCGCTTTGTCCTCCATTAAATCAGGAAAATGTTCCTCAGAAGTAATGAACTGGAAGGGAACTGAAGCTCTTCTCAATTAACTGTTAGTGTTGTTCCCTATATCAATGCTTCTGTCTGTACTCAGGAATTATACGTATTGTCATCCCTAAACAGGACGTTTAGCAACCATTGTGATCCAAAATGTTGACTTTCAGTTTCAGTTGTGAACTTGGCAACATATATGCATTTGAGTTCTTTTGTGCCAAATTGGCAAGTGCTTTTTCATTTCAGAAACAATTTTCTTTTCTTTAGCTTGTCTATAATTCGTGGGTACCTATTCAGTTCACACTTTGTCTTCCTTGATGCTTGTGATAATGTGGCTGGCGAAGAGGACAGTGATGTGTGTACAATCTTAGCAGAGGTTGTCTTCCCATAATATCACACAGTGTTTGTTACTTCTGTCCCAGTTGTCAGACGTGGAACAAGTCTTTAGCACAGTCGCCTATTAAAGTTACTTGCAGTTTATGCCTCATGCAGTAGAACTTTTATTAGAAAAATGACCACGTCAGAAAATGATTTCTCAAGGTTTTTGGGGTCAATTTGCTTTTATTTTGCTATTCAAGGAATAGAATGAAATAAGACTCGTGATATCGAGTTTTGGTCTCATCTGCTGGTAATTAATGACACACTCTCTGACGTGATGAAATGTTATAGGGCATTAAAGACTGATGGTGGCGATTCTTGCAACATATACAACAGTCGTTTAATATATGATGCAACCTGTGTGATGCTGTAGAAAATTATGGCAAAAGGAAGAAACATTGATAAGTCAGAGCAGATGAGTTTTTATGTCATGATAAGCGTGTTATATCGCTGCTCAAAAATCAGGGTTTCCGGTCTTAGCAGACCAGCGTCTAGTTGCCCCATCGTAACTGAAAGGATGGCTTCTTTGGCTGTGATTACATGAAGGTCTGGCAGTTACCACATACGGAACTTGCAGAATGTGGCTGGTAGTGTTGCTGTGTCACAGTTTGTGTAGCTAAAAATGTCTGACTTTTGACGTACGGTGGTTGCAGGATTCATTGTAAAACAGACGACAAGTATTCTAAATGGGAAAGAGTTTATTTTCTTACAAGGAAGGGAAACTTTGACAGGTTTCAAGACAACTTATTCATTCATTATATGGATTTATATAGCGTCTCTTCAAGAAACTACTCAGAGGTGCTCCCAGCCTTATAGAGATTTAATTGTAGATTTTTATCTCTTATAGAGGGATGGAGTGAACATTAGGCAGGATTTGGTGCAATTAAATAGCGTATGATGATGCCACGAGCCTTATCGAAGATGACCTTGAAACCCAACTAGAGATAGTTGGGCTTCAGGTCATTTTTGGAAATTTCTGTTTTCACCCTCACCCAGCCCCCACCAATCCCTGCAGGGCAGATGCCCTACCCAGCCCACTGGGGAAATTTCTGTTTTCACCCTCACCCAGCCCCCACCAGTCCCTGCAGGGCAGATGCCCTACCCAGCCCACTGGGGAAATTTCTGTTTTCACCCTCACCCAGCCCCCACCAATCCCTGCAGGGCAGATGCCCTACCCAGCCCTATCTCTCTGGGAGCACAGCGTTGCTTGGCAAATTTCGGTTTTTCACCCTGCTCACTTCTGCACCCCACCACTGTCAGCATCCACCCAACCTGCCCACCACCCAGCCCCACCCCTCTGGAGTAACTGCATTTCTCAGGAAATTTTGATTTCTCACCCCACCCAGCCCCACCCCTCTGGAGTAGCCAGTGTTGTCAGTAAATTTCGATTTTTTGCCCCACCCACACTCAGCCATACCCATCTGAGGTAACCAGCGTTGCCTTGAATTACTTTCACCCCACTTTTGTGTGCTTGGTGAGTGGCAGAACCGTGGGCATGCATTCTGAACAAACATACCTATCGATATACATATATACGTACATCCATGCATGCATACATACATGCACACATGCATGCATGCATACCCGGTACATACATCTGTGCACATCCGCATTCTCCTTTATAGATATAGATAATATTTATGTGTTATGTACATATATAGCAGTATGAACTTGAAAACTTGATTTTATATAGGTGTGGTGATGTGATTCTAAATTTAGTTGCGCTTTGGCTAAGGAGTTTTTGTGAGGAGGGGATGATGAAGATGGAGAAAGTGATGATTTGTGGTCTGTTGAGATGGATGTGGGTCACTGGAACAGAACGTTTACTGGAACAGAATGAAGAAGCGTATCAGGCGTGTATATGTATGGCTGAAGGGCTGTTGTTCTGGGTGAGTATGGTAATTATGTGGGATTATAGGTCAGTGGTATGATGTCTCTGGGTTGCTCTGATTGGAAGGAGGTTTTTATTCAATGTCTTCTTATTGGATGAAGATGTTTGTGAGGGGGATTTTCGAGAAATGTTATAGCAGACTGTGTGTCACCAGAGGTGTTGAGTTACTCCAGCTGGTGCAGGTATCTCCTGGCAGTCTTAAGATTATGGCGATTGTTCGATGGCTGGGCAGGTGGGTGCTGCTAGATGATGTAGTAAAAGCATAGGATCAACATTTGATCGCACGATGAGCGGTGCCATGCTATGATACGGCAGCTGGCGACTGACGCTATAAATATTCGCTGTGAATTAAAATTAACGCTTTATGAATGTTTACACAGCGACCATTAAACGAAAGCCTTGTTCTTCGCGAAATGCTGCCGTCGCTTATTTCATTGCGGCCCGCCGAGCAAATATACAAGGTCTGTGTGGAAGCAGCGGCGGCGCTGAAGGTATTGGCTTAAAAGCAGGACGAGGAGGATGAGAAGTGGCTTGATGATGGCGCCACTGTTAGTTAGATAGATGGCAGTGCGTTTAGCACAGGCTCTGAGTTCAATGTCGGAGGAGTTGGCTTTCATGTTGAGGCCTAGCTATTAGCAAACACCGGAGTATGTATGATTGAATCAAAGATTGTAGAAATATTGCGAGTTGCGCTCGATATATGCTGATGATGTGGTTTCTCGTATTTGTTTCCAGATTGTCGACTCTGCTTTCATAAGAACTGCGCCAAGTATCTGAGTTTGTCGGCGGTCGATCTGAGCAGGAGTCATCCTCCACCTCCTCCGTGCATCAGGACGGAATCATCGTCCAACTCGTCTCCAGTCACTTTTGATCAGGAAATTGTAAGTACAATAGAAGTGCTTCTTCATTGTTCGCTCTGCAATTTTATTTGTCTGCTGTTCGCCAGTCGCTTATCAAATGACACGTCGGCTTGCGAGTAATTGCGGTGACCTGGATTAGTTTTCGATCGTGTTTATTAACGTTTTCTGCGGCGTTTGCTGTGTGTGTTTTGATGTCTACTAAATGTGTGTTTGTGTGCATGTGTGTGTGTGTGTTCTTGTTTACATGACCGTCAACATAGAGAACATGTATTCAAATCCCTTCTGTAACAAAACACATTCCACTATTTGTCCCTGCTGATTTCAGCTATCAGATGAGTACTGCCCTGACCATTGTGGGACGTGATGGTGTAGTGGGTATGTTCGTTGCGTTGCAGCCCGAGGGTTGCAGGTTTGAATCCACCTCAAGCTGCTTCGTAGTGACCTGGGGCAAGTCCTTCACTCGCAATTGCTCTGCGTTTTGGCATGAAACTCCAATTCAGTGTCCGCGCTGTAGTTGGGAGCGCTTTTGAGTAGAAATCTTGAAGGGGTGCTAGAGCAAGTGCACATATATACATACATACATACATACATACATACTTGCTCGCTCTCAGTGGGAACGTGCTGATATGAATTAAGTAAGTAAAATGTAAGTGAGTATGGCCTTTATTACTCCATTTGCAAGCGCACAATGGGACATAGACAATAATGCAATTTATAACACATAGAAGTTATAATAAAAATAGTAATATACATGAAAAGCAATGTAACACAAATGTAAGTATGTATAAAGCATTCTGTTGATGAAACCCTTTCTTGTGAGAAGTCAGAATTTGTGCTGCTGTAGAGGCATTCTGTACAGTTTAAAATAGTTTAAGTTGTTCAAATGTTTCATCAGATTGGGAATAATTTTCCAAGGAGGCTGGGAGGGGACAGAAGGGGTTGTGCAGTTCTAAAAAATTCCTTTAAAACAAGCCCTGGTATAGATGTACCGTTGCATGGACTACTGCCCTTATAATGGAACAGATCTGAACTCAGTATCTGTTTATCAGATCAACACTGCTGCTGATACGAAGACATGATACTGAAAATGTTGCAGTTTGGCATGTGTAGTCTTCTTGTTGGGACCATAGCAAAGCACGGGTATTTTGCACTGGAACGTCTGTTTTTCGGTTGAAGCTTCATCGTTTTCAGCTGTATACGTGTGCGATATGTCAATATGATTCTTCACGGGTTCTGAGTGCATTTGTAGTTGGATATGATCTGCTTTGCTGAGGTGTATTGTTGCGCAAAGAGTTGATCTGGAAAATATTTGCCTGATTGGTTATAGACTCCACTTTTAGTTGTTATTTCTGCTCCTATATCTTCTCGTAAAGAAAACAATCTGTTGTGAGAATGAAACTGATTTTGAATATTGTGTAAATAGTCGCGTTCGCTTGCTTAGGGGCATTTGATGCAGGTCTACTGCCAATCAAGTCTGCGATTTTTAAATTTTTTCAAATGCAATTTATCTGTAAAGCGTGTAATCATACCCGAAAATGTTCAAAATGTGTTTTCTTGTCCACAGTGCAATCTGTGGAAGATTTCTATCAGCTTAAATTGCAAGTTTAAGCTGATAGAAAGGTTATTGTAAGGCACTATATAAATGCAGGTTATTGTAAGGCGCTATATAAATGTTCATATACATACATACAAGTTTAACTAACAGAATGTCCAGCAATTGTAACCAGCATCGATTTTGACTAGATGAGCACTCAGAAGAACCTGAATAACTAGAGAATTCTTTCTCGAGTGATTAAGGTGATTATACAGCTGAATGAGATTTTCCACATTTTTACCCATGACTGACCAAAGTGTAGTAAATGGTATGGGAGATCCTATACCCTCTGTCATTAAAGGGTTAACCAACCATACCATGCATTGCAGGACTCGTTAAATTCCATGCCAAGGCCACCGGTCCTAATGATGATTGTCGTCTGAAGAAGAGCTGTTTAGACATCGTTTCTATTGAAGGCTATTTTGTGAGATATAAATCTCCAGGTTTTGTCGTTGTGGCGAAGGGGGAGGGAGTTCTCTGACGACAGGACTGGAGATGGATGACGATTTCCAGCAGTCTCTTCCATGCAGACTGGAGATGGTTGCAGATGTTCAGCACTAATAAGGTAGCCACTGCAGGTCGTTCTGCCGAGTCCCAAGCGACCACAATAATTGTGTCCTATTAATGCGCACAATTAGTTGACGCAGATGCGCTAGCTGGGGATTGGTGTCTCAGATTTTTTCTGTCCAATTTGGAGTCCAGTCTAAGACGACAGTGGCAATGTCCGCTCTAAGCTCTTTCTGTATATATGGCTGTGTGGAGTGTGACCAGAAGGATCTATTTGTGTGTGTGACTGTATTTTTTATTAATGCGAAGCCCAGGAATTGAAGGATAATAAGAACTCTGATTCCTTACAGAGCTGCGTGTTATATATCATTATTAAAATGTATCATTGTTGAGTTTTATTATTTGGTTTTATTATTTATCATTATTATAATTAATTCAATTAATTGAGCAATGACATTGTTATTATGTATGGCGCACCCATCAAAATAACCCGGTCAAAATAGCCCCGTCAAAACAGCCCATCATAATTGCCCACCGACAAAACAGCCCCGTTGTTAGTTATAATATAATACATAGGTGCAACATTTGCTTTTGGATTGAAATTAACGTGTAAACTGTTTTGCCTAAGTTTTCTTTTAAAGCATTAAATATGCCAATTTGTAAACACTGTGTGTAAATCTGTGTATTTTGTTTATAATTTATGAGGCCAATTTATGAAGCAAATTTCAGTGCTCAAACCTTAATTTTACACAGTGAGTGTTGTCCGTGACTGCCAAGATATTCAGAAGTGAGTCCCAACCCAGAGAGATTTGCAATTCACTGAGCTAGATCCATTGCAATTGGTATTTAATTCTGCTGCCTGTCTTATCTATGGCCGGCCGGACGCCATCCAATTTATCATGTCATTGATCTGCCCCGTCTGATTTATCAAGTCACTGATCTGGTCTGGACATCCAATTTACCATGTCAGTGGTCAGCTCCAGCCGATATTCTGCGCTTTGCTCGGCGAATCACCTACAAACTGTGCTTGGTCACCTAGAAAATACTCGATGACCTCAGGCCATAAACTTCGCCGCTGCTCGTTCTTTGGCAGTGCCAGGCCCAGGCCTGGATAAAGGAGGAGGGCAACGCTATTAAATATCTTTCATATGAAATGGTGTCGTTAAGCAGCAACAAGCCATGACATATTCTATCTTTGGCTTCTGCATTCAGATAGCGCAAATTGGCTACGATACGATCCTTATAGAAAATTAGCTACGAGTCCTGGTGAAGTTTTGGTGAAGTTTGGCGACTGTTCCGACTCCGTCGCTCGACCAGGCATTTGAAACAGTTTTCCGAACCCCCATGTGAAGAACGCGCCTTCTCTGGAAACACGTCACATCTCATCAATCAATCAAATCTTTATTGAAACATTTGCCAATACACATATCTAAAGAATGGCCATTCTTTTCAAACGTTCATATGACTTTCAATGCACCTTCTCTGGAAACGTCAAAGTCGCATTTCATCAATCAATCAAATCTTTATTGAAACATTTGCCAATACATATCAAAAGAAAATGACCATAATTTTCAAACGTTAATTTGTTTGTTTGTATGTGCACTTGTTATAGCGCACCTTCAAGCTATCATATGACTCGTTGATTTTTGTAACCTGTGTACAGCACCCTTTCCTTCGGTCTTGACTGAGCTATGGTGCTATATGAAATCATCATTATTGTTATTGATAGAAGTATTTTAATTGTCGTCATCATCTTCATATCTTTGGTTTTGGCTGCCATTGTTAAAGTGTGTGATTTTGGAAAGTTCCTTTTCTTGTGCAGATGACTATATATATTTTTTTATTGTTCTGTTTTAACAGCCGGTTAAGCAGTGGGATAATACGAACGTCATAGAATGGATGGCTACCGTTAATTTATATCGTTATTCGCAAATCTTCAAACGCCATGAGGTTAATGGTGAGAGCCTGGTTGAACTGAACACTGAAAAACTCAAGGTAAACTTCATCTCCTTGTTTTTCTGGTGTATCTTGTCTGTTGATTGATTTAGAATCCACTGTTTGGGTTTGATGTAATGGGTACATCCAACTTACATATTTTTTCATAATTTTAATGAATTTATTACAAAATGAAGGAGCTAGTCATTCATGTTAGCTCATATGCCAATACTGAGAAAGACATGTGGATTCATTTGTTCGTTCGTTCGTTCATTCATTCTATGGATTTATATAGCACCCTTCAAGAAACCTCCTCAGGAATACTCCCAGCCCAGCCACGGCAAAACAAAAAAGACTTGAGAGTTTTATGAAACATAGAGCTCTTGATTGGTCAGTTGTAATAAACGCAGCTTTAAAGGGAGGTCATTCCAGATGGATGGCCCTACAGCGGTGTGTATGTATGTAGGACTTGTCCGTACATGCCTCAGACTATGTTTGGACTTTTATTGTCAGAGGTAGTAATTTGAAGTGGTTTTCATTATGTCGTGGCTTTCTTGTGTTTAGGATGTTAACTAGTTCACTAGTAATCATAGCATGACCTCCGTTTTGATAGTCCATCTGTTCAGAGGGATGTACTGGACAGGTTACCAGTGTCTTTTAGGGAGCGAGAGGATTTATGATCAGTTGGCTAGCTGTGGACAAATGCTTGTCGTGTGCAAACTGGAATAAGGGCTATCTGGGCAGATATCGAAGAATCCTGCTTTGAGTTGTGAATTGAAGGAAATAATTTATGCTCTGGCTTTCAAGGACGTCATAAAGACATTGCTTGCTTGCATATATAAACTTTACTGGTTCTCTTAGCATATTTTTATGTCCTCTTTATGTCATATTTATGTCATAGTGGATGATTATAAACCTAAACTACTGTTACTGCTTGCTTTGTGTCCAGATATGAATCCTCTGATCATGTAAAATAGAGCAGTAATCATTACAGTGCGTGCGATGTATTGGAGATGGGCGAGATGACTTTGTTTACTGATCGGTTGTATTTATGCTGTTGCCTAACCTTTTACATTGCGGACCTTATTGCATGGTTTTTATTACGTCTTAACTCTGTGATGTACCTACCTACCGGTGGTAGTCACATTTCAGTGTACATGTCATTTCATTAGCTATAAAGTGAAGCGAAATAGGGTCATTGTTGTTTGATTGCCTTCTACCATGTACATTTCAACTATGGGTCTTCACAAAGGCTCCCCCCATGTGGAAGGATCCTCCTCTGACTGACTTGGGTATACATAGCAATAGCAGCCCAGCCACAGGACACGGCCTTTCTCTGTATGCTGCACTTGAAACTAAGAAAGCAGTTACACAATGAATGCAGTGATGCAAGTTAAGCTTTGGAGAAAGACGTGAAGGGACCTTGAAACTGACCTTGCCGCTGTTCTCACGACCTGACTTGGAAAGACCGACTCGTTCACTCATTTTTGTATGTTTACGAAGGAAACTGGAAATGACTCATTCCGGCTTCTGTGGTTTGTGTGCGAAAGTGGATCCCTCAACGGGAGTGGGGGTGGGGGGGGTCTTGTCAGACGTTGAATAGGCAATGTTTGCTACAGATTTTGACAGATCCAGGTACTTTTGAGATGAGGATGTGTCTGCTGTGGTGGACCGACCATCTGTACCTCGTTTCTGTCCCTGGGATGAGCATTGAGCAGTTAAAATGCAGCATACAATGTGGCGTACAGGTTTTATGCTATGTTATGCTGTGCTGATGTTACATACAGATGTTATGTTAACTGTCGGGTTGCTACATTGAGTGCCAACACGAGGTCATAGTAAGGCGCCAGGGGCGGATACAGAAATTTTCAAAGGGGAGCCCAAAACTTGCGGTGAAAATTTTTGCCAGAAAAAATCTGATGACCTTTTTTTAGTCGTTTGGTCAAAATGCCTGGAAAATAGACCAAATTTTCCCTTCAAAAATAGCTGATGACCTTTCTGGTCGTTTGGTCGAAATGTGAAATGTCTGGAAAATATACCAATTTTGCCCAGTTAATTGATGGCCTTTTTTAGTCATTAGTAATCGGGTGAACGTAATCTCTGCAAGCAGTATACTATGACCTCTCTAGTCGTTGTATCCTACTTTTCTCTCCCACTGCATTGATTTATTGCTTGTTGAAACCAAATGGGAGAGACCACATCCTATGCACTTTTGAAATGGGGGAGGGCATGGCCGGATTGGCCCCCTGGATCCACCCCGGTGAGGCGCTATATAATGTTCATGTACATACATATGCTATGTCATGGTATGTTATGGGCCTTTGTTATGCTAATGCTGCATACAGATGTTCTATAGACCTGTACTGCTGGTACCAGGGAGTGAAGGTCCTTCTTTTAAAAGTTGCTGCCATCCTCTGACTTAATCCAGCTGGATAAAGGGAAATTGTAGGCTGTGTTATTTGATGGGAAATTCCAAATGACAATTAAACCTGTCCTCTGCCTGACGCATTAATTGCATATTTTGCCTGCATTGCATTATTTGTATAAATACATTGAACCATATTGCAGAACTGCATTAATTACCGTAAGTGCAAAATCAATAATCATGGTTTTAGGGAAATGCCCATATTCATGACTTCGGATCTAGTAAATTGACAGGTCATCCCTTTTCTAAGTCAAGTCACATAATGGATACGTAACCCTTATATCCGTTGACAGTGGTGAAGCTGAGTGGAGAAGGATTTTAATATGGGTAGAAAATAATAATAATAAAATAATAATAGCGGTTAGCATTAATTGTTGTAAGTCGATTTAAATAGCTCTGCAGCTTGGCCAATGCTGAAATTTACATGTAGCGCTGTATGTGAATTAATTTAGTGAATGGCAGCTGCAGTCATATGATCTTTTGAAAAGGTATGCACAGGTATACAGTGTGTGCTCACCTCCGGGAAAAGACGTCTTCGTGTACTTACCTCCGAAAATGAGGGCATACGCGGGTGTACAGCGTATACTCACCTCACAAAGATTTTATTTTAAAAATGGGTGAGAAATGAAATTACAAGCAGAAAACAGTCGGAAGTTTATGATGTAGGCACCTATGACTTTTGAGCAGAAGGATTTGTCCCGTGACTTTCACATGAACGTGTCCGCATATAGTGCACATTCTTTATCTGGTTAATTAGACTGTTTGAGGCAGTGAGTCCAGCAACAAGCAAGGAACATTGCCAGACCCTTGCAGTAGACAGGAGCATATAATTATAATAATACATGCAGTTTGTCGCAGACTAATTAAGGTTTATTTTGTTTGTTATTTTCTCATGTTGCTTTCTGTGCATGTTTAAGTGACTTTGCCCTTGCTCTTTCTTATCTGCTAAATCTGTCAATATCATTAGCTAGGTTTTAATCTGTTGCCTGATTGTCAGCACAATGTTTGCTTCAATTTGTTATTAGGGTGTCCCTAAGTAGCGGGATTTTGATCCTTTCTGGACATTTCCTTTTTGTATCCACAGAAACAAGGTTGTCATTACCTGTTCTTGTACCAACAGTTGGCTGTAATAAAAACGATTGATTGATTGTATAAAAAAATTATTTGGAAAGGTCAGATCCTGTTAGGTACTGAAGTCATGGTGAGGCCATGATGCTGAGGTTGTAATGAATAAACTGTTTCAGGTTTTTAAATCATCGTGTAGTCATCATGTGTAGGTTTTCGCAAGATGTTTTCATGCCTAACAATCCGTGTAAACGTCATTGCAGTAAAGCATTGATGGTAATCTCCTGTGAGCCTTTTTCATCTCAAACCTCCGTCCTTTACAGGTTTTCAACTAGTTTTTTGCCTACTATTAAATTAGAATTTTATAGCTCTGCCAGATATGATTTCAGTTTGTTTGCACGATCTTCTCAATCTTGCTTCTTCTCTTGGCAGATTGTGTGTTGGACGAGAAGAAGGTTTTCTTGTGAAATACTTCTTCAGAGCGTGATTATTTCTTTTGTGTTTCCTTTAAGGAAATGAAAATTGAAGATGAATTTCATCAGAAAGCTATTCTTGTCTGCATCGATGCGCTGAGCTCGTCGCCAACGACAACGCAGACAGTAAATATAACAGCATCATCTCTTTCAAGTGACACCAGGCTTTTATGTCGGGTCGTCATAGCGACGTGTGCCGCAGCAAATGACATTAAGGATATTTGCGTTTTTAAAGGAACCATAGGTATATGGAGATTTGGCCGTTCAGACTTAGGTCGTTATTATTGGTGTGATTTCTTGTAATTACGGTTTGGCTACTTTTGTTTTTTGGCTTTCTCCGCAAGTTGGCACCATTCCATACTTAGCATTATGTTGAATTAGTTGTCCATTTGAGAATTAAAGCACCTCTGAATAGTCTATGCTGTGCATGCGCTATATAAATGTTTTAAATACAATACGGTATGGTTTCGGCCATGAATCAAGGTTCAGCACTTTTTCTCTAGACACAAAATTGTCAACATCTTAAAATTAATAATGTTTTGTTTAATTAGTGCATGCATATTTTAGAGATCATGGATAGGTATAAAAAATTCTTTATGCTTGTGCATATTTCGTTATTAGTTTATTGCCTACTCAATACCTACTCGGAGCGCTGTGTGGTTTTCATTGTCATCATAGCCTGACTGTAAATCTCTTTGTTCTGCAAAACATTGTATTCTGGTTGACCCCCTCCCACCCTTCATTTCATTGCATACTTCCACAATTCAACAAGGAGACTTTGCGGAGGTCGACCTATTCGGGAACCATACAATCCATACAACCTGCAATACGAGTTTCTTCTGCTTTTCATGTCTGCAAGTATTCAAGAATAATATGGTCTTGTGTAATCAGGCGTGGAGGGAGAATCCCTGATGGGTTTTAGGTGCTGTATAAATTACGAATTACGATTACAAACGTGTGTGTAATATTTTGCATATATCTATCTATCTATCTATCTATCTATGTAATTTATATAGCGCCCCTTCAAGGAGTCTACTCAGAGGCACTCCCGACCCAAGCCCGGTCAAAAGAAAAGTCTTGAGCAATCTATAGAAAAAGCCAGACATGTTCCGAGGGTGGGAGTATATATTACATATATATAATTATATATTATATATGTGTATAACTATATATATATATATAACTTATATTTTAGTCTATGGTCTAAACACCCTAGTTTCTCAAATTCAGGGGACCTAATACAGTGGTTCCCAACCTTTTTTGACCTTAGGACCACTTTTTCTTAGTTGGAGGACATGTGGGGCTACAAGGTTAAAATTTATTTTAAATTTAATTGTCATCAGATACGTTTGTCGTTTTATTTTATGCTTTATTTGTCTAGAGACTAAGAGCATATAAAATTGTTGAAATTGAATTAAAATAGAACGTGTTATGTTATTTATAAACGTCAAATAAAATGATTTGCAATAGAAAATTATTATGTATTCTGTCCGTCCAAATTGTCATGTTTTTTGCATATATTTTTGTTAATTGTTTGAGAGGTTGAGGGATATTTTTTAGGCCTGGCGTACCACTTTTTGGGTTGGAGCCACTGCCCTAATATATCTTCATATTCTTCTTACTGATCATACAATGAAAGGTTGTTCAGTTGAATTTTGATGTTTGTGATTAAGCCAAGGACCTATAGAATGGAATCCTTGTGTTCTAGTATATATATTATTCAAGTTGAAGGTGAAAATGTTTCCAAAAATCAGTGTTTTTTTTAATGAAGCTACAAAAATACATTATGCGTAACATCAGAAATTATGTGGCATTTTTTGGCACTCTGGCCTACTTAGGATTGCTGTGAATCTGTTTTAAATCATTCAACTAGAACTTTGCCATCTTTAGCAGTTAGGGGAAGTTTCTGTTCCCTTGATTTCATACACTGACTTCTTATACTTCAGGCTTATCTTATCCACCGTTCTTGAGTAAGATTGTTGTAGTGAAAAAATGCATGTCACCATATTTAGGGTCATAAGCTTTGGTCATCAATTGCTGTTAGCTATCCAAGGAGATGCATGATATTCTAGGCATGATATTCTAGTGGTTCATGTGCTCTATTGTGTCATCCAAGAGGTTGGGGCCCAGATCCCTGCGGAAGGGGAATTTCTTTTGCGATTTCTGCTCCATGTGAAATCAATCAACCGCGTTAATTTATATTAACGTGGTTAGCACCCCTTCAAAATACTGTTGGCATGAAACTCTGATTCAGTGTATGTTCTGCAGTCGGGAGCGCTTCTGAGTATAATCGTGAAGGGGCGCTATAACAAGTGCACATACAAACAATGTGATAAGTTTTGTTATTTGGTCGTAGGCACCGGATGATGGTGCTTTGGTTTGGCCAGATGGTGGCAGCACAGCCGGTGATCACAGTCTGATGGAGTACAACTTCTCGTCACTGCAGCGATGCCATCTCTGCAGCCAGTTCCTCTACGGCATCGTTCGTCAGGGATACCAGTGTCGAGGTGATTAGAATGATTAGCCAGTGTCATTGCCAGTGTCAATGCTGACCTAATGTGATTATATGGTGTCGTTATCATACTGCATGACGCTTTAACAGCAGTAGCTGCATTTGAGTGCATCTGCACTATGTACTCATAATCAGGTGGATATGCCCTGCCTATAGCAACCCATGCTACAGGACGTACATGTAAAGCAAGGATCTGGATATACACGCTCATGCATGCACATGCACACACACACACACACATATATATATATATATATATATATATATATATGATTATACATGTATATATATATGACATTATATGTGTATATATATATAAATTATATATGTTATATATAATATTATATATGTATGTATTAAGTGTCAGAATGTGTATCGTGTATCAACTCAATTAGACATGATGATGGCTTAATCATGTTTGTCTGGCATCCTGCTGTTCTTGGATTGGATGGGGCTTGTGTTTGGAGGTTACCGGTAATTGTTTGTGACCTGATATGATTAGATTAGTTGCATTGATTTGTAATTGGAAACGCAGAAGGTGTGCTGTACGTGCTTTGAGGGGATTTCTGAAGGTGTTCTAAGCTCTAAGTAATTTCATAGAATCAATGACACTCTGAATAGTGACTAATGGTGGCAAATTTTAGGTTTGCATCCACTTCTTAAATTTGTGCTAATTCTGAAATCCATCAGATATCGTGGCGACTAGTCGTTTGCAGGCGATTCCTATATGACAACATGGTTTTTCTCTTGCTGTGTTCTTTTTGCAATTTGAAGATCTATCTGTTTTCATCATAGTTGTAAAAATACTTATTTTGTTTTTCATTCTTCTCAGAAAAATCTGTTTTTTTATTTTTTTCGTTTTTACCTGGTTTTTATATTTTGTTTATTGATTTACTGTCTGTAATTAATTTCCTTAATTTTATTTTCGTCCGATATCCCTTGAGCTGTCTTCGTTCTTTCAAGGATTCTGCTAATTCAGGTCACTATTTGACCGTTTTACTTAGTGCTTACTGTGTTATTTACCTGCTGATTGAAATTATATTGTGCAAACAAGGTTTTCATTTTAGACTGTAGTACAAAATCTAACAAGGTCCAATTATTTTTCATTTTCCATTTTTTCTCGTTTTGATTTTTGGTTTTCATTCTTTCTTTAATTGAATTTGTGTAGAGCCTCTGTTTCTATTCAGAGGTGCTCCCAAAGCCAGCACTGGCAAATAAAACTCTTAAGATGAGAGAGGAATGCCTTAAGAGATGTTCTAGAATGGGAGCAAAGCATCAAGGGTCATTAGAGTACGTGGGTCCTACCACCTTTTGTCTACGGCAGTTAGGCAATGGATCTGTTTTCCATTTAGTTCTTAATCAATGCTAACGATCTTGTTCATTGTCTCGAAAATGTTCCATTCCCAAAAATCCTAATGTTCCATGCCCAAAAATCTTAAAGTTCCATGCCCAAAAGGGAATTTGGTAATTGCTCCTTATAATCTACGATTTTTTAAAAATGGTATAGTTCTCGGTGGCCATGGATTGAGTGGGATGTAAATTTACTGCATTGGTTACAATTTCAAACAACATGGTTTCGGTTCCATTGTTGCTTTTTCTTGGTGAAAGTTGACAACTTGTGGGCTATGATTTTTTTTAGTAGTCTATATATAAGGACATGACTCGGGAACAAAGCAATGAGCTCTGATAATGGCTGAGTTAATAGCTGTGCACTGCATGCGTTATGTGAATATGCGTAACTTTAGGATAACAGTTTAAGTTGTTATTAATATTTAACACATATAAAAGTATTACATGGAAATTGGAGACACTCATTATTGATCCTACGTGATGTTCGAATATATTTTCAACTGACCAAGGTTTTCAGTTGCAGAACAGGTTTTGATTTCGAGTAAAATCTTTCTATTGCTTTGCTTATATCCAGGAAGTCAACCCATTCATTAGATCTGTCAGCTGCATGTTTTGCAGAATTGTAGTTGTTCTCTTTTTGCTCGGTCTGTTAATATCTCCCCGTGTGTCAGTCTCTTTATTTAGTCTGTTTATTTGTTCTTAGGCCAGCAGTACGTTGAAATTAGTACGCTTATGTCATTATTGAATTCATTTGTGTTTGTTTTACTGTCATTTCTGTATGCCAGGATAACTGTATGTATATTTATGTCAGCCTTTCTTTGTGTGCGTCTCCTTGTTTGTCTTTCACAGTCTGGTTTTTTGTGCTTCTGATGGTTCAATCTTTACAGTTTATGTGTATTGTAAGCAAGTTAAATGAAAATGAACTTTTTTCAGCGTGCGGTCTTTGTTGTCATCGCAAATGTCGCTTTGGTAACCTTCCGAAGTGCAGTATCGAACAGATGAAGAAACACCGGCGTTTCAGTTTTGAATCCAGTTAGTAATTTCATTTTGTTGTTTCTGACGTACATCTGGTAAAGCCTTGCAAAACATCCCTTGCACCCATGTCCTGTTATAACTGCTATATAGGTAAGTAAGTAAGTAAAATGCTTTGGAGAGAACTTTAGTTGGACACATAGTGTGTAGAATATCATATACAAATTAAATCTTTAAAATGTATGCGCACAATTTGTCTAATAGGCTTGTTTGAAGTTGTTGTTAAAGAATCAAATGCTTTATGAATTATATGTAATAGTATTCGCTTTATTTTGATAAAATAAAATTTTGATTTTATGCACATTTATTTGTCTTGATGCAACATAATAATATCATGGATTTATGTGGCAATGCTTCTGTGCTTCTGTTTCTGCTTATTTATTGTCTTTCTTGCCTTTGTTTACTTGTGTTTTTCTGATGCAGATGCAAGTGCCGTCTTTGGATTGCCACTGAGCGAACAGTTCCAGCCTTCCAGTTTGACGTCTGCTCCATCTTTAGTCATCTGGTGCACAACGGAACTGGAAAGACGAATGAAAGAGACAGGTGAGATTTGTCTCTTATATTCGTATTTTACGCAACGCTATGTTATATAACCCTTTAAATATGCAAAGGTCAACTGGAATTGGATGGCATTTATTGTGCCGAATGACGCATTGGGTTAAGTGTCAACCCTTAGTATTAACTGGCTTTTTCTCCTTGGCTTTCAAGCAATTTTGATATCTGACTGTATCTTCTCTGGCAGCTGACTATCCGCACTCCAGATTCACATTTCGTCACAAATTTAATAGTAATGTTGTAGTTTGAATAAATTTCTGTTCTGATTAAGTACAATAGTCATAGTTTATAGCAATGGTTTTCTAATTTCTTTTAAACTTCAATTCAGTAAATATATCTAGCAGCAGCTTTGTGGCTGACTCTGACGGCCTTATCTACTCACATAAATTATCTCCTTGATCTCATCAGAGATGGTGTGATGCCGCTGGGTGGGCTTCAGCAGCATCCACTGGAGCGGCCCACCCTCTTTCACCCTCTGACTACCATACCAAGTTAAGTAAGTAAGTAAGTATTTTCCTTATTACTCCACTTGCAAGCGCACAATGGGACGTAGAACATCATTATGCATCGAAGTAATAATTGGCAATAAGATGTTCAGATTAAATCACAGGTTCAATAAAATTACTAAATATTTGTGTCAAACAAGTCATCTATACAGCATTCTGGTGATAAATCCTTTTGCAATCAACAAATCACAGCATGGTGAATCTAGTTGAAGTACTTCTGTAATGTAATGCCAACGAGCATTTATGGGCTGCTGATTCATGTTACCTGAGCGGCCACCTTAGAGAGTTTCCTATATGAAGCTGGCTTCTTTCTCAGAATGGATGATTCTGGGTGAGACCCGTGTACTTTGTTTTGAAATTTACAATTGTGCTGATTTGTTTCTAGGGGCGAATCTTTTTGAGGCTTATCGAAGATCCAGTTGCGCAGAGGAAGTCAACCAACTGAAGGACGCTCTTACCACAGGTAATGATGCTTCCAGGGAAAACCCCTTGAGCAGTTAAATTTCAAATTAGGTGCTTGGAGTGATTGCTAAGCATCTGCCTTCTGCCGCTCTGTTTGAGATTTGAATTGCAGTGCATTACCATGAATATTATGGTAACGTTCTCCTGTCTTTATATGGTTGTCACCTGCTTTTGATGAGAGGTCATTCAAACTGAAGTTCATTTATCTGTGACCGATGCTGAGCTTAATGTCTAGTTTAAGATGTATGTTTGTATGACGACTTGTTGTAGCACCTCTTCAAGATTTTTACTCGGAGGCGCTGCCGACTACAGCGCGGACATTGGATCGGAATTTCATGCACAAGCGCACGAGTGATTGCTCAGGGTCCATACATGGCAGTTTGAGGTGAATTTGAACCTGCCACCTTCCGACCAAGCATACCTGTAGAGAAATGATGAAAGCCTTGTTGCTTTTATATCTTTGCTTCAGTTAATGCGAATTGCCATCTAGCAGGTGAGAATTAAATGTGTGTCTGCTGAGCAGGTAGCGTAGATGAAGTGGATCCGAAGCAGTTTGACACAGCTTGCATCGCTGCCACTCTCAAGAAATACCTACGGGAATTGCCGAATCCTGTCATCCCCGAAGAGTCATACAAAAGTTTCATTGAAGCCGCTAGTAAGTATGACAAACTCACGGATATTTCAAATCGGCTTTAGCATTTTGTAGCAATATGGTCACTGTTATTGTGTTTAAAATTTCAGACAAATCCTACAAGTTTTGACCGAATTTTTTGTAGGGTTCTACTTTTCATCAGGACACAGTGTAGATTGACCATTCTGTCCTCTCTGCTTTATAGACCATCCTGATCTGTTTGTCCCTTGGACAAGGACTGCTGTAGCTTAGCTCTTGATCTTGTGAGTCCTTCTCTTGCACCTATATGGCGCTTTAAGATTTCAGTTGAGTTTTGTGCGCCATCTGCTTGTTGCTGGTTGAAGACTTTTTATTCCCTTGTGGCTATCACACTGAGTGTGCCTCTGAACAGTTTATACTGTAAGAGTCACTTTCGAAATTTAAAAATATTCCATGTTTTCAAATACAATATATACATCCTATTAAGTAGGAATTCATGCCCAATGTCATGACCTTTGGTCTTATCTATCAACTATTTGGTAAGGTAATTAGCCTATTCACAATAACCCACTGCAGAATATGGGAAAAATCCCTCCACTGTCTTTGCTCAAAGCATTTTAGGTAAGATTAAGACAAAATATTGCTTTTTTCAGAGAAATTCATGTATTGTGTTCAGAATGAAACGAAGAATTTCCAGACGATTTTTCTTGTGACTGAAAGTTTTGAAACTATACCAATTGAAATTTGTAGTCGGCACGTTGCGTCAGTCAGACTTCTTATCTTATCTTACCTTATCTGACCATTTATAAAGCGCTTCTCGCAGCAAGAGCCTTTCAGAAGCACTCCCAGTGCGTTCAACCCCAAGAAAAAAGGCAAGTTTTTAGACGAGAGAAAGACGAGGATACACTACCGTATGTGCTTATTATTGCTTGCAGAGTGATTTATAATAAGCTTTTTTGTGTAAGTTAAGCACAGTTGTCATGTGATGTGTTGATTTACTCTTGGCATTTCATGTGATGTGTTGATTTACTCGTGGCATTTCAGAGCAACCAGAGGAAGAGGCATGCAAGGCTGCTTTGTGTGAATTTGTCTCTAAGTTGCCCGATCACCACCAGAGTGTGCTGCGACATCTCATGGCGCACTTCTGTCGAATCTGTCGGCTTCAGGAAGAATACAACCAGAAAGAACCACTGTCAAAGCTCTGCCAAGTTTTTTGCCACATTCTGCTCAGACCTGCTTGGGAGAACATTATGTAAGTAGGCTGCACAAGGCATTGCTTTCCAATAATAATTTAAGCATAAAAATTGCTGATCATTCTATCCTCTCTGCTCTATAGACCATCCTGATCTCTTTGTCCCTTTGTTTGTTTCATTAAGTTACGTTGGGAACAATTACAATTGATTCAATGAGCATGCTTACTTTGCTCATGAAAAGACATATATTTTTGCATTCTCCACTTTGTATTTTTTAAATGTTACTCGGTGTGCTTTTGCTGTGCATTCATTTTTTTTGCTTTATTTTTTCAGAGATATTGTTTATAACGCCGAATTCCACGTTCGAGTTGTAGAGGTGCTAATCAAAAGTGGCATGTGGGGTGAGCAGTTGCCCGACCATGTGACTGCTCCAGGTAAATACTATTTCTGTTTGTTTACAGGTGGGTATTTTTACCAAAAAGGCCAAGCAAGGTTCTACGCTTACTGTCACAACTGTTAATTAAGTAACCATACAAAAATAAAAGTCTTGCTTTTATTTTGAAGATGTGGCCATAAGGACAGTCTTTGATTATGTTTTTGCTTTATATTCATAATTTTTGTTGTTGCGTGTTAGCGATATTGTTCGTATATTGTGTACAGAACGAGGGCCTAGCATAGTAAGTTGTTAATTCATTGGAATTCCAGTCTTCTCTCTTACCCACTGCATTTATCTCCAGGTAGATCATATTTACTTTGGAAAAATGCTTATTACTTATTGAATTCGACCATGATGGGATGGATCACACAAACCTTAGCAAAGTATACGACACCAGCAGAATTCAGTATGCAGGTACTATGCCTGTGATTTCCATGAGCAACAAAGTGATCTCATTTGAAATTTTCCAGAATCGAATTGAGGCTGAGACATATCACAGAACTTTAGATGATCATGTATGACTACTTTCTCATTGCCCTTCTCACATCTGGATGTGTCTAACTATTCTTCCCCTGGCAACTGACTAACCGTGGCTCCAATACGCATAATTTCTGTGTGACTGCACGTGTACATTAAATATTTCTGTAATGATAATAATTATTATGATCTGAGGAACTTCAACATCTCTAGACACTAGACAATTTACCAGTGCTTCTGAGCTTTGCTTTCTTTTTTTGTTTTTGCACTCGGCCTTTTAAACTACTAAGTAACGATTCTCTTTCTACTGAGTAATATCTGTTACAGTTTGGGTGCCAAAACGCCATATGTAATCTTCTTGTTGGAAACAGATAGAGGCTAATATTAAGTGCCATTGTATCAGTATGGCCACATTATGGCACCATATAAATGCACATCTTTTGTGTTATGTTGGATTCCTGGCTTCTTAGGACTGTTTTTTACATCTGTGAACGACCAATCCCTTATATGATATACTTACATCCATCTCAGTAGTCTGACCTTTGTAATAGCTACCGGTAAGCAGATTTCAGGAAGCAGCTTTTGACATAATTTATTTTTAAATATCTGTTGACTGTTCTTTCACATGACTTTGCATTCGCAATCTAGGGTCTTTAAATCTAACGTCTGCAATTTTTCGATTTGATTTTTTAGCCGTTCCACCTCGACCGCCAAAGCGAACAAAGACCTTTGAATCATTCCGATCCGATTCAATTACTTCGATTCCTCCAACTCCAGGAGTGGGACAGTGCAGCAGTCCGGAATTTAGCAACCGACTTGAAGATCAGGAATGGTATTGGGGCGACATCTCCAGGTGAGCAGTGACTGCACATTTTTATAATTGAATTTTGATTTAATTTGCTGCTCTTATCGTCATTTAATGCGACAGTCATTGCTAAGTATTCCTATATAAGCAAATGTTAGTGAAGGTCTTCTTTGAGAAATCTCAGATGGCACGCTCCTTGTTTAACACTTCAATGATGAGCATGCACTAGCAGTGATTCGGAAACCAATATTGGCAGCATTATGGCTCTTTGTTAATGTGTTAAAGATCAGTGCCAATGGCACTAAGTAGGGACGTATGATGCTTCTTAATTGGATTTGGAACCAGGGTTTTAAACTTTAAATGATATTTGCTGAACTCTAGCCATTGATGGATTGCCTGTGCTGAATTATGATTACACAGGATATAGTTTGTGTTAATAATATTCTTTGTTCAAATATAAAATATGAGGCAAATCTGGGCAACATACTGCTCCAAGTTGCATGTTGAGGCACTATGAATAGAAATAAAAAAGTTAATGTAAACATAGCAATGTGATTAATGGCCAGCCAGTAGTTCATTTATTTCTCCATTTCTATAGCGCCCTTCAAACACTACATCAGAATTTCATGCCGAAGCGCCCGATCAGTTGCGAGTGAAGGATTTGCTCAAGGTCCCTACACGGCAGCTTGAGGTGGATTCGAGCCTGCAACCTTCCGGCTGCATGACAACGAACATATTATGCATGTAGTTCATTTTCTTTTTTAAAAACAGAGAGGAGGTGAATGAGATTCTGAGGGATACACCGGACGGGACATATCTTGTGAGAGACGCCTCAACTAGAGTAAAAGACAACTACACTCTGACGCTGCGCAAGGGTGGCAGCAATAAACTGATTAAGATCTTTCACCAGGACGGCTTGTTTGGTTTCGTCGAGCCTCTCAGATTTACCTCTGTTGTTGATCTTATACGACATTACCAGCAGCATTCACTAGCGCACTACAATCGAACGCTTGATATTGTTCTCAAGTATCCAGTCACAAAATTTGTCAAGGTATGGGACAGGCTTCTTACGAGACTTCAGGTCTTTTCTAGGCTCTCGTTGTTGTGGAGGCTGTGTAACCAGATTTGTTTTGAGTTGTGTGTTTAGCGTGCATTGTTGAAGAGGCTGAGCAATTGTCTTGTGAAAGGATGGACAATGCCACTAGTAGGGCCACCCAGTGATCATGTAAAATTAAAAAAAACTCAATGTCAGCCAGTTCATACAATTACAGGAACACAAAGATAATCAGGGTAAAACTTATTAATAGACTATAAATGATACAACTTAAGTAACACTGTCTTCTACATTGTTGCACTTATTTGATAATCTGCATCTGGATTTATCTTTGTATTTGAATTATTTGTTACAAATGTTGTGTGCTAATCTAAGATGTGTCTCTCCTCTGCATTCAATAATAAGTTCGCCTGTTGTGAATATTTGCGCTATATATTGAGTTTAGATATCCGAATATTCATTTATTGCTAACGATGTTTCATGTGAATTGTTGAGCAATATCTGCTGAGAGCAATTGTTTCCAGAATGTTACAGACAACCGTTGCATTGTTTTGCGTCTAGGATGACGACGCGCCTGTAGCAGATGTTGCGTCAATTCGCAACAAGTTGCTCGAAGTACACCACGATTATATCAAAAAGCTACAGGATTACGATTCCATGTACGATGAACATGCTCGCATTTCACAGGTGTGTTTGACTTGTCAGTTTAGAAGAGCTGCTTCAGGTGGCTACTACAGTGGCATTGCCATTTGGAGTTTCCATTTGAGGGGGTCAAGTGGACATGGTCACAAAATACAGTGCTCAGATTTGTTTAAAAAATTAGGAAATTGTTCATTTTGGGGGATTTTGGCTCATAAGATGATACATTTGCTGGCTCACTAAAACCGGCTGATGAAAGAAATAAAAAATCATGTCTGAACTGGTTTGCTATTTGCATCAGATTGTACCCGTATGAGTTGTTAGACTTATTGATTGAAACGGTTTCCAGGCATAGCACTTTAATGATGAGAGTGTGCTATAAAATTATTGGGAAATTAACTCGGCTTATAAATCGCTAATGTGTTAATAAGTTGTTGTTTATTGAAAATCGGACTGGTGCATTTAAAGGCGAAGAACCGCTGTTATAAATGCAGGGATCAACCTTGGTTTTCAATGTATGACCTGAATGTGTTAGGACGTAGACATCTGTTTGATATATTATGTTTGTGATAGAAATGTTTGTGACAGCATGGATGCAACTTCTTTTTTTATCCAGGAGCTGCAGCTGAAGCATCAAGCGTTAGAGGCTTTTAAAGAAACGATCGCCCTGTTTGAGGAGCAAATCAAACTTCTGGAAACTTTTAAAAATAAGGCCGCACCACAAGAGCTTCCAAAGTTGGTACCAACATGTCTATTTTCTTTATTTCTTGCAAACCAGATTTGATTTTTTCATTGCTCTAGTATTCTTAAACTTTTTGATTGTTGGATTGCTTTCTGGTTTGAATGTACGGTATGCCTTGTTAAGGAAGATTCAATCTAGTGCTTTGTATGGCACTCAGTTTCTGAAAACTAGGCAACTGATCGTACTCAATCCAGGTATTCTGAATGTAACTTTGGTGTTAAAGATAATTTAACATAACGCAATGTAAGGCAACACTTTTATAGCGTGTCTTAGGAGCCTCTCAGAGGGACAATGTACACAGAGCTGTCAGCCTGATGGGAGGAGGTGCCTTTAATAAATATGGTGAACTCTTTGTTTTATAACTAGTTCAAAATGTAAGTATGTGCATGTTGTTTGCTTCTTCTCAGAGATGTTACAACTCACTGTGAATTCAATTCTTAGTGTTTTGGGTAAATGAATTTGTATTATCTGCTTATCTTCCAAATAATATAAATTGAAAATTGGTTTATTAATAAGTCTTGCTGCTGCATTCAGCAATACCTTCAGTTTTGTAGCATGTCTTCATGTTTTAGGGTTCATGAGAACTTTGAAGTGCTCAAGACAAGACTTAAATCCATCATCGACAGCAAAGAAAACCTAGAGGCTGATGTGAAGGAACAGGCAGCTTTAAACCGAACCCATGTCGCAAACATGAACGCTCTCAAACCAGAACTAAAAAGGCTTCATAAACAAAGAGATCAATACAATAAGTAAGTCAACTAGAAAGTTAGAAAACTCGGCTGTGCTGTATGGACTGAAAAAAAGAATGTTTCCATCATATCTATTTTGCAGCAGATGATATACTAAAGATAATGCAGTGCAAAATATTACTTATGTTACTTTTGTATTTCCATTTCTTCAGCTAAATCAGCAGTTCTAAATTTGAGTCTATTGAATTTCTTAAGTGTTTTTTCCCCGTGTTTTCTTTTTATCTGGCTGGTAATGTACAATAGCCTAAGATTTAAAAGTGACCTCTGTCTTTAGAAGTCACAAGTCATTCATCTATGCATATATGTCTGTTTGTTTGTATGTTTGCCTCTCTGTCTGCTGTCTGTCTGTTTCTATTTATATGATCTGAAGTCAGACTTGACTTGGTCATGTTTCTCTTTTGCAGGTGGCTCATTGACAAGGGCGAGAGTCACCAGAGCATAGATAAGATGCTCGAGAGCTCAGCGGGTTTCGGAAGCATTCCAGTCGAGGTGCCAGTGTCTCCGCATAATGATGAGAAGACGTGGCTGGTCACCTGCAACCGAACAGATGCAGAGAGGCTGCTCAAAGGAAGGGAAGATGGAACATTTCTCATTCGGCCGAGTAGCAGCCCACAATCGTTCGCTCTGTCCATCGTGTGAGTTCTCTCTAGTCTTCTTAACCCTTTAATGTAGTAAATGGTATGGGAAATCCTATACCCTCCGGCATTAAAGAGTTAACCATGTTTTAACACTTTATAAGTGGCTATAGTCTCTTTCACTTCTTTCTGGGAACAGAATTTGCATTCTTTCTGGGAATAGAATTTGCATCAATAAATTCACTCTTGTAAACGTTTTGATGGACTAATATGATATATATGAATGAGTTCATGTTTATTCACTGTCACATCGAATTGGTTGATCTGCAATTACAATAATGAATACAACTTTGCATTGCTCAATGCTCATGCATAATTAGCTATATTTAGTTTTTATGGCTTGCAGAAATACTGCATGCGCAGAGAAAACCTCTTAGTGAGTTTCCCATTGGTTTTGTAAACCTATGAATGCAGCATTGGACGATATATGTGACCAACACTTACATCCGGCCATTTAGAATAAACAGTCATGTATTCAGCTTGGTCATTGATGACTTTGCTGTAAGTCAGATAGTTTTTATTCACCAGCCAAGTCCAAGAAAATTTATGAACACACATCATTCAGCAATGTTGTTCTTGAGAGTAATTCTTGATGATTTGGCAATTTAACTATCTTGATAAAAAATTGCTGCCATAAAGTTGAAGTTCCCATAATAGTTTTGAATGTTTTTATCAAATAAAAGCCATATTTAAATTGGTAATTTAGAATCTTGATAAACATAACTGTCGTAAAGCTAAAGTTCCCATAATAGTTTCGAATGTTTTTATCAAATAAAGGCCATATTTAAATTGGTAATTTAGAAATCTTGATAAACATAACTTCCATAAAGTTAAAGTTCCCATAATAGTTTTGAATGTTTGTATCAAATAAAAGCCATATTTAAATTGGTAATTTAACTATCTTGAGAAAAATTACTGCCATAAAGTTGAAGTTCCCATAATAGTTTTGAATGTTTGTATCAAATAAATGCTATATATTTGAATTGTATCAAAAAAATTCAAAAAATTCTTGTTTGTTTTCTTCAGAGCCCTCAACACCGTTGTGCACTGTAAAATCGACAAGAAAGAGACAGGGTATGGCTTTGCTGAGCCGTACTTCATCCACGAGACGTTGAAAGATTTGGTGATGCATTACAAAGAGACGACACTAGTGGAGCACAATGACATTCTCGATGTGACACTCAAATATCCAGTGTATGCCTTAGATTACGCCCCAGAGTATACGACATTTCACAGTCGACCGGTATGTACATTTTCTTGAAGCAAAACAACTTTCTAACTTGCCGAGCAGTCTTGTAGTTGATAGGTAAAACGTAATTATTGTGCACAAATTATCTAGTGAAATAGAATTTTTGTATTATAAACAAAACACTTTAGGGCTGCTTTTTAAAATTGAAATTAAAAGCAATGCTATACTGATACTAGCTTACATAAGCTACTGAATAATGCTTGCATCTGAACACATAATTGTTAATCTGAACACCAACTGGACCATAGGGAAGGACTTCCATCACTGCAGGATCAAGTAGCTTACAATTACAGATGCCTACAACCAGAGGCATCAATTTTGGTGTTTGAAAAGTATGGGTATATTATGGCACTGGTGAGCAAGGACTGCAGCAAGTTTAAATCAAAGCCCATGGTCTGGAGGCCGGGGAGAGTCCTATTGCTGAACACATTTACATGTCAGATAATATTTCTTTTGCCATACCTACTGCCCTTTATTTTTTAGCTCTCAACCTTTTCTTGTTTGTTTTTCTTTTTTTTTATTATTGAGTAGAAATCCATTGTTATTCTCTGTGGATTTTGGGACTATTGCTTTGGTCATATGAATTATGAAATATGATATCATATGAAATTGTGATTAATATTCTAATTTCTACAGCATACCGTAAATCAGAGTTGTTCTATTTGTCGAAGTCTACATTGGCCATAATTATTATATGGAATACTTTACCTTAGTTTTGTTACCTCTGTGTTTCTTGGAACAAGGCTTATGTAAGGTTATAATGGCTTACACAAGGTAGATGATAATGCAGACAGATATTTGGCCATAAGCCTCCATTCGCTATATGTTAGCATGTGCAATAACTGTCTCTACCAATTTTTAGCACAGTTACAAACTCCATTCTCAAATATTGATGGCCCAAGGTTCCCCCATTAATAAGACGTTGCACAAAGAAACACAGACATGTACAATGTACCGGGTGCATTAATTCATACGCATTTGTTGTTGCTTGTTTGTAGGCATCAGGCCAAATCCAGCCGCCACTGCTGCCTCGTGGTCAATACCAGCAGCTGCAGTAGTTCAATCAAAAAGGAAATTAGATTTCTGTCGAATTCCTCCATTGTGCTGTAGCGTCAACTGTGGGGCAAAAGAAAACTGGGAGTGACCAGAGACTGTGCTTGCTTTTGCTGTCATCTGTTGCGATGCATCGAATACATCAACAGCAAAAGAAGCTTGTTTGAAATCTAGACTTTCACCACGTGTCAGGAAATCTGGATCACCATGACGTTGTTAGAATTGGCTTTTTTTGGTCATACAGTGTTTGATGGTCGTTGGAGGCATTACTCGAAACCAGTGTTCAGACTCAGTTAGACAATGCAATTCAGTTTTAACGGTGGAAATGCTTTGCTTCATGATGAACAGGAACTGTGAAGCAGAACAAGGAATTATTAGACAAGAACTATTGAAATGAGAATGTACAGCATTGGAATATATGATGAACAGTCAGGACTGTTAAAGACTGGCCTGCTTAGACAGTGATATGCTGATGAAGTCAGTTGTGTCGGTGTGACGTCATTGTCTTGTCTGCCGTGCATTGTTATCTTAAACTTGACCTTCCTGAACATTACAACTGTGATCATTTCCTGTTAAGAATTTTTTACATTTGCACGATATATGATTAACAAAATCTTAGCCAAGCTAATTTTTAAAAGTCGCTTGTTAGTGCTGCTAAGTCTATTATTATTTTTTCTACTCTAGTAATATAATAATTATGTCATGGATAGGTGCTTTAGAACTTCTGCTATGAATTGCAACTTTTAATTTAGTCAAATGCTACTCTTCATTATGGAGATCATGAATAAATAGGCTGATGGACGTGGTTAATTTAATAGGCTGATGGACGTGGTTAATTTAATAGGCTGATGGACGTGGTTAATTTAATAGGCTGATGGACGTGGTTAATTGAACCATTTTATGCATGACATTACATGATTTAGGCAACCAATTTTCAGTAATGATTCTGGAATTCAGTTAAGAGGAAGTTCTGTTTTCTATTAACAACACTTTGACCGCTTAACTTTCTGCCTGAACGTGCACATCGTCGGATCTCTTAGCATATCCCTAGCAGTCGAAATAATAAAGTCGAGAGCGTAACGAAAATGAGAGATGAGAGTTTACAAAAATAAAATTACTAGGAAATCAATGTGTTAAAATATAACTACCATTCCATTCACAGAATGGTTAGACTTGAAACCTTCTAATTAGAACTCTTGCCATGTAGCAAAATATAGGCGATTTCAAGAAATGGTGAGAACTTTGGAATAATTACAGGGTATGAGAATGCCTTCGAGCTTTTTTTAGCATGCAGTTATTGACAAAATGTGCAGTTCTAAATGGATTTGTGCAGTTGTAGAAGCACTTCCGTGAAGCTAGAAATAGTTTTAAAAAGGTCATTTTCATCCGATTGGAAGTTATTTACCACGGTGGACAAATTCCTTTTAAAAAGCCGTGGAATGCATGTAATGATCTAGATTGCTCTGATGAGATCCTGTTGAACAGTGAATATAGTGAAGTTTGTTCTCAATGTTTTTCTACACAAATTCCCTTATGTCACAGACACCAATGCTCTCAGGATTAATTTCTGCATTTTTATCTCAGAACATTGCTGGACGCTGGCAGGACTGGTTTCGTCTTTTCGTAATGAACCTTATGAAATTAGTTTTACATGTCGACGACGTTGTAGTCATAGAAAAGGCATTTGGAATATAGTTTTACTTTGTCATGACTCAGCATTCTTCTGCTTCTATTGTTAGAGATCTTATTTGGTGGATCGATTGGCTCGGCCGGACCCAAGCCATCCACACAGTCCTTGTCTCAAATAAAATTATATACAAATTTTTGTGCATGATATTGTTTCTGTTTGGTAATATGCTGATGTCTGTTTTTCTATACATGCTCATTTAAAAATAATGATTTGACATCTTTCGATAGTGTTGAGCAGTTCTGTGACTTGCCTACGGTCCTGCCATATGATATACCGGTCCATAGCGATTCTTACATACACTCAGAAGTTGACGAGCGTATTGTGAGAGGCTGATAGTGCGGCTCATAGGTCGATATGGGGGGAGGGTATAGGGGGTCTGTGTAAAGCACAGAAAAGCATATTTCAGCGCTTTTCGGCAATTAACGATCGACAGCCTGCCATTCGGAAAATTTAAAACAGAAACTCCATTGCAATTGAAGTGGGCAATGCAAAACTTGACGTGAGATGAAAAGAGTCGCAGCCGACTGATCGAGTTGCATTCAGAGCGCTTCACAGAAAATACAGGGTTTATGGCCTGTGACCTTCTATCCCTACTTAACAGCCAGGCTCAAGTCTTCTCCTCCACACTCTCAGGCAGGCCTTCCGATCCGGTTTTAGGCTACATTAGTTTTTGCTCGTTTATTAAGATCGAGGGCTTGGTGACCAGTCCTGAGGATGACTCGCTGTCGTTTCTGTCGTGAAATTTGAACACACGCCCTCCCCCATCTCTAGCCTGACCGTCAAACACGCCAGCCACCAGACTACCATGCACTCCACAGACAAAAAGAACCACAGAAATCGTCGTTATCTATGTGATGGCCAACTCTTATTGGAGACACCGCGATCGTTAATAACAACAATAAGAGAAAGACAAAAGAACTGGGTTGGGCACGTGTTAAGACGAGACTCCCTCCTGAAAGAAATCATAGAAGGGAGAATGGAAGGAAAGAGAGGGAGAGGAAGACCGCGGCAAATGATGCTCGGAGGATTATGGTCAATGGATACAGCAAACTGAAGGAAAAGGCACAGCACAGAGAGGAGTGGCGTCATTGGAGGTTGGAACCTGCCGAATGGCAGAGAACCTAAAGAAGAGAAGTAAGTAAGTTAAGTAAGTAAGTAAGTAGGTAGGTAAAGAAAGTAAGTAAGTAAATAAGTAAGTAAAGTAAGTATGTAAGTAAATAAGTAAGTAAGTAAGTAGGTAAAGTAAGTAAGTAAGTAGGAAAGTAAGTAAGTAAGGATGTAAGTCAGTAAGTCAGTAAAGTAAGTATGTAAGTAAGTAAGTAAGTAAAGTAAATACGCAAATATGTAAATACGTCGCGAAGTGACTTGGCTACACTTCGCACAAACCGTAAGTTTGGAAGTCGCGCCTTCGCAGTATCAGGACCCAAAGAATGGAGCAGTCTTCCAGCCTTCATTCGCCAGTGCTCATCTGTTGCAGAGTTTAAATCAAAGCTAAAAACTCATTTGTTTTCAAGGCATTATAACTAGATCTGTAGTAAAGCGCGTTCTTGTGCAAGACTTGTTTTGTTAAAGCGCGTTATAAATGACTAATTGTATTGTATTGTATAAGTAAGTAAGTAAGTAAGTAAGTAAGTAAGCTGCATGGTCCACGATTCATAGTCCACGTTGCATGGTCCACGCTGCGTGGTCCACGCTGCATGGTCCACGCTGCATGGTCCACTCTACATGGTCCACGCTGCATGGTCCATGCTACATGGTCCACGCTGCAAGGTCCACGCTGCATGGTACACGCTGCATGGTCCACGTTGCATGGACCACGCTGCATGGTCCACGCTGCATGGTCCAAGTTGCATGGTCCACGCTGCATGGTCCACGCTACATGGTCCACGCTGCAAGGTCCACACTGCAAGGTCCACGGTGCATGGTCCACGCTGCATGGACCACGCTGCATGGTCCACGTGGCATGGTCCACGCTTCATGGACCACGCTGCATGGTCCACGCTGCATGGTCCACGCTGCATGGTCCACGCTACATGGTCCACGCTGCAAGGTCCACGCTGCAAGGTCCACGGTGCATGGTCCACGCTGCATGGTCCACGTTGCATGGTACACGCTGCATGGTCCACGCTGCATGGTCTACACTGCATGGACCACGCTACATGGTCCACGCTGCATGGTCCAAGTTGCATGGACCACGCTGCATGGTCCACGTGGCATGGTCCACGCTTCATGGACCACGCTGCATGGTCCACGCTGCATGGTCCACGCTGCATGGTCCACGTTGCATGGTCCAAGTAAGTAAGTAAGTAAGTAAGCTGCATGGTCCACGTTGCATGGTCTATGCTACATGGTCCACGCTGCATGGTCCTCACTGCATGGTCTACGCTGCATGGTACACGCTGCATGGTCCACGTTGCATGGACCACGCTGCATGGTCCACGCTGCTTGGTCCATGCTGCATGGTCCACGTTGCATGGTCCACGTTGCATGGTCCACGTTGCATGGACCACGCTGCTTGGTCCACGCTGCATGGTCCACGTTGCATGGTCCAAGTAAGTAAGTAAGTAAGTAAGTAAGTATGTAAGTAAGGAAGAAAGTAAGTTAGTAAGTAGATAAAGTAAGTAAGTAAAGTAAGTAAGTAAGTAAGTAAGTAAGTAACTAAGTAAGTAAGTAAGTAAGTAAGTAAGTAAGTAAAGTAAGTCAGTTTGTAAGAAAGTAAGTAAGTAAGTAAGTAAATAAGAAAGTAGGTAAGTTGGTAAAGTAAGTGAGTAAAGTAAGTAAGTTTGTAAGAAAGTAAGTAAGTAAGTAAGAAATTATGCAAGTAAGTAAGTAAGTAAGTAACTTAGAAAGTAGGTAAGTAGGTAAAGCAAGTAAGTGTGTAAGTAAGTAAGTAAGTTAGTAAGTAGGTATGTAAGTAAGCAAGCAAGTAAGTAAGTAAAGTATGTAAGTAAGCAAGTAGGTAAGTAAGTAAATAAATAAGTAAGTAAAGTAAGTAAGTTAATAATTGTAATTGTAATTGTAATCGTACATTTATATAGCGCCACTACAAGAGAACTCCTCAGAGGCGCTCCCGACCTGACACCTAACCACAATCAAAGAGAATGGTTTTCAAACGCTTGCGGAAAAGGGGCAAAGAAATACAAAGAAGTTCATTGCGAAGACTAATAGGTAACTTATTCCAGAAAGACGGACCAACCATAGCAAAGCTTCTATGTAGCACTGTGGAAGATCGAGCCCTAGGGACAACCAGGTCACCATGCGTAGCAGAGCGAAGGAATCTACGGCCTGGGATGGACAGCACAGGTACACAGAGTTCCATAAGATAGATCGGAGCTTGGCCTGCTAGGCAATTGCGCATGAACATTAAAATCTTAAACTCAATACGTTTTTGCATTGGCAACCAGTGCAGTTCTTCCCGTATAAAACTTGATATATGCCCAAACTTTGGTATGCCGCCAATCAGGCGGGCCGCAGCATTAAGGACAGATTGCAACTTATTGTAACGCCCGCCCCTACCGGCCTCCCCGGAGTCGCCACTTCCGGATCCTCGCCTGATGGGACCGCGTGCTGCTGTAGACGAGCTCTAGAGATAGAGGGAGGACAGGAGGAGGTGACTTCCGGGTTCGAAACCCAACGATGGAAAGGCGGCCAGTTATTTCGACTGCCGAACTCCCTATATGAAATTGGCGGCCTACTAGCCAATCTATCACTTCTTCGCAATATACCAGGGTGCGCGAAATCTTCAGGCCTAGCACCCAAAGTTTCTTCCAGGCCGATGGTCGAGTGGTATGACGCGTCCGCAGTGGTAATAGCGGTGGACTTCAGTCCAGGGTTCAAATCTACAGCAGGCTTAGGCACCGGCGATGTTTCCAATCTTTCCAAGCGTGACACAACTTCCGCCAGCGCTTCCCTGACATTATCTCTTACCGCCGAGATCTCTTCTCTTACATTTAATTGCACTGAGGAAATAGCATCGCTAACATTTGATTGCACTGAGGAAATAGCATCGCTAACATTTGATTGCACTGCCAGGACATTAAACTCCACCGTGGCAATCGCCTCTTGCGTGTCTCTGGCATTAGTCTCAATTGACGACTGCATAAAAGACTGCATAGAAGTCATTGCTTCATGAGTCGACTTAGCATTAGTTTGTATTGCCTCGAGCAATATCTCCATAGAAGAAGGGGGCCTAGAAGGCTGAGCAGGAGTGACTGGCCTAGACTCCTCCATAGCGCTATAGAAATGACTCCTATCTTTTTAGCTCACAATCAATCAAGTATTCATTCAACGTCAGTTGCATTCAATGCCATCAATGATCAAAGTCAGAAGTTTAATTAATATTTCTTATTATTCACAATCAATTGAATCTTCAATCGACATCAATTATGTTCAAAGCAATCAAACATAAAAGTCAGTAAGTTCAATTATCAGTTCCTATCCTTTGTAAAGACATTCAATGAAAATCAAATGCAACAATTCAATGCAAACACCTATCAACCGGAGTATGCCTAAATTAAATCCCGATTGACTCTCAAGTCCCACAGCCAATTTCAGTTCAGCCCAAAATCTCTAAATAACCGATCGTATTAATTCCCCAATAAAGCGTACCTTATGCCCGAAGACAAGGGACAAAGCCGATCGTGTGCGAAGAACAGCGACGAAGACGATATCCAAGAGATGCGACGAAACACACAGAAAGGCGTCGAGTTTGAAACGCCCGAAAAGATCAGCTAAATCCGTCGCTGATCTCACGCAATGAACAACAATTTCGGCTATGTATCCAGGCCGTTTGAGAAAGACGCCCTTAGGCAAACATACGAACAACCGCTTCGCAACACAATTTCAGAACGCCGACGATTCGAAGCCCACGATAAATCACTCCGTGTGACAGGGCGAAGAGAGGCCTTGACTGATTAATCCAGGAGTAGATCCAATGCGAAAGCGAAGGCAAAACTCGCAACAACGCTGATATATTTCTCGCAACAACCTAACTCTTTTATTAGATCGACTCCATGTCGAGAGAGAATGAATCGCTAACAGAATTCTTGTATGCGCAACGACGAAGAAGACTAGTGAGAGCGAGCGCTTTATCCTGGCCACGCTTCACCAACTCGATCGAGCCTAAAACTACCCAAAAGCCGCAATACATCCAATCGCCTTGAGATTCTGTGCGCAACTCCGCTTTTGCTGCCTGCTCTCGCTTTTATAACTGCCTGGTCTGCAGAGCGTCCCCTCTACTACGCATGCGCAGCTAAAGATCTGCGCGCGTAGATCCAGCAGCTGTACAGCTGTCTCAAGGCGGCAAGAATCAGCTGCCACGTGCGTCCTCTCCTGTGTATCTCCGCGTCTGCCCAGCAGTGGCTGTCTTTCTCCTTCTATCTCTCCTTCTGAAAAGCGTCATCTGCCGTCAATCACGTAGGCATCAAATGCACCAATTTAACCTTGCGAAAACACACATACACAGGCCCACACGCCTACAGTGTTTCCTTCTCAATCTGTCTCCCTGTCTGTGCTTGTCTGGCTGGCTGTATTCCTCGCTCACTCTGTTCATCGGACCACCTCGGAAAATCGTGCGAAAGATAGCTTATTCTCATCGACAGCAAGCGGCACGCTCTTTGAAGACGGCCGAGGCGTCAATTGCCTTATCGTGGGAAAATACGCGAATCTGAGACGCAGCTGTAGCGGCTACGTCAGCGGTCGCTGTGACCCGTGTCAAGCGCAAATCAACATTAAAATCTAGGTCACCGCGAAGCACCGAAATTAAACAAATATATCAGATCCATGAAACCCCATAATCGATCAGAAATTAAATAAAAATAATAATAATAACTACCAGAAACTCGTAGCGTAGTTCTACGAACGCTACAATATTCTCGGCCCTCCCTGATTTCAGGATCCTTTTAATTGGAAAAATGGATCCTGAAATGTTAGTAAGGCCATACTCCAATTTTTACATCAAGGATTCAAATGCAAGAATTAAAAATATATGCAATGAACAGTCCTCAACGTAAGCATCACAAAGTTCACATTTTAGCGTCGACTGTCAATTCAAGCAAAAGAAATACTTATTATTATAATATCTATATAGCTCCCTCGCCAAGAGTTCCGTGAAGCTCAAGAGCATTCATATATATAGTATATATAGGCCTAAGCTTCCTTCAGTTCAGCCATACACAGAGTATTTTACGGCGAAGCATGACACAAGCCTACAGACAGGAATATAGACCCGACCACACAGGTCATCAAGATTACCAATAGGCTACCACCTATTTACAAGACCCCGTAGGTTTATCCTGTGGTATCACTTCTGCATTTACAGATCTACCGAACAGTTCACCTAGGCCTATGATTCTTTTAACATCACCAACTAGTAGAGAACACCGCCATTAATCGAGCGCGTCCCAGTCTAGTTTGATACTTTCCATGCGAGACTAAATAAGCACACAGCTAAACTCTCTACGAAACCATATTATTATTATTAGGCCCATTATAACTGTTGTAGCGTATATCAAGATTCACCATAAAATAACACAGTGCAACTTCAACCTAATAGGCCTTGGCCTGCTCTTACCACATAGCATCTATATATTCCAGAAGGCCTACCATCATAACTAAGCAATTCTATTTATTATTATGCAACCTACTAGGCGCAGAAACCAGCTTAAATAGGCCAGCGTAACATTAGGCCTATTAGCCTGTCTCGGTTCCAGCAAACCAAATTAAAATGCACAGAATAATTACAATACAAAAGCTTAACTAGGTCAACTTAATATACTGTAATTAACGCTACAATAAGCTTACAGGCTACACTTCTTGTAAGCATCTTTCACGATATAGTGTAACCATAAAATCATAGGCCTATTGAAAAGACCATCATGATTTCAAAACTAAGATAGTCTACGCATGAATCTATATATAGTTAGGCCATTTTAGTCTGTTTTAGTCCACTATTAATCCTATGCATCACTGCATGGCATCTCTTAGCATAAATCAACAGGCCTGCGCAATTAAGTCGTCTTATTTTCAATCTATCATTGATGCGACGTAGACTACGGGACCACCCAAGCGCCTGGGAAGCGACGATTGCCAATTAATCGCCGCTCACTATTCTCCCACGCCATGCATCTACAGCGTGCGTCTCTTAAAATCCCGTGGGGATTAGGCAACAAACATGATCCTTTTACATGTAGGTTAAAGTGCATCGTACGACTAAGGTCGCGCTGACCTACACAAAATTAGGCCTATTGAATGGACTCAAACTTAAGTCAATCGTTAATCCAAGTAGCCTACAAGTCTACACAGGACCAATAATAATATTAGATCCAATGCCACAAAATCATTTAGGCCAGCCTAATTTCTCGCACAGACAAAACTCATAATTATTTTATGCCTAGACCTACTTAATATCTTTATGCCTCGCAGTTTAACCATATAATTCCATTGCAGGCTGGAAACAGGCAAAACGACAAAACCAATGCAGAAATTACACAGCATAACTAAATTATCGCTTATTCCTCAGCGTTAGGCTATTAAAACAAGTAGGCCTACATTTTAAACGCGACCAACTATATATATATAATCCCGTTGCGATCTGATATTATTCATAAAACAACAGCATAATTAAATATTATTGTCGTCTATGTCTTAACATTATTAACACTCTTAGGCCTACCTTTTAATCAAGGCAGATTTTATATCTACTGTAGCTCAAATATATACAACATGCCGACAAATTTTGCCGAACCTCACAATTGTATGGGCCTATCCTCAAGGTAAACTATATATATATAGGCCTAATCCCTCAAGATGCAGTCAAGTGCTACATGGGTCGATTAACCATTTACTTAGCGCCTTTTAACTCATCAATAATGCATCTATACACTTAATATATACATAAACGCTATGTGGGCCTACCAAACATTTATGTAGCGCCTCATTAAACTTAATTAATATGCATCTATACAATTATATATATACGATGACACTATTTACGCATATAAAAATTCTATGCAAGGAAATTAGGAGCTTTAGAATTTAACTGTGCAAACCTCTTAAAATTATTTTTAAACAATCAGACTATAGATAAAGCGAAACATAGGCCTAATGCAGATTTTGACTCCTAGCGTTATCTCAGAATCACTTCTTAGAGACATAGGCCTACTATTTCAACCTAGCCTCAAGAAAGGTCGGTTAAGTTCACATAATCATGATCAATGGCCTTAATTAAAATATGCAGCTTTAGTCAATCTATCTTCATGTCAAATTAATATTTATATAGCGCAATGCAAGAGCAATGACAGTCCAAATTCTGTCTATAGCAAGGCAATAATAAAATCGTCCATCGCTTCCTTGCAAATGCAATACAATACTAATATATATCACCATTGCGAACATTAATCAGACAGTCGGCAATGCAATACAAATATTAATACTATGCACAACATACGATGCAAGAAAACAGTTATTTACACAGTAACACACACATGCAAAGCCTTCCACGTGTAAAATAAGACATATTCATCAAAAACAAACCAAACCAGTGTTACAGGCATCTCCCTGTATTCAAAATGGCCGCAAATTAAGCGGTCATTTAACAGAGTTACCCAGCTGACGTGAAGTTCTCAGGCGGACGACTTCCTGTCGTTTCACCCAGCGATCGCCAGTGGTGGTCGTCGGAAGACCCATTGCGGAGCGGACATTCCCGCAGGAGGTGGGAGGGGTCGTCACAGTAGAAACAGCGGCGCTCCTCATTTTGCAAGTTCCGGTCACCATCTCGCCTCCTCGTCGATGATGGCGACATCCGAGATCGACGATTCTGGTTGTCGTGATTATCGCTCTCCGGCCGTCCCAGGTTGTCGCTCGGTGCAACCTGCTGCTGTTGTCGAAGAGGGCAGAGGCGCGCTATGTGGTCCGTCGCAGAACACTCGAAGCATCTCCGCGCCGATCGTCCAGCTTCCGGTTCCGCCGCCTGTCGGTATCTGCAGGTAGAGCTCCAGTGACCTGTTCTATTACAGATCGAACAGCGTTGATTGTTCCGCCAACTACTTCTGTTAGCGTTGTACCGACCATTTCCGGTTGACCCGTTCTGACCTGTCCACGCCCCGCGATTATTGTCTCTGTATTGTGGCGCCGAAACGGGTTGTCGCTCCTTCTCTAGTCGCTCCATTCGTCGCAGCAGGTCCTTTATTCCCGACTCTTCTTCTTTAATCGCGTTGACACGTCCATATCGTCGTTCGTGCTGCTCATGGCCGCCGGCTTCCACTTTCTGATAGCCGTCCAATCGCATCGCTACCTTGTAGGCTTCGTCGAGGGATCTCGGTTCTCGCTCTCGGATTTTCAGAGCAAGCGTTCTATCTCTCAGGGCATCCAAGAATGCCCGAACAGCAATTGCTTCGCTGTGGACAGTCGAAGAGCCCGGATACGCACGCGAGGTCAGACGGCGCACATCATCGACCAAGGCTCCCATATCTTCATCGGCTTTCTGCCTTCGAGTACTCAGCTGTGTCTGAAATAAAGCTTGCTGTTCAGCGTTACCATATCGTTCTCGAAGTCGCTGTACCAAAGCCGTCCAAGTGTCCAAGCTATCTGCGTTCGACTCGCTCAGCAAATGAGTCGCCGGTTCAACCAATGAGACTACTAATTGGTTCAACCTCTCCTCGTCCGTCCATCTGTTATTCCTGGCGCACACGGAGAATTTTCGTAAGAATGTTTCAACGTCCGTCTTTCCGCTAAAAGACCCAAGTTTCAGGAATTGTGTTGGCTTAGGAGGAGAAGTCGATGACTGTTTAACCTCGCCCTCTTTAGCTGTTGCAGACGCGGTCGGTTCAAGTTCCTTGACTGTTCCCTTTGAACTGATCGACGGTAGCTCCCAGTCGCCGGTCGTTTGCGTTGCGACGGTGGTCGTCGGGACAATTTTGATAGGACCGACCGAAACGTTGGTAGGCGCCAGTGCTTTCGTTTCACCAACCGCAGACGTCGCTTTATTATCGCTAGTAGTTTCAAACTTCTCCAGATTCGTCGGTTTCATTACCGCCTGACATCGCGGTAGTTCGGCATCACGGCTAAATCCGAAGTTTTGCGCGCCGAGGCACGAACTCATCCTCGCCGATTCCACGACCGTTGGCCACCGAGGAAAGACAGCGTCGCTTGGTCGAAACGAGTCGAGACAGCGAAGCGGGTCAACCCAAACCCGGTTGTCGCTGCTACCGTAGAAAGCGCTCGGATTGTAAGTCGGAGCATACCTCCACGGCATGTTTGAATGGTCGGGTCGAGCGTATGGTTGCATCCAGTCGACCGTTGCCATCGCCGCTGGTCCAGGAGGAAGGTCGGGTCGAGCGTAGTCTCGACCACCCATGGTCGAAGTTGCACGACCGTCGAGGACGCAGTCAGGCATTGACTGATAGGTCGGCATTACCGACGCTGGTTGTGTAAAGTCGACCCGACTCGGTGCCATTTCCACTCTTTGTTGATTGACATGTGCGAGCGACGCTTGCATTCTCCATTGTGGATCCGGTCGAGGATACTCGACGAGAGGAAGGGACGAAGAGGCCAAAGGGACTGGGTTGACCTTATCACCCCCCTCCCGTGACAATTTATTAGCGATCGGTTTATTCACTTCAAAATTTCTAAACTCCGGTTGCTGTGCTGCATGCATTCTGTTATCAATTATTTTAACAGTTTTAGGTCTAGATTCCATTATCTTGCTGATCTCAACGTCTACACTACCATCATCAGACATTATTTCCACATTATCAGCAAATTCCCTTTCCTTCCTTCTTTCAAAAGAAATTGCCATTTCGCCTGTTCTAGCATAGTCAGTTTCCTCTTCTAACCTATCATCACCAAAATCTCTAGAACTAATTTGACCCCACTGGCTGGGACCAATTGTAACGCCCGCCCCTATCGGCCTCCCCGGAGTCGCCACTTCCGGATCCTCGCCTGATGGGACCGCGTGCTGCTGTAGACGAGCTCTAGAGATAGAGGGAGGACAGGAGGAGGTGACTTCCGGGTTCGAAACCCAACGATGGAAAGGCGGCCAGTTATTTCGACTGCCGAACTCCCTATATGAAATTGGCGGCCTACTAGCCAATCTATCACTTCTTCGCAATATACCAGGGTGCGCGAAATCTTCAGGCCTAGCACCCAAAGTTTCTTCCAGGCCGATGGTCGAGTGGTATGACGCGTCCGCAGTGGTAATAGCGGTGGACTTCAGTCCAGGGTTCAAATCTACAGCAGGCTTAGGCACCGGCGATGTTTCCAATCTTTCCAAGCGTGATACAACTTCCGTCAGCGCTTCCCTGACATTATCTCTTACCGCCGAGATCTCTTCTCTTACATTTAATTGCACTGAGGAAATAGCATCGCTAACATTTGATTGCACTGAGGAAATAGCATCGCTAACATTTGATTGCACTGCCAGGACATTAAACTCCACCGTGGCAATCGCCTCTTGCGTGTCTCTGGCATTAGTCTCAATTGACGACTGCATAAAAGACTGCATAGAAGTCATTGCTTCATGAGTCGACTTAGCATTAGTTTGTATTGCCTCGAGCAATATCTCCATAGAAGAAGGGGGCCTAGAAGGCTGAGCAGGAGTGACTGGCCTAGACTCCTCCATAGCGCTATAGAAATGACTCCTATCTTTTTTAGCTCACAATCAATCAAGTATTCATTCAACGTCAGTTGCATTCAATGCCATCAATGATCAAAGTCAGAAGTTTAATTAATATTTCTTATTATTCACAATCAATTGAATCTTCAATCGACATCAATTATGTTCAAAGCAATCAAACATAAAAGTCAGTAAGTTCAATTATCAGTTCCTATCCTTTGTAAAGACATTCAATGAAAATCAAATGCAACAATTCAATGCAAACACCTATCAACCGGAGTATGCCTAAATTAAATCCCGATTGACTCTCAAGTCCCACAGCCAATTTCAGTTCAGCCCAAAATCTCTAAATAACCGATCGTATTAATTCCCCAATAAAGCGTACCTTATGCCCGAAGACAAGGGACAAAGCCGATCGTGTGCGAAGAACAGCGACGAAGACGATATCCAAGAGATGCGACGAAACACACAGAAAGGCGTCGAGTTTGAAACGCCCGAAAAGATCAGCTAAATCCGTCGCTGATCTCACGCAATGAACAACAATTTCGGCTATGTATCCAGGCCGTTTGAGAAAGACGCCCTTAGGCAAACATACGAACAACCGCTTCGCAACACAATTTCAGAACGCCGACGATTCGAAGCCCACGATAAATCACTCCGTGTGACAGGGCGAAGAGAGGCCTTGACTGATTAATCCAGGAGTAGATCCAATGCGAAAGCGAAGGCAAAACTCGCAACAACGCTGATATATTTCTCGCAACAACCTAACTCTTTTATTAGATCGACTCCATGTCGAGAGAGAATGAATCGCTAACAGAATTCTTGTATGCGCAACGACGAAGAAGACTAGTGAGAGCGAGCGCTTTATCCTGGCCACGCTTCACCAACTCGATCGAGCCTAAAACTACCCAAAAGCCGCAATACATCCAATCGCCTTGAGATTCTGTGCGCAACTCCGCTTTTGCTGCCTGCTCTCGCTTTTATAACTGCCTGGTCTGCAGAGCGTCCCCTCTACTACGCATGCGCAGCTAAAGATCTGCGCGCGTAGATCCAGCAGCTGTACAGCTGTCTCAAGGCGGCAAGAATCAGCTGCCACGTGCGTCCTCTCCTGTGTATCTCCGCGTCTGCCCAGCAGTGGCTGTCTTTCTCCTTCTATCTCTCCTTCTGAAAAGCGTCATCTGCCGTCAATCACGTAGGCATCAAATGCACCAATTTAACCTTGCGAAAACACACATACACAGGCCCACACGCCTACAGTGTTTCCTTCTCAATCTGTCTCCCTGTCTGTGCTTGTCTGGCTGGCTGTATTCCTCGCTCACTCTGTTCATCGGACCACCTCGGAAAATCGTGCGAAAGATAGCTTATTCTCATCGACAGCAAGCGGCACGCTCTTTGAAGACGGCCGAGGCGTCAATTGCCTTATCGTGGGAAAATACGCGAATCTGAGACGCAGCTGTAGCGGCTACGTCAGCGGTCGCTGTGACCCGTGTCAAGCGCAAATCAACATTAAAATCTAGGTCACCGCGAAGCACCGAAATTAAACAAATATATCAGATCCATGAAACCCCATAATCGATCAGAAATTAAATAAAAATAATAATAATAACTACCAGAAACTCGTAGCGTAGTTCTACGAACGCTACATTATTAATGCGTGAAAGTGTTAAGCCCGCATAGATGGCACTACCATAGTCAACTCTCGTGCATATAAATGCATGCATCAGAGTAGTGGCAGCTTTGGTTGTAAGTGAGCGACGTACCGAGCGAATTTGACGAAGATGGTAGAAGCAAGTGCGACAAACATTCCTCACGTGATCAGAAAGGGTCAATTCTTGGTCCAAGGTCACACCCAAATCACGCACAGTGGTAGAAAAAGTCATGCCAGGAAAGCAATGTTGCAGATTTTGCATATCAATTTTAGAAACTTGCACACGACTTCCAACCCAAATAAATTGTGTTTTACCAGGATTTAACCTGAGGCGATTGGATGACATCCAGGCACCAATCATTTCCGACGTCATAAGTATTTTTTCCACAAGTGAGATAGCCTCTAAAGCTGGACCCTGGACATATGCCTGTGTGTCATCAGCATATTGATGTGCAGCAACCCCCACAGAAGACAGAATCTTATTTAGGTCAGCTGTATATAAAATGTAAAGCAAAGGCCCTAAAATGGAACCCTGAGGAAGACCAAAATAAACTCTGGACCAGTCAGACCGGGTGGAACCAAAAACCACAGACTGGCTGCGCTCAGAAAGAAAAGCCTGCAACCACAGCAGTGGGCGGCCAATGACACCAAACGACGTTTGGTGTCATTGGCCCCCCCTAATTATTTGGTAGGTATGTAAGTAGGTATGTATCTTCAAATGGAACAATTCTTCTCATCGCATTTAATTTTAGTACTTAGCTCTTCTGCTCGAAAATTAGTTTCTTTTCGAAATGTCTTAATTCCATTTAGTCTGAAAACGAATCTCGATCGAGATTGTTTCCTATAGCAACGAACAATGGGTGTTAGATTACGTCACAGGATCAAAGTTCAAAGATGACGTTTTCAGCAAATTTACGTCATCAACATAGGCTAATTATTGTCCATGGCATGATGGTCACGCATTGCAATTGATTTTGTATAGCGCCACTAAAAGAGAAATTCCTCAGAGGTGCTCCCGACCCGAGACCAAACGACAATGAAAACGAATAGTAGACCTACAGGTTTTCAAAAACTGGCGGAAAGGGGCACAGAAAGACAAAGAAGTTCATTACAGAGACTATAATTATAAGATAGGCCGTAACTTATTCCAGAAAGATGGACCTTAATTCAATTGTTGTTGTTGTTTTCAGTGGCGGCGCTAGGGTGGCTGGGGGGCTAAGCCCCCCCAACAAGAGGCTTAGCCCCCCCTAAAAAAAGGCCATCTGAATTATTTGACATTGAAATATCCACGATTTTCGGCGAAAATGAAAAATTTTCATGAGATTTTGGTCGATGACTAAAAAAAAGGTCGTCAGAAATTTTGGCGGATGGAAATATCAAATTTTGCCGCGGGGCTTCACTCCCCCCCCACTGAAATCCTGGCGCCGCCACCGGGCCTAGGGGCATAGGCGCAACCACCCTATGGGACCCACGGGACGCGTCCCCCCAACTTTTGAGTTGTGCCCTAACTTTATTATTATGGTCCCCCAACTTTTAGGACGTGAAATCATTATGGTCCCCCCCCAACTTTTAGAACGTGATTGCACCTATGCTAGGGGGCTAAGCACCATAAAAAGGCCATCCATTTTTGTTCCCATGTAAAAATAAAATATTTGCACGATTAACCCCCTTTAGCTCCCCCCCTCCAATGACCGTAAAGGTGCGCACGAGGTTTGACAGGCAGTTTGGCGGATATGAAAAAGGACCATTTTCGAAGATTTCGATCGATCAAAGGACTAAAAAAGAAGGTCGTTAGAAATTTTGACGGCTGAAATGGACAATTTTCTTTAGATTTTGGCCGACGACTAAAAAAATCCAGCCCCCCGGGCCCCCACCCAAAGTTCCCAAACTGAACTTCTGGCGCCGCCACTGCCGACAGTCAAAAAAGGTTGGGAACCATTGCATTAAGCCTATCGATCTGCACTAACATTTAGCAAAATTTACACGTCTCGCTTAAAGCTAGTAGGAAGGTATTATCCTAGGTAGGCCCTAATAGTGAGCGTATGAGACTTTGAATAAATGATATAGGCCTACCGTAGGCCTACATGATACATCCTACTTCAGGCTACTTGTCAACTGCGTCTTGAATACTGAATATCCGTAGGAACGTGCGCTATGATCACTGGACACTTTGTTAGATCAAGGTTCTTTGTGTGGATTGATCTTGTTGTCAGATCATTATTTTTTATTAGGCCTAGGCAAGGACGATAGAATCCTTGGGCCTAGGCCTACCTGTGTCTGTTAATAGTTTAAACGCTCCCGACGGCATAACGAAGAACTGAGCAGGCCTAGCCTACGTGTAAAGCTTTCGATAAATAATTCGTTTTTATTATTATCAGTATCAAAGTTAATTGCCGCACGGCTGTCTGGTCGGCAAAAGGCAGACGAGCACCAATGAATGGCAGGGACTTGATGAATGTCATCCCTTCACAGTTAGCTGGCTTCGAATCGCCCGCCTTGTCTCTATCGCTTCAGTCGTTATAAGGTCTAGGGCCTGCAGAACGCTGAACAATTTACAGAGCTCAGACTTCCAGCGAAATGCGACATCGAACCGCATCGAAAACTAATTTGCAGTTTAAATTTCGATCTGTCCTGGCGAAAATGCTAGGAGTTAAATTTTAACGAGACTTGGATTATTATAATAATGGCAGTTTTAGTGGCTGCAGTGACCCTTCTGTGCTTTGCCAGCGTGTTCGGTGTAAAGGGCGTAGAAGACCCGTTGGGGGATTTGGAGAGCAGGGGCTACTGTGCGCGTCGCCCTGGGGAGCAGTGCTGTCCAGGGAGAGATGACGAATGCACGATGCCCCATGGCGATGCGCTCTGCTATTGCGATATCTTCTGCAATCGTACGCTGACCGATTGCTGTCCGGACTTCCTCGGTCACTGCATGGGAATCGATGTTCCACTCGGATTTATGGACACAGACAAGATACTGACGACGGACGTCACAAGTAAGTGGATCATGTTAAGGATCGAGATCATTCTGATTCGGCAGAATTTTTTAAATTTAAGGATCACATTTTTTAAAGATTATAATGGATTATTATCATGACCACCACCTCCCCCCACTATCGTTTGCAGCAACAGCATTGCTAGGCCTTCAACCGATCACCTATTATAGTACTTGTCTGCCTTACATTGACGGCGATATAGCAATTTGAGAAATGAAGCATGCCCGTGCGAGGGCCCAGTGCTGAAAGTGGTTTGAAAAAATAGTCGGGTCTTTTGTGGTCAGAAGGCGTTTAATTAAATGTTCAAAAGGAATGCGAATCTCAGACCGGCTTACTTTCAGCTGTTTGAGGGCCATGACACCAACTCACATACAAACTCTGAGGACGGTTTTCGAATGGTCAATGAATATTTGGTTGCAGTTTTTATTTTTCTATCAGTATAATCTATTTGGCCTATAATAGTTTTTTGTGTGACAAAGCACCCATATCAGTGACTAGATTAGATTAAATTAGGTCTGTTGTTTGATGCATTTGTCCAGCAGAATTCCACATGATGAAGAGCAAAGATTGAAGGTCTACACTATTCCCACTTTTGTTCATGATCTTGATGTATATTAGAATATTATAGTGTATATTTCGTGTGCAATCAGTACCACATTAAGCTTGCTGCTATACTGTCATATCATAACTTTTCGAAGAGTAGTGATTGTTCACAATACAACGACTGTACAGTCCTGATAGCTTTTGTAGAAAAGGTTGTCTCATTTGGTGTCCTACAGCCTTCTTAAAACCTACTTGTATCACCATGGTTGGACTGGGAGCACCTACGAGTGTGCTTCTTGAAGGGGTGCAATATAAATTCGTGAAATGAATGAACGAACGAATGAATGAATGAATGAATGAATGAATGAATGAATGAATGAATGAATGAGTTTGTGCTAAAGATCCTTGTTAATGATTTATGCAAAGTACAGTACTGTATGCCGTACAAGTTGTCAGTCTTCTGACTAGACACAGGATTGATGGCCATAGTCTTTTGAAGGGCGTTAAATGTAAATTGCATCCAATACAATGGCATCTTTTGTGGAGTTTTGACTCCGTAGGAAATGACAGAATGATGAGTCGAGTCACATGAAAGGTTTGCGGCCTCTAAGAAGTTCAGCGGTCATAATTGTGCGTGTCAGAACACCATGATTTATATTTAAGATGTTAAACTATTTCATTCATGAATATCTTTAACCGCAGAAAATATATGTTGTTCAGAAAGGAATTAAAACTGACCAAATTCATTTCATGGGGGGGAGGGGCGTGTCGGTGCTAGTGAGAACAAGGAACCACAGGATGACAAATACACTGCAATAAAAAAAACGACTTTATGATACATTTGGTGTGTATAGGTTGCCTGCTAAATATTTTTTTGACAAATTCAAGCTATATTTCATGGCTGTTATTGGATTTTTGATTGTCACAAGTGGCAGTAAAATGACAATAAGTTTCTTGTTAGTGATAACATTTACAGTTTGTTGATGCATGATATAGTTGACATTTAGTGTGCACACCAGTGTTGGTACGCCACCAATTCCTTGTAGTTGTGCCATTGAATCTATGTAATATGTCAGTGAAAGATCCTCAGTCGCCAGTCTGTCAGCCATATAAACAAAAATCAGTTTAAAGGAATTTCTTTGTATGTTAAGCTTGAGGTGAATTCTTTTCAAATAATAAGTATACATGCCTTTTGTCCCTGGACAAAAATACAAAATTATCAACAGCTGATGAGACTTTTGTAGCACTTACATATTCTCATATAGCCTAGCTACTCTGAATAGTCATTCCGTGAGAGGCACTGTATAAATGTATAGATACAATACAATACAATATTCTGTGGTCATGCTGACATGCATCAAGTGTTCATTTAGACTCTGATTTTAAATAATACTGATATGAAATATGCAACTTCAAGAATTGACTGCTGAGCCATTCAAGTAGAGTAGATTTGTGCTACTATATGACCTGAGTGTTGTGTAAGGTTACTATGATTGAAAATGTAGTGCAATGAAGAACATGTATTTAGCATCTTTTGAACTGCCCTATATCAGCTACAGAGGTTGATGGAAAAGTAGCATGGTGCAGCAAACCCTTGATCCTTTAGAGGATGGTTAAACAAGATAATGCAATGACATGGATATGATGAATAGCCTGGTTTGAAACCTGACACTTTACGGATCAAAGACTTGTGTTCTCAGATGAAACTGAAAGCTTAACTTGCATGTTAGACAGCGAGTCTGGATAAAATCAACAGACATCCGTTGGACATAACGTTGGACAGAACGTGTGTGAGTGAGTTGTTCATGTTGTTGGCACTGGATTTAGGAAGACGTTGAACATGAACCATGCTTGGCTGAATTAGATGCAGATTGTGAAGTAAGGAAGTAAGTCAATGAGGCATCTTACTTCTTTGCTGAGAAAAGAATAAAAGAACAAAGGTGACAGCAAACCCAAAAATGTTTGCTCATTGACCAGACGAAAGATGAGCAAGATGGGGTTACAGTCTTAGAGAGAAGTCAAAAGAATAGAGAAGAATAGAATTCCGACTGTCAAGTTGAAGAGAAAATTATTGGTTCCATGATAAACCTAATTGAATTCAAGTATATTCTTGGCTGTGGCTGGGACCCTAAGGTATGTGATCTTCCGGTGGTCTTAATGTTGTGATATTAAATAATGCAATGATTTGATGATGTGCTTGTCTTCCTTAGATAACTGCTACCACTCTGGACATCTGTACAATCCGGGTGATAAAATTAAGGAGAATTGTAACAACTGGTAAGACGATGTCACATTTATAAAGAACTTTTCTGTTCTTTATCAATTATTTCAAACTGAGCTAAAAAATATGACATAACGACATTAGAGCTGTTTAGACAATAAATTAATCAAGTTAATGACACTAATCGGAGGAACTGAAGGAACTGACACTCTTTCAACAATTGACAACAAAGCGCAAATTCTGATTCTAATTCTTCTTAACTTCCGAAAATTTGCTATTTCTCATAAGCATGTTACACTGTTACAGCAAGGAATAGATTGGTTGTGTAACTGTACTGTTAGCTGACCTCTTATATATATATACTAATTTACCAATTTATTTAGTGCATATTAAGGTTTTTTAATGACTGAATATTATAATAACGTGCTGACATAAAAATTAGCAATTGAAGATGTCATAATTTTTATGGAAACTGTGAACATTTGATTGCTTCTAAGCCAACACAACTTAAATCAAATTTAATTGTGATTATGTTTAAAAGCTTTTCCTTATAACTTCATGAACCCACAAATTAATGTCTGTGGCTGTTCCATAGTTAAAGTTGCTTTAAAATTATTTGCTGGTGGATGACTGATTAATTATTCATGACTGAGTCTAATCATCCCTGATACGACATCCGCTTCATGTATTGTTGTATTTTGTTTCAAGTCTTCTTTCACACAGTCACTGAATAATTGCTTTTAGGAAGTTTTTAGTATTTTGTCGCATTGATTTGTCTGCTTAATCATGTAGAGGTGCAGCATAAATGATGTGATGCTAGTCAGTTATCTGTTGATTGGTGTTGGTCTGTTTTGTTGTCGCAGCACGTGTGTGAATGCCGTCATTAAAGAGGAGTTCAATTGGAAATGTACTCAGAAGATCTGCATTGTACGACCTCGGGTTCTCCTCTTTGTCAACAATTCAACTAAGAAACACAGGTCAGCTGTTGCTGCTGCTGCTGCTGCTGCTGCTGCTGCTGCTGCTGCTGCTGCTGATGGGGATAGTGATGGTGATGATGATGCTGATGATGACTTGTCCACATGGAATGGGCTCTCGCTTGCACTATGCTTACTGCCAGGGAATTATTTGCTTGCTTTCTACCAGCTGCTCAAGACCTATCTTTTTAGTTGTGGCTGGCTGGGAGTGCCTCTGAGTAGGCTTCTTGAAGGGGCGCTATATAAGTTTTCGAAATGAATGAATGAACGAATGATGATGATGACGACAACGAGGACGATGATGATGGATTTGATGAGCATAATGATGTCCTTACTTATATATACTGCATTCAGTGTTGACTGGATTGGATTTGATCAGAGTAAATTCATCTCTGTGGGCAAGGTGTCTGTTTTTGTGCAATGCCTTTTCCTCTTTTTTTCTTACTGATCTTTTAGTTTTGTGAGAGATGCTCTGTACATTTTGCAATGCAGACAGGTACATGAATTCCAAATGTAATTTAACTTTGCCCTATGACTTAATTGTAAAGCAGCCCACTATGAGGCAGTAATTCATAGATTCTTCCAAGTAGAGCTTCTAGTGTATTTGTAGCTATACTGAAGGAAAGCAGACTGCTGAAAGGATAGCATTTGTCAAATCAAAGGAACAGTAGAGAGGAGAGAGACGCACAGACAGACAGAGAGACAGACACACAGACAGAGATATATGGTACACTGTACATACATGCCTAGGTAATAAGCATGCACAAAGGTGTAGTTTTCAGATCAGTTATAGCTAGCTATTCGCCACTTGTTGGCTGGAGTGTCACAACTCCCACTTTTCATGTGGTGAAAAAAAACATAGATGTAAAAAACGATGGAAACGGAATAAAAAACAAAAAAATGTCGTTTTTCCAAAAAATAAAAAATGACTAAAAACGAATAAAAAACTTAAATGGAAAATAATTTGACTTTGTTTCATCTTAAACTGGAATTTTAACTTAAAACCTTGTTTATTCAATTTTTAAAAATCTTAATTGGCAAATCACGCAATTTTATTAGTAGATCAAAATTCATTAATCTACAACAGATTTTTTTTAACTGGTTAAATAAGAAATTGAGAAAAACTAAATGTATAATTGAGATCTTTCCAAATTTAAATTGTGAACATAAGTCTGCATTAATTCATGCTGATCGACATAACCCAATTAAAATCTAATAAGATGTAAAGGCTATGGATGTGTACTAATTAAATCACATATTATAGGCTACTTTGAATTGTTACTTAAATAGGCCTAAGAAGCTTATATCAAAATAACTTTTATAAATTTCATAATCTTGGTTACAAGGTGAGCGACCTACTAGGCTACATGTAGGCTATCCCTTAAATGATGATGTTAAGCAATTAAATAAAGACATGAATCCTTGAGTGTTGGCGGAAAATGCAAGGAGCATCAGGAAAAAATATTTTAAAAAAGGAAAATAATAACACAGTAAATAAATAAATAAAAAAATTTAAAAATGGGAAAGAACGATGCAAAAAAAACCAAAACTACGTTTTTTGGGAGAGAATAAAAAACGAAAAACTTTTTTACAACTATGATGAAAAACAATGCCCATGCTCCCTAATTGCATACCGTAGGTCAGAAGCAGATTCCAACCATTGTACTTTTGTAAATTTTGCAGTTTCTCTGTCACTTTGCATAGGTATGCTGAGTGGTGTGGATAGGCACTAGTATTAGGCAGACAGATTAACAGATGATAGACTCCGTAAATGAGGGTTAGCTTGGTATGCAGGTAAACTGGTAGCCAGCCAGACAACCAGAATCACTGGTAGTCAGAAAGACAGACTCTCAGCCAGACAGGTCATCAGTCTCCCTGGCCCTACCCCCCCCGCCCCCACCTCAGTGGGCAGACAGCACAGTCACAACCAAATAATGTCAGTCCAAATAATGGGTTGGACAGAACCATAATTGAGATGAGGTCAGCTCACTCTTCCATAATATGATATTGGCATTCAAGTTATCTTAGGATTTAGGCCAATGTTCAAGCTCTGTCAATAGTATTCTTTCTTCCAAGAGTTAGAATGCTCCATTCATATTTTTACCCAGTGCACACCACACACAGCGGCAGTAGGTCCTCAACTAGGCTAACCCAATATGGTCATTGATTGATGGTCTCTTGCTCAAATTCTGCAGTTTCGCTGTGTCAGAGCAATCCAAGGCCCATGCTGAGCCTGTCCATGATTTGGCAGGCCACTCCAATTCAATTCAATTTCCGTTTAATTGACACTTCTGCCAGCCAGAATTGTTACATACTGGTATAACTAATTTTACAAAAGTTTTATGTAAAATATATAAATTCCATTTATAAGCAATATAAATAAATATAGGGTTTGAATTAATATTAATTGATTCGAGTTTGTTGTTGGGTTTGCTAGGTTAAAAAAACAGACAGTCATATAATTATATTTGCTCATATTCGGCTGTCATCAACGACCCCAGGATTTTTAGTACATGCATATCAAATTTCCTGTGCAGACTGAACCGAATTCAGGGTATCATTGGTATGATTGATACATGTTAGGCAATTTGGATTTTTATCCAATTACAGTTGTCTGGTGGTTATATTCAGATTTGTCGGTCCAAATAATGGCCAAATTTTCTATGAAATGAAAATGATTATATATAAGTTTTAATTATAAAATTGTTGTTTTTGACGCCAGGAACCATTCATATTATATTCATAGGCTGAGACTTGATCCTGGCTCTGATGGGGGGAGGCAAACAAGTGGCTGAAGAATGATCAGTGGGCAGGAGGATGGGAAGAGTTTGGTGAGGAATGTGCCCCTCACCCCAACATCAAAACTTTTTAAAATTTCTACACTGCATTAATATTATTTTAGGCTGTCATTGTGACCATATTGCTCATCCTTTTAGGAGGACCTGACGTTTACTTCCCAGCTTACACCGGTACCAAATTATACTACTTGGTGACAGAGGCACGTGTGCGCAACAACTTGCACAAGGTCATTACCCGCAGTCGAACCCGCAACCGCCCACTCCGTGAGCAAGCGCGTTACCGATAGGCCACCGAGTCTCACTGGATGCATATGTACATACATATATTGTAGTTTGTAAATTGTGTTGGTCATTCTCTGAATTTCAGTTGGGTGGCCTCCAATTACTCCATGTTCTGGGGACAGTCACTTGACGCCGGAATCAGACATTGGCTTGGGACACAACAACCAACATCTAACGTGGCAGAAATGTCTATTGTGAAAATCCAAGTCAGTGATGATCTGCCAGAAAACTTTGACGCTCGTGACGAATGGCCTGGATTGATCAGCCCAGTCCTGAATCAGGAGATATGTGCCTCATCTTGGGCCTTTTCTACTGCTGGTCTGTGTTTATGTGCTCTTATTAAATCTTTTTCATCTTTTGTTATGCTTCTGCTCCTTTTGTCTTCGATTTTATTCATGGTTGACGCAGGAAAGGTTGTTTCATTGCTGGTTTGCTCTTAAATCCATCTTCTGATTTTATCTCAGGATTTATTATATAAACCAAGGACCACATCAGAAAGGTTGCTTGTATACTCGGCTCTCCTGCTATAAGAAGTAAAGGTGTGGAGTGCATGTTCAGATACTTGCTCCCATGCTATTGGATGGGACTGTGAATTGTTCTGATGAGGCATTACGTGGTGCCAGTCTAGTCTCTCAGTGAGCTCAACATTTGGAACTAAAGACCAGAGAGTTGTGACGTGATTAAGGTATGCAAAAGTTGACATCTGATGCACTACTACCTAACTGATAGATATATATCAGGACATAATTATCTGGTTGTTAGTGTAGCATACCATCAGAGGAGGAAACCAAGTGAACATCAGTGATTTGCTGTTAAATGTCGAATGAACTTTGTCTGTACCTGGTGGTATTGCACATGTATAAATGCTTTGGATTTTGAATGTTGTGGAGGACAAGAAAAGGACATGGTCAGCTCTTCGTAATTGTAATGGTGATCTCGAAACTCCTACAGCGCCCACAAAAACCAAGTCGCGGGAACCAGCTTATTCACAGGCGCTCAATCAAAACAAAATCGATAGGCAGCGGGTCAAGTCGGAGAGTCAGGCAGGCAGATAGATGGACGGCTAAGGTGGGTGATGTCTTATCATTGTTATCATCTGATAGTTGCTGCTGCTGCTGTTTTCAGGTGTTGCCTCTGATCGGCTGAGCATCCACTCCAACAGCCTATTCAAGCACACCTTATCACCTCAGCATCTCATTTCATGCAACACTGACCATGGGCAGCATGGTTGCAACTCCGGACAAATTGACCGAGCCTGGTGGTTCATTCGAAAAGTTGGGTAGGTGCTTTAATTAGAAAGTCCCTCTGCTTAAGTAGTATGTAATCATGTGTAATGTAATCATCTGTAAAAAAATCCAAGCGGATGAGTCAATGAGAAAAACTCAATTAAGTTTCTGCGCATTTATTGAATAAAATAAAACAGGTTGTATTTATTTCTTCATTGCATGTATTTGTTTTTATATGGACATCTAAACTTAGTTTTCTGTTTCATGCTGTTCTTGTTTGATAAAGAACGATGTTTTTTGGTGCAAGAACCAGATAATTTTTTGGAAAGCATTTTCATGTCATGCTGATGGCAGTTTCTCAGACTATCATTTTTACGTTTTGCTATTTAAAACAGTGAAGCAGCTGTCTTCTTGCATTAATCATTTTGACTGAATAGCAACTAATACTTAAATATTTCTAGCGATTAATTTAAACCATCCTTATTTTTAGGATTGTTAGTCTTGAGTGCTATCCATATAAGAGTGGAAGTACAACTCATAAAGGAACCTGCTCTCTTCCACGACTGTACTCCACCCTTAAGGATTCCACCTGCCCATCAGGTGGAAAACCAACGGCTGTGTTCCAGGCCACTCCTCCATATCGGATAGATTCAAGTGTGAGTCACATGCATAAAATTATTGTAGTAATCAGTGTGCTTATTATTACCAGTTTACTTACATTCTGCTAATTTACAGCTCTGCATTTCTAGTGCACTGCTTTCAGGTATTGTGATAAACAGTACAATGGATGATTCTCAATCTGAGAGAAAAAAAGTGCAAGCATATGCATCTTTAGAACCCAAATTTAAATAGCCCAGTGTGTATTGAGACTTGGAGATTTTGTAATATGTGGAATTTCAGGCAGTTGGAAGTTCTGTGCAGCATAGACTGAGGCATTTGCAACTTTTTAATATGGTGAAGCATAGTTAAAGCTATTGAAAGGAATATTCTGTTATTTCATTTTTGGTTTAAATGTGAAGCACTTGAGAAAAGATCAGCATTAAACTCTTCTCTTATTTTCTTACTAATAGACGAATACTGCTATTGATGTCATCACCTATTTTTAATAACCTTGTAGAATAATTTTGTGGCTTTGAAATAATTTCCTGTTGTATCAAGTTTTGTCATTCCACAACAACAAAACTTGTAATGATAACATGTAACTTACTTGCCCATTGACTGATTTGCACAACAGTTTGTTTTAGGTCTATACTCTTATTTTTCATTAGGAGACTGCAATCATGAAAGAACTGATTCAGAATGGTCCTGTTCAAGGTATTTCTTAATTCTTTACCTTCAGCACTGGTAGTTAATGCATGGATAGGCCTAGATTGTTGATCATCATCTAAAGTATGTCCATGGTTGTAGCGTTGTTATAAGGTCATGCTATTGAATTCATTGGAGATACGATGTAAATTATTATAGAATATTTTGTCATTTGCATTTCTGTTTCCTAATCTGTGAGAAGGGCACAAGATGTTTCCTAATGATCAATGCCGATGCCGCTGGCAAGGTAGCTGTCCATTTTTCTGCTGGAAGCCAAGCCGTAGTGGCTTCGAGCAGAAAGGTGAAAGGGTAAAATAGGGGCCCTGATATTTGTGATTTACCTTTCACACTATCACTTCGTCATACAGAAAAGCTTTTCTTGTCAGTTGACTGTAATGATCTACTTTATACCACATGATCATTACTCTCGGAAGAATGTGCCCTTTGTGTTCATTCATTCAGCCGGTGTTCAATGTGACTCTTTGTCAGAATAAGCGAGCTCATAGCCTCATACCCATGTACCATCTAGTTTCTACACAATGTCTACGTCCGTCCTTAGATGGTACTTGTTTATGTTTATGTTGTTTTCTGACAGTTTTAAGAAGTACGTTATGCTGTTCAGATGTTATCTGCTGTTCTAGCTGTGATTGAAGTGAAAGAAGACTTCTTTCTGTACAAGTCTGGAGTCTACCAAAACATCTTGTCTGAAGATTCATTTGCCGCCAATGTCAGACAGTCAAATTTTCATTCTGTCAGAATCATCGGGTAAGATGAAGTCCAGTAAACTGAATATACTCCGTGCATTTCTGTTGTCCAACCTAAGATGTAGCTTAGTATTAATTAATGTGTTCTAAGTTCACTGTAACATTCCATACATCTGCATCAGACCTTGAAGAAGCCTACAGGTAGATCCGGGCAGCTGTAGCCTACAAGGTGCAAGCTCACACTATATTTCTTGTGCCTAACAAACTCATTTTAAAGTGAAATTGAGTACCGTATGCCTTGATTTCCTCCTTCTACAGATTGCTTTTGTATTCAGTTTTTCTCTGTTTTTCAGCTGGGGAACAGATCACTCGACAGGAAAACCAGTAAAATACTGGGTAGGTTTTCAAATTTATCTTTCTATTGCAGGCATGTTAAAGGTAGTTATATCAACTAATCTTTTTCAATATATTGTATTTGGACAGTAAACTTAAAATTTCAGCTTACTGTAGCTTTTGTGAGAATTGTTTTAGACTGAAATTTATTGTGGCGCTTTGACTGGAATCAATTAATAAAAATAACTGAAATAAGCCTACCTTAGCGGCAAGTTTAAGCAATATGTCGCTTTGGACATCGTCTACATCTACATCCAAAAGTGTTAGTAAACTGTGCAGCCAATACCACTCGAACCTGCTTTATGAGCACTATTTATTTAGCATTGCATTACAGTAATAATTTTTTTTAAGGAATAAACACTTGTATGAAGGTATGAAAATGAACTAATCTTGCTCAAAATCCCTGGCATGTTTGTTTTTCCAAGTATCGAAATAAACCATCTTGTGACATGTATCGGAGCAGCGTACAAATAACTTAACTGACTGAACTTGTTGTTTGCAGTTATGCGCCAATTCTTGGGGTACTGATTGGGGAGAGGATGGATACTTCAAGATCCTACGTGGTGTTAACGAGAGCAAAGTCGAGTCGTTTGTCATTGGTGCTTGGATTAAAGTGAACGAGCGCATGCTGATACAGAAACGAAAGAATTGGATGAACCCTAAACATCATGAAGACAAAAACTAATCACACATTCTATTCCGTTTTGTTAAACTCGCAATCTACCAGACTAATCGTTGTTAATGTTATTCAGTAGTTTAACCGTTAATTATGCTGAGTTAGATATCCTGGATAGTAGTTGTTTTAAGCATGCCTCTGTCTTATGTACTTGTAACTTGTGTGAGTAGTTTCTTCATTCTAACAATAGATTTTATTTGTATTCTTTCACGCAACATATGATTTGTCTTTTATAAAGTTTCAAACCTGACAGAGGAGACGAATGGGTTGTTGACTACTTGGTGCTTAGCTCCAAACATTGGTTTATTTTGTGCTTTATTAAGAACTTATGTTTATCTATTATGGTGCTTAGCCTATATTGCTTTCAAAAGTTTGTTTTCATCGGTTCAATTACTGACTTGTGAATATTCTAAATGGAAATTCTCTCTGTAATCATTGATTTACAACGTCACACTGTAACACTGTTAGTTTATAATGCTCTGGTCTCTTGATCTTGAGAGCAGCATTTCAGCCACTGATGATTTTGAACGACGGTGCACTCGAGTTGACTAGGACTTAGGTACTGCCGGTGCAATCTGTTGTTAATTTGTGTGATTTAATAGTTCATAACAGCACCATGGAAACCACTGATTTTGTATGCTCTGAGTAAGACGAAGTTAATCAACTGGAATCAGATGTTTTCTTCTGATAAGACTGCAAGAGCATATTTGATAACAATTTACCACCCTTGGATCTATTACACAGTCAATAGGCTATTGAAGGTGCCGGGCTCATTTGCCGTGGTACGAGCGTCGTAAATTATTCGGAAGCCGAGCCTGTCAGGAGCACCTATAGTTTTTCGCATGGCAGCAGCGCGTGAGCTAGCGCCCGAGCATGCCTTGTTTTCAGAGCTGCCCTTTTCAAACCAACACAAGTCGTAGAATGTACGCAAAGACAATTGTGTTTCATTGATCCGTTGCCAAGTGCGTCAGGCTTCCCTCCTCCTCCTCCTCTCAACCATGTCCGATCAATACCGACAAAAACACTTGACGCATTCACAGATATGGAATTGTAATTATGGTCTGCTGCAGCTTCATTGTTTGCTGCTGCTGGATTGATCAGACCAGTTCGGTGGAAACAGGTACCACATTTCGAAGGTTCATGCTTTATAGCCTAATTGCTAAAGGTAGGCCTATGCCGGAGCTTTGTAGGTTTTGCTTTTATGGTAAGCATTAAAGATATGATCCTGCTGACAATTCTAGTAGGCCTACGTATTCAGCGATTTAACAACACGTATCAGAAAATGTTCAGGACTGTTGTGATGCTTCGAAATATTATTTTCATAAGTTGTGGTAGTCTTTATTTGAACAGAGTTGTCCTTTTGAAATTTAATATTGTTTGCAAGGCCGTAGCTAGATTTTTTCAGTGTTTGAACACCCCGAAATGAAAAATGCAGAAAATAACATATTGCATTTACTAGCACATAATGTAAGAACCACTATCAGCAATGTAGGCTATTGGCTGCCCAGAACCCGCAGAAGATTGCGATTTTAGAAGAAAAAAGCATGAAATTGGATCGTTTTACGCTGCGGTGAAAAGTTTTCTGGTGAAAATGCTATGAAAAGCATGTGATGACTAAAAAGGGTCATCATACATTTTGATGACTTAAAAAAGGTCATCAGAAATTTTGGTCGAGAAAAAGTTGGTAAACACCCCCTGAAATTAAATCCTGGCTAAGGCCTTGATTTTTTTGCTGCAAGCTAGCCAGTGAAGTGAATGTTGCTCTATGAGAAGATCAAGAACATGAGGCTGCAAGCTATTTAGGTTTTCTTGTTAACCCTTTACCAAACAAAGTTTAGAATGATATTGTATGGTATGGGAAATCCTATAATCTTGGTTGGTAAAGGTTAAAGGAGGATAATATGCTGTAAGGGGCTTCAAGGCTGCTTTGTTTACACTGTGAAATTGCATTTTATGCTCTGTTGTTGGATAAATATCGGTCCAAATTGACGTTCGTGAATCCATGGGATGTTCTCATATAGGCCTACTACATAGTTCAATTTATACAGCACGTCGGCACATATCTACATGTAGGTACTTGAGGTGATTTACGCATAGCTTGCGTACTGACACTGGATAGCACAATGCAAAAGAATAACAGTTCTTCGAAATAACCACGACTCCGCGCACGAGAGACAACCATTCATATTGACTGTTGCCTACATCATACATGTGTACTTCTTTTTCATTGAGTTTGGTGGATAGTCTTCTCTTTTGTTGTCTGATATTCCCACTGACTGAGTTATGCTCTATAAACTATTGCTGTTACAAGAATTTTTAAAAAATACTTATAGTGTTACCAGACATCAGTTCTGCTGTGTGCCCATTGAACTCGACTGTCTGGTCTACAGTGGGATATTTTTGAATTGTCAATTGCTCTGTTGCACTTGGAATGACCATATAAGTAGATATTGGCCACCAATTGACTCACATGTAAAACTATAATTGTTTATTTCAAGCTGTGTGACATTGGAATGTTGGCTGAAATGCAATTGTATATTAGGGTTGATAATTATAAGCTTATAGGTTTTTTCCGGGCTTCCTGTTGCTCAGAGATTGTTCTGTATCCGCTACCTGTACTTATGTTCAATTTTTCTTTGCTTTGGTGCAATAAATAAATAAATAATAAAATAAAATAACTAAATAAAAATCAATTGTTATCATAATTGAAGAATTTTCCTGGGGGGAAATTGTATATATATATATATATATATATATATATATATATATATATATATATATCCATGTGAACAACAACTGAAGGTTTTTTTCTCGGGGAATGTCGTTCTTGGGGGAAGAAATTGGAGGAGACTATACTGGATCAGAGAAACCAGAAACCAGCCTAAAGTGTGGGCCCATGTTCCGTGGCACATGTTGAACATGCTTAATCCGGTCCTGGCGTTAGAACATTAAGCTTCTCAAGTTCTCCACACCAGTGTGAGAATTGTGGAAAAATAACTGGGGGGGTTGGACCATTATCCACATGGAATTGGGGTGTAAAAAGCATACTTTAACATGGGGCTCTAAGAAAGACTGGGGGGGTCGAAACCCCCCAACCCCCCCAGCAATTCTCACCCTGCTCCACACTAGCCTCAAAGATGCATCCTTGTTTGAAGGTTAGGTTTGTATCCAGTAAGTCAGTTGTAAACGTCTTGTAAAGATAGTGCAAGTCCTAAATACAATGTCAAAGCAACTCAAAACTAACTGTCATTATTTTATGATGATGTACCTGTTAGTGAAAAGTCATAGACTGCTTTCATGGTGAAACGACCTGCAGCCAGTTCCAAGACTCAACTCTGCATTGACTTTTGCGATCTAGAAGCTGAAACATGGCACTGGAGGTTTCCTCGTAAGACCATGGACATGCGACAGAAACAAGTTGGACTCATTGGAGTCACTGGCCCAAGATTTTACTGGTGAGCAAATGAAGCCAGTTGCTTCAGCTACCTTTCAATACATCAGGCTGCAAAATTGTCAAAGAATTGTCAAGGTATAAAATACTTAAGTTTTCTTTAGGTAAGTAAGTCTTGCAATTCAAAAATATATTGCTTTTGCATCATTTGGTTTTGCCTACAAAACCAAAATACAGTCAGAAAATGTGTAAAGATGCATGTGGAACCATCTAAGATTGATGCACTTTACTAGTGGGCCATAAACTCCTGGCCCTGCTGGGTCATAATGAATATTCTGTGCTGTAATAGATTTTCAAGATTCATTATTGCATGTATACCTCCAGCCTATAGTACTCTATGACTCAATGCTGGAGGAATGACATTTCTCATTATAGCAGCACTGTGAATATGGCACTTCTCCTTTATGGTTGAAAACAATATTCTATTAAGATAGGCACAATGGTTATTATTGTGTTGTGTTGTTGAGACGATTACTGCTGTTAAGTAAACCATTCCAGCCATTTACTGAAGTAATAACAACAATGACGGAAACTCAATAATCATTCAGTCAAGCAGTCAAACAGGAGCATGATGTAGGCCAAATAACTGACCCAAATTATGGTATACGCCACCTTTTCTGTGATATGCTTCATTACTGTAGATGAAGCAGCACCTGAGGCATACAGTGTACACATGTACAGTACATTCAACAAAGCTGCCTTCTACCACCTGCGTCAAGGAGCCCATAACCGCAGGATCCATTCCATATGGATGAGGAAAACTTTAATTATTGGAACGATATATCCGATTTAGGATATGTGTGATTTTAGTGGCGTTGCCACAGGGTGGTTTGGGGTGGTTTGAACTATCCCACTCTGAAAAATATTACCCTCACAATTTGTTCAAATTCATTGGGTTTTCGTTTGGTAAAATGGTGATTAGGGGTCGACCAATAGTGACATAGACTCCTAGGCATTACACTTTTTCATAACCACCCTGCTTTCTAAGGGGTGATTTTAAAATATTTGACTGCATTGATTAACTCAATGGATGATGTATGTTTATTACAAGGCCTGCACGCCTGAATTAGAATAGCAATTGGTCAATAAAGAATACTTTTATTGTATCTCTTATCTTACAGAGTTTCACTGACTTGTGCAAAATTCTAATGCCAAAAACTTTCAAAACTAACATGAAGTTACTGATGTATGGTGCAGATACGATCACGGATCAGTAGCAGGGTTTTATTAGAGAACTCGCCCTTAGAGTCACCTTTACTGTTTCCTCATGCATTTCACTCCAGCCATGTAGCCTATCCATGTATAATAACCACTGTGTAGTGGTCCGTGCTCCAGACCACAGGTCTTCCGCTGCTCTGCTGTCAGCTAAACAACAGCAACAGGTTAACGAATTGTGAATATTTAAAACAGGTTTATTATAGCATATTGTAAATGATGCAACCTGTCGGACTGCATCAATGGAAAAGCGTCCCATTCCCTCTGCACAAATCACATGCTCTTGTTGCGCAACTATTGTATTATGTAGGGTTTGCTCAAATGCATTTTATCGGAGCCTTAAAACTACTTTTCAGCTGAGGTTGTTTCGGGAGTGCTCCTGAGTAGTAACCTTTAAGGGGCGCTATATAAATATCCATAATGAATGAATGAATGAACTATTGTGCTTAATCTGTTTGCAGCTCATCTCCTTCAACATCTGAACCACTATGGTATGCGACTGCTTCAAGAGCGCATGTTGTTCCAGAACATCTGAGAGAAGACAGACGACTTGATCGATCAGCTGATGATTTTGGTCTCAGTGCAGCCAAGATGAGAGTGGAAGTTAGACTTAAGCACGGAATCCGTGCTAATCCAAACATTGTCATAGAAAAATCAGGTATTATCTCTTAGTTTACATGTGGAATGAGCAGCATATATAATTTTTTAGTCAGGTAGCTTTATCTGAAGGATGGGCCAACTGGTGAAGATTTAAATTCAGCAAGACAATGATTATTCTCAGGAGTAAGAGAACTTTCAAAATGTTGTTTCAAGATGAAAATCCAACCAATGGCTCACTCATCCTTGACTAAATAACAAGTTCCTACAAATAGCTTATAAAAAAATTATGTAGTATTATGTGACCCAGTATGTAATTGCCTGTTCCTCTTCATGAGACACCTTATGCATTGGGCAGTTGTGATTTATTTAGCTTATTAATATATAACATTGATGATTAGATGATGATGAGGAGGAGGAGGAGGACGACGATGGCGATGTTGATGAGAATGATGCACTGTTCTAATTTATTTGACTCAGTATGTAATTGATCGTTTTGCTTTATGTGATGCAGTAAATAGACAAAATGCAGCAAAGAATAAAGAAATATCTGTGAAAAAGACTGGAAGACTTTCCTCCCTAAATACCTCGTCGAATACATCTCTACATGTAAAGTTCAAATCCCCATTGCCGTGTGTCAGCTCTACTCCAAGTTCAACAAAGGCTTTTCTCACCCTAACGGATAAGGCTAATGTTCACAATTACGGTAAGAATACCAACGTACGACTAAGCCAAGAATGTCTCCTAATTTTTAAAGAACAACTATAACTGCAATAACTTAACTTAGAAAAAACTGTTTACTATTTTTTGCAATGAGACATTCCTATCTCACGGCCGTCATTAACTGGATCCTTGGTTACACTCAGCTGGTACCTGAAGCTATTATAAGATCCACCAGCTAAAGAAAGGACAACAATGTAATCTGGGAAATTTACCTGTAAAGCTGTCACTGTTGGCTCATGAAGCTCATGGTGCTGTCATTCTGCAAAGCTCTGAAAAGCAGATGATGAAATTTACCAAACCCTTAACCCTAAAAAAACAGATTTTGTATGAGTGCATTCTAATGGCTGGCATCAAGCATTCAAGACTGTGAATGATATTGATTTAGTAATAACAGCATATGAATAGATGGCAGATGCAGTGGCGTAGCCAGGAATTTATGATGGGGGGTTTTGGATTTTTTTTGGGTCTGGTCGGATGCCCTTTTTGACACCAACCCAACAGTATTGCAGTAAATAAAAAGAGAATAAAGTAACAAAGGGAATAAAGTTAGAAAAACAATTGTTACCACAAGCAATTGTTTTGTTTTTTCTTATTTAAGTGGACAAATAACCATTTTAAAAATTTTCCTGGGCCAATGGGGGTTTAACTTTCGGAACCCCCCTTGTCTACGCCACTGGGCAGATGTATTTGTAATTGTGGCAGAATTGTGGTAAAACTGGTACTACTAAAGCAATAGTTGTACATGGGGTAGTGTATACCCCGCAGTCGATCGAGTTGATCGATCGAGTCGATCATAACTCGGCCAAGTCGAGTCGATCGAAAAATCGTCGACTCGATCGACTTGCAAGTCGAGTCGATCGTGAGTCTTGCCAAGTCGAGTCGATCGAAAAATCGTCGACTCGATCGACTTGCAAGTCAAGTCGATCGTGAGTCTTGCTAAGTCGAGTCGATCGTTGTTTCACCTACTCGACCCGACTTAGAAATATTTTACTTAGCCTACTTTTTCTTGAAGTCTCAAAGTGACCTATACAGTTTTTTTGCACACAAGTTCAGCTAACGAACCTTTTGGCAGCTGTCGATTTCGTGTTAGTGGAACTGTGAAAGTTGACTATTATAATAGATGTGCGTTTTCGGTTTGAGTTGAACGAATGCAGGGTAACAGGAGCGAATACAAAAATTTTGGAAGGGTGGACAAAATTTGTGGTCTTGAACCGACAGAAATTTTCCTTGGTCCTCCGCCGAAAGAATCTTTTTTAGTCTATCGCCCAAAAAACTTATAAAAACCCGTGGCGACTTTAAAAAAAAATCTGATGACTTTTTAGTCATGTGCTAGGCCTACTTTCTCTCTCACCTTCCTGTTCCCGTTGCGTTGATTTACAGTTTATTTTTTTTAACCTGATGGAGGGAGGGACCACGTCATATGCGAATCTCTTAATGGGGTGGGGCATGGCCGGATTGGCCCCTTCCTTGGATCCGCTCCTGAATGAGCATGATACAGATCTACTATTATATGCCTGTATATGCAAGTCATGTAGATGTTAATTTTGAGAATATAAAAGAAGACCTTTTATGACGTCACTTCGATTATGATACAATTCTACAAATAAATAAGTTCACTGAGAAAACGAAATTAGGCCTATTGTGACGTCACTTCGATCAGGACACAGATCTGCCGTCATATTATTTCATTAATGTTGAGAATACAGAACTATGCCTATGCCTATTGTAACGTCACTCTGATTATGATGCAATTTTGCTATTATATTATAATTAAGTTCACATCAAGAATTTTAAAAAAGCGCCAATTGTGACGTCACATTAATTATGATACAAATTTACCAGACCTATTATGGAAGTGCATTTTGAGAATATAAACAAGGTCTAGTGTGACGTCACGTCGATTATGAGACAAATGTGCTATTATAGAAGTGCATATTGAGCATATAAACAAGGTCTATTGTGACGTCAATTCGATTATTATACAGATCTTACCAGTATATTATGTTCGTTTTGCTAATATAACACGAGGGCCGGGGTCTTTTATGACTCACTTCTATTATGATACAAATCTACTATTAAATAAGTTCACTGAGAAAAACGAAATTAGGTCTATTGTGGTGTCATTTCGATTATGATACAGATCTGCTGTCATATTATTTCATTTTCATAATACAAAACTGGGGCTGTTTAACTGCAACATCGCTCTGATTATTATACAAATCTACTATTATACGTTCAGTTTTAGAATATAAAACTAGGCCCATTGTGACGTCACCTAGATCATGATACAGACCTACTACGGTATTAAAGAAGTTCATTTTGAGATTGAAATAGTCCTGTTGTGGCTAACCTCGATTAGGGTAATGATCTGTTATTATAGAAGTACATTTTGAGAGTATAAAATAGGCCTATTGTGACTAACTTCAATTATTGCACAGATCAATCGTGATAAATATTGAGTTTCATTTACATAATCTAAAACGAGGCCTATTGTGACGTCACTACGATCACAGTGCAAATCTATAAATTCACTGAGAATACGAAATTAGGCATATTGTTACGTCACACAGATTTACGACACAGATCTACCATCGTTTAATTTCATTTTAAGGTCATGTAACTGCAGATGGTGAGCAAGAGACAAAACTAGGTCAAGTCGACGCGAAGTCGATCGAGTCGATCGTCGGCCGAGCCAAGTCGATCGAGTCGTAGAAAGGTCGGCGAGTCGACGAAGTCGATCGAGTCGATCGTCGGCCGAGCCAAGTCGATCGAGTCGTAGAAAGGTCGGCGAGTCGACGAAGTCGATCGAGTCGATCGTCGCACGAGCCAAGTCGATCGTAGCCCACGACTCGATCGACTGCGGGGTATAGGTAGTGCTAGTAAGAATAAAACTAATGTCAATAGTGATAATACTACTACTGCTTCTGCTCCTGCTTGCTACTACTACTGCTGCTGCTACTGCTACTACTTCAATTGACCGATAACGATGACAGCTAACTCCAGAAAGACAAAGCACATTGTATTGTTCTTGGAGCCTGAGGAAAATTCCACAAACAGCGGAAGTCAAGCACACACACACACCCACACAAGGACCCCTATGAAGGCCGAACGTCAAGCGTACAAAAAACCTCCACAGGAAGGCCCCCATGAAGGCTGCGTGCCCCACCCCCACAAGAAGCATAACCCTTCGCAAATTAAACGCATACAATGCAAATAGTAGAATAGTCACCCCAATAATACAATTAATTGATGAAACACAAATCAAAAGATGGCGTAATAAAGCAGAACAAACCAGACAATAAAATAATGCAATCAAAAATATGAGACCAAAAAGGCAAGAAACAAAAATGTCAGATTAGAGAAAATTAATTAAAGCAATCATAAATCCAGCAATCATTGATCCAGCATTAAAGCCAAAAGATTATTTAAGTTCTCAAAATCGATTCCTACTATGCTAAGGTTATTGTACAGGTTCATATGCCAAGGTGTAGGGAATTTAGCACTAATTAGATGATTTCTTAAATTTCTACCATTTCTAAAAGCAATCATTGGTGCCGATTTAAAATATTCTTGCAGTTCTAGGTTTTCGCTCACAAATTCCATCCACAGTTTTAAAAGTATTTTTCTAAGACAACTTCTCTTCTCAAATTTACTTTCATAGAATAATATTAAAATAGGTTTATCAGTGACATCTGGTTTAACCTTATATTTAAGTAAATCTAGTCTATCTGTCTGACTCAATTTAAGAATAGCTTTATTTAGAATACTATCAGGGTAACCCCTTAATTTAAAGGAATTAGACATCTTAAAAATTTGGGATTGTAAGTCTTCAGGTTCAGAGACAATTCGTTTTAATCTCAAAAGTTGGCCAAAGGGAATAGCTCTCTTTGTGTGGAGTGCATGGTTACTAAGATAATTAAGGTACAACTTTTTATCAGTAGGTTTAGTATATAGAGTAGTCTGTAAGCACATATTATTTTTAATTACTTTAACATCTAGAAATGGAATTTCAGCTGTAGAGTGGTTTAAAGTAAATCTGAAATTTGGATGAAAAGCATTTAAAGTATTGAAATATATCTCAAGTTCCGTATAGGTTTTATTCCAAATACCAAAGAGGTCATCAATGAACCTATCATGATTCCAAATTAATTCAGGGTAAGTAAAGTTGAATTTTTCAAAAAATTTATACATTATAATATTCGCAGCCTGCACGGATGAACTCCCTCCCATAGTAAGACCTTGGGTTTGTTTGTATGAATTACCATTAAATGTAAAAAAGCAATTATTAAGAGTAAAATCTAAGATTTTCTTTAATAAGGTAGGCGGAATAGGTTTAATATCTATTTTATAATATTTCCAATGATCTAATGTCTTAAGGTAATGGTCAATAATAAAATCAATTCCTAAATCAATTGGTATATTTGTATAAAGTGCTTCAACATCCATTGTAACTAAGATGGTTTCTCTGGTAATTAAATTATTATATTTATTTATTTTATTAAGAAAATCAGTGGTATCTTTGATTAAGTTTGGAATTTGATTTTCTCCTATTTTCAATAATTGCTGTATATATTTATGCAATTTATTCGTTAAACTGTTACACTGCGAAATAATAGGTCTAATAGGGTTCCCTGGTTTATGGATTTTTGGAAGACCGTAGATAATACCTGGTTCATTTTTAATGTTCAATAACCAATTAAATTGTTTATTTGTGAGGAAAGGTTTAAGTTCATTAATCAAGAAATAGTATTTTGATTCTAGTTCATTATTCAAAAAACTAACTTCTGAGATTTTCAGATAAGTAGTACTACTATTTAGGTGTGTCAAAATCTTATCTTCGTAGTCAGACATATTCATAATAACAATGCCACCACCTTTATTAGCTGGTTTAATTATTATATTACTGTTATGTCTAAGTTTATTGAGTGCAGACAATTCATTCTTACTAATATTAGGGGTATTTTTATATTTTCTATTGATATTTTTAATTTCATATTTAAGTCTATTACAAAAGGTACTTATGTTAGGGTCTGGTTTAGGAGGGTTCCAATTACTATTTATTTTAATTGGTAATATATTATTAGAGTTAATGTGGCAGTTATTAACTACAATATTATTCATCTTCGTTTCGGGAGGTATAGACCTGTTTCTTCCAAAGAACCTTATTTGTAATTTACGTTCAAAATTGTCTATCAGTTCTATATTTTCTTTCAAATAATTTGTCCTACGAGTTGTGTAGACAAAATTTAGACCTTTATTTAAAACCAAATTTTCATAATTACTCAAAGAATAATTTGATAAATTAGTTACATTAGAGTTTTCTAAAATCGGCAAATTATTAATAAGGAAACGCTTCCTATACCTCCCTCTAATTTTACGTTTTAAATGAAAATGGGTTCTCACAGCCCTAAACCCAACCAAACCAATTCGTGTACTCGAAGATAGTCAATTTCGGGATTGAGGTAGTCCTGTATTCCTTCTATCAGGCGATGGGAGCCGCATGCCCGAAAGCTCCCGATGCGGTGTGGAAGGAGGAATCTGCGTAGAAGACCCCTGAACAGGGGCAGAGGATGTCATCGTATGAGGAAGCGCAGATGCAGACGTAACCAAAGGGCTTTGAGGTCCAAGTAATGTCGGTTCCATAATGGAATGAGGTTTATAGACACGAGGCGACTCAATGTGATGTGCAAAGTTACTATTTGAGGCCCTCAGCCGCTGAGGTAATCCCGTAAGGAGGGAAGGAATAGGGGGCGTGGTCATATTGGTATGGTGATATGAACCCCCATGGTGTGTATAGTTCCGGTTCCTGGTTCCGTTATGGTCAGGTTTCCGAGCTGTCGATATAGAATGTTGTTTGTAGTGAGTTCTGGTCTTGGTTGGAATTGGCTTAGATCCCATAAGCACCTGGCTATATAGCGGTTTAGACAATTGTTGCGTAGACGTGCAACAATAACAATAATAATAAAAAGAATAACAATAATATCAGTAATATGCACATTTTCAGCAAATGATCTTGACTTGAGATCTCGATGTAGACACGACTGTAGTAAAAAAAAGGATAAATAAATAAGTTAAATAATAATAAATATTAATAGTAATAATTTTCATGTGATTTGTTTAGGAGCAATGGCAGATGGCCAGGAATTGTATGTCAACCCAATGTTTGGCGCATCAGCCGAGTTCCAACGTCGAATTGCAGAGATGGCTTCTCTTCAAACGGACACAAGGCGCACGGAACATGCAATGCGAGCAAAACGGAAACTGTTTCCTTCCCTGCTTCCTACTCCTTCAAAATAATCTTAACTCCACCCTATCAACCCCTTATATATACAAGCTCCACCCACTGCTTAAGTTACCGACTGTATATTACTGTATACCTGCCGTGTAGTCAAACGAAGTAACACTGCAGCTATTCACCAGTGCACATTCTGGAGTATAGATTCCATTGCATCATGGCAAGATGTCTCTAATTCGTCATTAACAGTAATGTAGTTAAATTGGTTTCAGAGAGAAGTTACTGTCTATAGATGTGCAGCTGAAATCAACTTTTTATATACTGATCCAATTTCTGTGAAGAAGGTCACATTATTGTAGATAGTATAAGACTGCAATACAAGGATAATGTTGCCATATGTTTGGTTTTATCATCCATTCCTTTTAAGAACAGGTGTTGGAAGACGGTTGCTTCTGTGCACCAAACAAAAGGTTGTGCAATTGAAACACTGGATAATAAACATATGTCTGTTAGTTAGAAACACCTCCAGGCTCCAGAGGTCAGCTCAGATGAAGAAAGATGCTTGCCAAATCTGGACAGATCCAACCCTGTGTCAAGAATAAATAAAAAATTAATGGAGGAGGGTCAACAACACTTGAGTCCTTTAGAAGTCCAGACTTATCTAGTCAAGGAAAATAGTATTGCTGTTTGTTTGCAAATATTTTTTACACCATTCTTACAAACATGATTGCAGCCATTTGCAGGTTCAAGCTTTATACCGAGATCATTCAGTGTTATGGTCAGTGGCTGTAATGGTTTCTCGATCGTGAATAGGCTGGTGCCGCGTTTGGCCTTTGAGTGGCGCTTTAGAAGTTTTGAGATCACGATTAACCGAGTACAGTACTGTAGGCCTTTGCAATTGAAACAATAATTCACAAGGACACAAAATAATCTTTAACTATTAACAGAACAGACGTCCTGCAATACGAGGTCGATCGATCGATCGATCGCTAATAGGAGAATACCTAGGGGCTAGGCCACGTCTATCCTACTGGGGCTTCTGGAATCGAACTTGAGTCTGCTGATATATATGCTGTAGTGTGTCACCAATGCGCCACCGGGCGTTTCTTGACCATTAAAAGATGCAGCCTAATAGTTTTTCGCAGAACAAAGGACTGCTTTGTGACAATTGCGGCAGCACTGCTTTAGTACTTTAATTAAGAAATCCTTCTGATACTAGACGAAAGGTAGCGGCTTACAAAGCACGTCTAGTTTACGGGAGATCGAAGTCATCGAACTCAGCTCCGCTGATCTACGCCAGTGTCCCAGTGTGTTATCCAATGCGCCACTCCCCTCCTATGCTGTATATTATGCGACTTGTTTGCGTTAACATTTAGTAATTTTATTCAACTTGCGATTTAATTCGTACGTTTTTTACCAATTATTATAATATTATTTCAGTGTATTATAATAGCGTTCACATTGTGCGTTTGCAAGTAAATAAAGAAAATACTCGCTTACTTACTTAATATTATAGGAGATCACAGGTAACCATGTTTGTCTACTCTACGATAATATCTTTACTCTCTTGTATGCTTGACGAACTTGTAACAAGAACACGTTGTGTTTACCTTACAGAAAACACGAGAAAACGCTTTGGTCGGAGTTTCTTTTAGTTTTTACAAAGTCATCTTGTTCTAAGATTACTCAAATAAAATTGAATGCAGGTAATTTTAATGATTTCGGTTTATAACTTCCTTCCGCATTCTTTACCGCTCACCCATCCTCATCTTGTTCAAACCATGGCCCTCTGGATAGCTCAAGCCTCTCTATCACTTCTGCACAAGCTTCCACTCCAAATTAAAGCTTGTTCAAGAATTCCTACTGTATTCCATCTTTTCCTCTGCCTTCCGATCTATCTAATTATTAGCGAAACTCGCCTAGTATGTACTGCGCTTCCTTACAGCTGAAAGTTGGTTCGGTGATTGAGTCTGACCCCACGCAGTGCTCGTGTGCGTTTAACTTTGAGTAGCGCTTGAGAAATTTTGAGTTTGCGAGTACCATTGTGCATGATGATACTCTTTTGAGGTTATTTTGATTGTGTTGCTTAGTTAACTATCTTGATTGCGAAGTTCCTACAGTGCATAAAAGAGCTAAATAGCGGGAACCAAATTATTCAATGGCGCTCAGTCAAAACAAAATGGATAGGCACGCAAGGTCAGTTTCGGTTCCAGATGACTATCCATGGGTTAGACAGGCAGTCTGATGACTATGGTGGGTGATATTTAGAATTGGGAGGGGAGGAACCAGCATAAGATAATTTGTAAAAAAAAGTGTTTTCAATATTGACTGAAAAGTACCTATGGAAGAGTTTCAGTTTTGGCGAGTTCGTAGAATGGTTTAGATAATTGCAATCAGACTGCAGGGAGTGTATTTAAAGGGGCAGAGCAGCTAGGGCTGTGGATAAATTCCAAAGTTTAGGGATGAACTGATGGAAGCGCAAGAAGTATTATGGCTTGGAACATTTAACTCTGTAGAAATTTGTTATGCCATTGTATTTTATTCCTGGCCACTTTTTATGCTGATCGAATATTACTTTATATACAGTGACAAAGCTTTAACTCAAGGCAGGGGCATCATACCGTTTTTAATGATGCATCAGTAGCACTGTGTTTTTTATCAAGCTGACATTGCCGAGTCAGAGAAGTAATCCCATGCTCAATGCACTGCCAACTAGGAAGCCAGGGTAATTTTCTAGCGTATAGCGGAGACATGACCAAATATAGGGACTTGTCCAATAGACGTACTGCAGAGCATAAGACTTGGTTCAGGCACATTACTTGATTGGATGGGAGGCCTGAATAGAGTGACGAGCAATAGTGAAGGTGGGAAGTAATGAAATAATGACAAAATGGACTAGGGTGGTGACAGCGCTAGACGTTAGTGAAAGGTTGTTTGTGTGTATCTGTTCTTGCATACTAGACGTTATTGAACAAACAATTGCGTGAAGCTGATGCAGCTGATTGTAACAGTAGACTTTTGTACACTCCATGTGAACAGTGGATAGGAAATGTCCCTACTCTACGTAGATAACCTGATAGGCCATATTCTGACTACATGTCATATTATATAATAGTATAATATATAATTGATGGCAAGTATTGAAACTGACTTGAAAAGGTTCTAGAGAGTTTTGTGAACTGACTTAAACGAAATCCACAATGATCTGGGATGGGACTAACTTGGCTCATGCAGATTGACACTTTTGATTTGGGATTCTAATTATTTGCTGTCAGCTGAATTACAGACATTCGTGTTAAAAAGAACAATGCTTGTGTGAGATATTTAGCAGTAGACTTTTTTGATTTTCAGTGTGCTTCTTGATTCTCGTATGACAGATCGGAGTTCTTACAATGGTGAAAGTAGGAATCCATTCTGGCATTGTGCTTGCTTGCCTTCTCCATTCAGCCGTTATTGTAATGGGCCACTTTGATGACGATTTTGTGCAAGAGGTAGGTTGTAACTTGTCTCTTGGATTAATTGAAGATGTCTGTAGCTGTTGATGCAGAACCTACTTACTTATTTGATTACAAGAATTGAATTTAAAACCCATATTTTCATAAGTCATTTGACGAGTATTATTAATTGTATCATGTTTACAATCCAGATTTTGTTCACAAGGGATTGAGTGGTATAGAAAGTGGTAATGTTGGAAATCATGCATCACTATGAGCATATGGTAGTTTTTTAAATGCTCAACAATCAGTTAATACGTGTTTTTAAACTGTATAAGAGAATGTGAACAGTTAGTTTTTCTGTTTCCACTGCATTTAGAAGTTTTCACCATGATTAAAATTTATGTTAATTAAAGCAAAAGCAATGTTGGTTGAACATAAGTTCTCAACAGGACTGGAGAAACTTTGGTCTTCTGGTAAATTTCAGTCTTCATGGTGTGACCATGGGTGTGAATAAATTTTGGGTGTATTTTTTTTAGCCGTTGTACATCCCACCAGTTGCAAGGGGGAATATTTACTTCACGGAAGCCTTTATTTCTGAGGAAGAATTCAGACGACGGTAATGCTTTCATTTTATTTTAGGTTGGTAGATTTAAAAATAGATCAGTATTTTTTGACACTGTGGTTTAATGAATCTAAGTGCAGGTTGGCTTTGTAAAAGTATTTTGTTCTAAACATTTACAAGTGTCAATGATTATTGACATTGGATGATTTTTACAGAAGGCTTTCAGTCTCGATTGGAGCTCACTTATTTTGTTTCACATGCTTTATGTATCTATTCTTGCATACAATATTTAAAAGTTTTTTTGTAGGTGGATAAAGTCTGAGGCAAAGAAGGATTTCACTGATGATTCCATTGCTAAGTACGATGGTATGTGGCAGCGGTAATCATTTACTACATTGAGTTCAGTTGTTGACAAAGTATTGGAAAACTGGGCATGTTTGAGCCTCTTCTACTGTTCATCATAGCAAATTACTTCATTCGTGGAGCTGCATGCAAAATCAACTGTTGCCTATCTCTTGAGATGCGAAATACGAGAAATTCTGATGAAGCCTATTTAATATTATTATTCTAGATTATCTTTGAGCACTACAAAGCACCATTTAGTCAGAAACCCATGTTTTCTTTTTTACAGTTTTGAAAACTAATTACTTACGCTCTGACACTGTAAAAATATATATTTTATCTAAAGAATACTAATTTTAGAAACGTGTAGTGGATGAAGGTTTTTGCACTCTTTGAAACACAATTTAGCATTCATGCTTTGTTTTGTTGACATTTCTCTGCACAAATGCTGTGATATTCTTGAAGTTGAGGCATTTATAGTTCACCTTTGGAAGTAATATTTTTGTGTGTAATTATTTATCTAGGTCAGTGGAGCTTGGAAGAACCAAAGGACATGGGACTTAATGGTGACCTTGGACTTGTTTTGAAGGTAATTAATTATGCTAAGCAAAAATTATATTTTTAACTGGTAAAGAGACATTCAGAAATTGGCACTGCTTTAGTATTTACCTTATTTAAGGCCTTTCCTGAAGAGAAATATTTTGGGAAATGGAAGTTTAATTAAAAATATAACACTTCTGAATTATAGTAAGTGAGGTGTGTTATGCTCATTGCTTTATTTGTTTCTCCTGCAGTTACTGCAAGTCGATTTATAATAAATGAAAAATAACATAATGACGAAACATAAAAGGCGATAAAATCAAAAGAAGTCTAAGATGAGGTACACTTGCAATTTTTATAATGGCTATTAATTATATGCCATTCCAGAATAGATCTTTGTATCTTCAGAATTTTTTTAATTTCTTAGGTATTTGAGCAGAAAATGAAGTAAGATTAATTTTTGATTGCTATTCTATTTTCTTGAGTTGACAAGATTAGAAGTTGATAGTAGTTTAAAAATTCTTTCCGATAAAAGGTAGTCATGTTAATTCTTGTCTGAAATTTCTATTTCATGCAGTCATCTTGTATTGTAATGTATTTAACCATTTATGAAGCTCCTCTAGCAGTAGGGTGAACCATTCATAGGTGCGCCCTGTGTGCAAGGCCCCACGAGAAGAAGCAGGTTTAAGAAGAGAGAAGACCGAAAATTAGACTGCCAGACGGAAGGGTAGAGTGAACAGAAGGAGAAAGTACATTCCAAAGAGAAGGACCAATTGAGACAAATGATTGAGATTGAGACTTGGCAGTTCTGATTCAAATTGTGGGATTTTTTCTCCTCAAGTCTTTTCAACTTCAAAGGGCTAACGAATTTTATGAGATTTCAATATCTTAATACATGTTTAAAGTAATGTTTCGACTGAATAAATGAGTGTTAGCTTTTAGATTGTAAGTTAGGCAGATGTATTGTTTTATTGACTTTGTGTGGGAATTCTGTTACAGTCAAAAGCGAAACACCATGCCATCTCTGTTGCGCTGAATCGACCATTCGTGTTTGACGGTTCGTCATTAGTTGTTCAGTAAGTCCAGTTATTGCTACCTTTGCATTGTCATCATTTTTGCAAAAGGAGCGTAAAGATTTTCAAGTTGAAAAAGGAATTTTCAGTTAAATGCAGCAGAATAATGCATTTAAATTGGAAAGGACACAATACAGAAATAATTTTATGTAGTTGGCATCCGATAAATTGGCAAAGTTCTTAGGAACTTGATGTGGTTTTAACTTCTTAACTGCGGCTTTTTTATACAGGAATAACTTAATTGAGTATAATTTTAATTATAAATGTGTATTTGATATTTCATGTGGGCTAAAAGTCTATTCACTTGTGAATATGAAGTCTGACCTCTATTTACTTTTTTTGCTAAACTTTTGGCTTGTGGTTATTGCTGTATGCAGTGTGAAGTTTGTAAACAGCTGAGCTCTGGATGGAACATTGTTGTATTTATTTTATTTTAAATTTTGTTATTAACATTCTGTTAATGTACATAATTAGTGTTAATTATCCTGATGGCTGGATATTGATATTGCACCAGTTAACAAATTTACATTAAAAACATAAGGTTTACAATTACAAAATTATCTTAAAGCAATGGGTGGTTGGAGAAAGATGGGTTAGCTGTGATTGTGAGGTATGTAAAAGTGAATGGTCATATGAAGTTAAGAGTGGTGTATTTCAAAGACGTGGTTAGTGATGAAAATTGAGGGAAGGCTGCATGTCTTTCTTAAGATGGTTGAGACAAACAAATGCCCCATGGAAACTGATCATAACTTGATTGTGTGTTGTGTGTGCTTATGCTTTGAAGGTATGAAGTCAAATTTCAGAATGGAATGGACTGTGGTGGAGCTTACATGAAGCTGATAACTCATGATGACAATCTGGACTTGGTTGGTTATGTGTTATCCAACTGTTTCTTTGTGAATTACAATCAGTTGATTGTGGTGTAACTTTTTAATAACTCTAGAGACCTTTCAATGTCTTTCAAATGGGCCTGTGCCATAAAGTTTCAGAATGAATCAGCTGCCAGTTTGATGAACTATTCTTTGATAAATCATTCATTTAGGAAACATAATAGGACCTATCTGTGTAAGTTTTTTATATGTGTCCTTTCTCAAAATTTATGCAAATAAGTATGATCTGGTTAAAGATTTCTTACGAGCTGATTTTAGTTAGCGTGCTTCAAGAGTGGCTCGCTTTTGTTTCTTTGTTGTAGATGTTGTTCACTGACATGATGCCGTTCTCAATTATGTTCGGACCAGACAAGTGTGGAAACGACTATAAGGTCAGAGTCATTTTCCAGATTGGGAGGATTGTCAAATCCAGTTTTTAACATGGTTTATTTGAGGTTCTGCAATCTGCCTGCCTTGGTTCGGCGACGTAAATTTTTATGGGTTGCTGTCACCTATCAGTGTATTGATATTTTGTTTGGATGTGTATTCTTGGAGATTTGTATGATGCAAGAACAGAGTCTTGGTAAAGACAATTCATGCCTGTTATTCTAAATAAGTTGTATATAGAAATTGCTTTAACTTATGTATGTTACTGTTAGGAATTTTGTCGTGTAAACACAACACAAATTCTAAATTTGAATGTATGGTGATATCAACAATTCAACATTTTAGTATGTCTTATGGGTTTATTTTTTGATTTTATTCTATCTGTTGTTAAGGTTCACTTCATATTCCAACATAGGAATCCACTGACTGGCGTTTATGAGGTCAGTTTTATTTTGCCTTCAATAATTTTAGTTTGTCAATTACTATTTTTACTCAGAGTTTTTGCCAAGGGAAGTTGTTCTACATAATTTATGCATCTAAAGACGTGCATGCGCATTTAACAGAGACCTCTTCTTCTGTCAAACGGTTTTACTAAAATTGAAGAAAGATTATGTGTCCAGAAACAGTCTCGTTTCTTATCTTGCGTTTATGGTTTATGTTCATACCTTACCTTAGACCTTAGTCCTTCCCGTGCAGAGCTGCACATCGGGCAACACAGTTTCTCCATTCCTCTCTGTCTATCGCCATCTCAACAACGTCATTCCACGTCATTTATATTAACTCATTAAATTAATTTTCAGAATTATCAGATCTGCAGAGCTAAATCCTTTATGCTGCTCCTGTTTCCGAGCTTACAGTATCGGTGTTTAAAAGCAAATTATTTTGCCATTTGAATATTTTACCTTTATAAATAGTCTATGTAATGCAGCAAATAGATTGTGTTTCCTCTGGCTTGAGACTCGGCTTATTTTGCTTTATACGGTTCTTTTAGGAGTTAATTCATATTTGCAATTTTTGCTTTTAGGAGAAACATGCAAACAAGCCAAGTGCTGACTTAAGTACTTACTTCAGTGATAAAAGAACTCATCTCTATACACTGGGTAGGTGATGATTAATCTTTTGTGTTTTTGTGAACTAAACTTCAGGCAGAGGATTTGGTGAATAATAACAATAAGACGATTTATATAGCGCCGTAGCTCAGCCGAGGCCAAAGGAAAGGGCACTGTACACGGGATCACATGTCACTGTCAATTAAGCATATACGATTGTTTAAACAAAAAGTCTTGAGTCTGGATTTGAATCCCTCTAGAGAAGGTGAATGCTTCACGTGGTCAGGAAGACTGTTCCATGCAGTGGGTGTATAATAGTGTGAAGGAAGGCAATTGAGCACTGTGTTACTACTCGACTCTTTTAGCAATTGTTCTTGGCAGTGTCCAGTGGTTGAAGAAATACTGAATACATAGCATTATGAAAAGACAGTAATGGTACGTTATGCTAATGAAACCAAATATTACATTGCATGACTTTTACCAGGGGTTATTTTAACGTGCAGCTGGACACAAAGTGTGTAGTTGGGAAAGAGATTTGTGCAGTTGAAAATCAGATCTTGTGCAGTTACTTTTTGCCTAGTTGCGTGAACCGACGAGAAGTTAGTGGTAAAAAGTTGGACACAAACAAGTAACAGCCCAAAGTGAACATCTTTGAGGCGGTTTATTTGGGGGATATTTATGTTCAGGAAAAGAGCAGGCCTGTTGAAATTTGGCTTGAACTATAATAGATATGGTGATTACATGCAGTTTTCAATTCAAGCATTAGACCGATACGGCGAAGGTCACCCGTGTGCATGAGGTAAGAGCGGGGAAAATGGGTGATGTAGGCTAATCGAAGACAAGGTTCTGCTAAAAATCACACATAGCTAGGCTGCAGACAGAAGAATTTGCAGTAGGCTAAATGTATGGGCGGATGCAGATTCAAGGCCTGCTGTAGGTTGCTATTCTGATAAAGTTGTAAAGGCCGGGGTTATCCTTCATACCATAATGACAACTTATTCTTGGCCATCGTAGTCTACTTTCTCCTGCTTTTGCCGCTTACTCTGACAAGCTGAAGCAGGAAGGGACGCAGACAGTCAGACGCATAAAGCAAAATAGTCTACTATAATATAACAACCCAAGTATCTAACTGGAGACAGGCGATGAAAAGAAAATTAATCATGCAGACATCCAGACTGAGCTAGCCTTTCAGCCACACAGGCTATCCAATAGGCTACATACATGATGTAGGATTGTAGGTCAATGCATACTCAAATTTTCTCCCAAATTCTCCATATATCCCCATATTACACGCACCCTTTGTGAGTTTATGTGATCCCATCCAAAAATCACCATCCTCAGAATCTGAAAGATACACGTAGGCCTATGTTATCAAACTAGCATCTCGCACAGGGGCGTAGACTTAGATGGGATAGGATCGAGGAACGGAACCCGGAACTAGTGGCTTGCTGCTGACGATGCTACATATCTTATATCTCCCAAATATTTCAGAAATATTATCACAAACATTATTATAGATTTCTACGGTGTTATCCACTGCTTGTCCATAATTATCAATTTTGATACAGATGACAGCCTAAACTGCCACTATTACGTTGTGTAAATTAAAAAATTTAAGATAGCCTACAGGTAGGGGGAATTATTCAAGTCTTAAACCACGTCTCTGAGTTTCAAATTATGATTAAATTTGTCAAGTTAACAGCCTAAAATGCTATTGCAACAGTTGGCAAATGACTTTTTTTAAACTATGGACGAGAAAAGAAAATTATGAGTTATTTTTTCAAATGACAGCTTTAAATGCCAGATTAACAAATGAAAAAATTAATAAGGAGGAGACTCTCCAAACTCTAAAAACCATAGCTGTCAGCATTTAAAAAGAGCCTTTTTGTTCAGAGTTAACTTAGAATACCACCAGTGCAGTGTGGAAATTAAACAAAATTCGAAAATGGGATTGGAAACATCACCTTCAAAAAAAACCTACCCAGCTAGGTGCTCGTGCATTTGAAATTATTGTCCTTCGGTCGCTCGTTCGTTTCCACAAACCCAGGACCAAGTCTGCGGCTATGTTCACACACACACACACACACACACACACACACATTCTGGTTCTCATGAATGAATGACACCAGAGCTTGTACCATAAAAAATTTCCAGCAGTCGTACCCTAAGCCAAGTCATGGTGTGGTAAAATATCATTTACATGTAGATCGGCGACGCGGCTCCTGGGTAAAACTGCTATTAGCCTAAACAGTACATATTCGTGTTGATGTGGGTGTCAGTATAGGCCTATCGATCAATAATGATCATTTGGGAGGTTTGCTAATGATATTTGTCGGTCTTACATCGTATTTTGCAGTTAGTGGGTTATATTTTATAAAAAAAGTTTGAAATTAGCTAAAAGATTTTATTTCTTGGGGAAATATCTCATCTTGTCTGCTAGATTTAGCTTTAGCAAAACAATATCATGTTGGTCTTAACGACCAGGGTTTTAGAGCAGAAAAGCAAGATTTAGACGTACCCATACGTAGGCTTACTAGCGAAACTTTGGAAATGTCCAGGAACATAGGACCATTTAACTTTATTTCACTTAACAATCTTTCTGAACTATTTCCAATTCCAGCAACAGCAGAGGATTTTTAAGGGATCTTTAACCCGTTTTGCCCAAATTTTTATTATTTTTCTAATATCATTTTTCTTACACTGTTTGATATTAGGATAGCCATATAACCTTAATTTTTCACTTATTTTAAGAAATTCCATAAATTTGTTGACTTTATTCATATGTTCCAATATTGGAACACTGGGCACAAGTGGTACTCTACGACTACATAATCTACGTCATCGCTGTCAGGTACAGTAATGATTATTTCAAGTGAAGTAACCAAACAATAATGTTGAAATCTCTACCACAGTGGTTTGTAGCTACAATTGAAGTCCATATTCAATAGATTTGTGCCTTATTTCAAACGGACAACAGCAAAATATCAGAAAAATGCCCATTTTCCATGCGGACAAGCAGAGTAGCCGAAGCCATTATTCGTGGAAGCTTTTCAAACGAACTTGCGGGAGGCTGACCTGGCATTTATCACAGATTTGTCTGGCTCTGGTTCCATGGGGTAGGCCCTACAACAGTGTTGCAAGTCCGCAGGTACCCCATACTGAAGGTATACAGTGATGGTCCATTGGGATTTTCGCCATGTATTTTATTGATCATGTGCATGCATAGGCCTATACAGATTGCCATTCCATATAACAAGAGCAGAACTCTTTCCATCTTTCCATCAGATCTACAGTCACCAGACAGTTGTGGCTGCTTAGTCAATACCTTACTTGTGTTACTGGACAGCGTTCTACTCTGTTGCCAATACTGCCTGTTTAGCCACAGAGCTCTGGGAACGCAATCAGCAAGGCTCAGTTGGGTGAAAAATTGGATCACCACAGAGTTTGGAAGGAGTGCAGACAGAGTTCAACCATCAAATCTAGAACCATACCGGTGTCTAGACCCAAATCCTTCAATGCTGTCGTTCGCTCGAATTGTTTGAGTGCCATAAGTGTCTTCGTCGTCCCCATCTTCTTCGCTCTGATATTCGTGTAATGAAAGCCTGCGCTGTCAAAATAGCCTGCCAGTGATCAAGGAAATAATTTGCGCACCTTCTCTGTCACAAATGATTGAAATTTTAGAATATAACAATATTTACATGCAAAGGAATTCGCTAAACCCAGCTGAAAACACTGTGCAAGGCAAACCAATAAGCGTAGAACGACATTCGGCAATGAGAATCGTGGACCCCCGCTTGTGCCCTGTGTTCCAATAATGGAACATGATATATATTTTCAAAAAGTCCAGACTAAAGTTCGTGACACAGACCGATTAAAGTTATCATGAAATTTGATTGATATAAGAGTATCAAAAACCAGAAAGTTCAAAACTGATAAGTGTTTAAATGAATTTGCAAATTATGCATCTTTTGTTGCAATTTACCGAAAATTTCTCCTTCAAAAATTTCATAAAAACCTTATCTGATGACTAAAAATTTTTCAAAATATTAATTTTTTCTATGGGAATGTCTTAGAAAAACAGTTTACAATGACAGGAAATGATTTATATTCACTGCATAGTGCTACGTTGAAAATAAATAATGTTTTTATAAAATGTTCCAATAATGGAACACTGGGCAAAAACGGGTTAAGGGATCTCTAGTCGATTAAGGATATTGAAAAGTCTAAACGTCTAAGAACGTCTATAGTTGATTTCATTCGTTAATTCATCTGGAGATTTTGCCATGATGAACTTTGAGTCAAACATTGTCATAACAATTGATTTTGATCTTTAATAGGAATTTTTATAAAGTCGGAAAATCTTAATATTCAAACATCTAAAGCTCCAGTCGAAGGCCAAGCGCAAAGCACCAGCTTAAGACGAGCGCTCACCAAAAGCTGCTTCAGCTTTGGGGGACAAATCCCTGGTCAATGACTTTTTATGTCCAGTCTCTAAATACGTCATTTATGTGCAGTTGAGAAAATTCCTTAAAATAACCCCTGACTTTTACATGTTGTTTCTTCTAGTATTGAATCCTGATAATTCATTCCAAATATACATTGACCAGCGGCTGGTGAACCAAGGCAACCTTCTTTATGATGTAAGGTCAGTACAAGAGATCTGGAAATATACATTGTATCCTATTATCAACATTTGTGTTTTGATATATCCATTTAAAGTGCAGCATTATTATTTTACAGATTCTGATAGTTTTTTCACCATCCAGCTTCCTAAATGCCCTTTGCACAGTGTCCTTGTAAAATGACCTCCTTGTAATAATTTATGAATGAGAACTGCTAAAATGGTGAATTTGCACTTTAGTTAGCATGATGTTTTCCAACTTGCATAAGAGAATACTCTAGGATTACTATTTTAGTTTTTACTTGATAGTCATTATTTGTCATCTAGAGACCCATTTGTTTAGCAATTTAGAAGTTTGACCTGATGATTCATTTTTATGATCGCTATTATTACCTTGTTATCAGCACTCCATACAAATTACGTGATAGCAGCCAGGTTTTTGCAAAAGATTGTGATTACAGAATTTGGTTCTACTTTAAGGTGGCTAATTTATGAGTTTGTTGTATGTTATCATTACCAAACAACAGAAGATTCCGAATAGATTTTAATTAATGTGCACTTTAATGTAATTGCAGCTGGTGTACATCTTTTGTCTTTTAGCCCTCCAGTTAATCCTCCGAGGGAAGTGATTGACAAAAACGATTTCCAGCCTGCTAACTGGGACGAACGTCAAAAGTAAGTGTCTTTTGCTCTGTGCTGATTTCTGTCACCTGATCAGAGCACACAGACAGAGAGGGTCATCTCTTCGTTGAGTGATGACTATATGCCATGGATGACGTTTTTCAATGTCACAAGGTCTTGAGCATTGTGTTGACAACGTAATATTGTAAATATTGGATGATAGCAAAGTTGATTGTAATTAAGGTAGTTGTGGCTTTATCTTAGCTGGGATGATGATGGTGATGATGATGATGACAGCATTGCTGAAGTGGATAAGGCTGGTTAAGAATTATATGGAGTGTCGTAACTTTACTGCATCTAGATGTCCAGAAATGTTGCTTTATAAATCTTAAAAGTGTATGTGTATTCTTTTTCAGAATTCCAGATCCAAATGCTGTTAAGCCAGAAGGCTGGTCAGTATTTCTATGAGATTTATATCTGTGCTATAAAATTCTGGACCATTTCATTTTATTTGTTTCATATGATTGTGCAAATTGAAATCCACCGAGTCTCAGCTGTACAAAGGAATGGCATCTGTTAGAATTGTTATTTTGTGATCTGTTGTAACCATAGATATGTATTATATAATGAATATATCACTAGAGAGAGTATCACGTCTCCATATTGAAGTCACCGTCTACTAATGCCGACCAATCACATCATATCTGTCTAATCGTGCCGACCAATCATAGGCGATCTCTCATTCCGACCAATCACAGACGAGTTCTCATGCCGATCAATCGCAGTCTTACGGCATCGATCTGTGGAAAAATAATATCAGCACTTTTATAATAAGACAAACTTGTCGATGTTTACTTGTCAATATTGCAGGAAACTGCAATTTAGCAAACAAGCATCGACATGATCATGTCTTATTATAAAAATACTGTTATTTATTTAATTTATTTTTCAGGTCGATGCTGTAAGACTGCGTGTGATTGGTCGGTTTGAGAAATCGCCTATGATTGGTCGGTACGATACGAGCGATGTAAGCTAAATTTGTGACTTCGTATCTAACTGCAGGGTAGATACGTCATGCTCTCTCTAGCGCATATATTATATATAGAATACATCTCAATGGTTGTAACATGTGACCCATTTGGTCCATTTGTTGTAGGGACAATGAACCTGAGTTGATCCCTGATGTGTATTCATCAAAACCTGAAGGATGGTTGGACGATGAACCAGAATTCATTGCAGACAAGAGAGCTCGAAAACCGGCTGACTGGTATTGTTGTCTTCTGTATATTTTGTATCATTCATTAAATTGCTGATACGTATGTGGAACTGCAAGGGCTGATTAGGTGTCTTAAAGTGGTCTATAGACGTTTTACATTTAAAACTACAAGCAGCAGATGTGGATTGCTCGGATGAGCTTGAGGCATCACAAGTGATCATGAAATTGTTTGTGTTGCAGGGATGATGAACTGGATGGTGAATGGGAACCACCAAAGATCAGTGAGTGACAAATAATTGAACAAACCTAACTCCTAGTTTGCCTTTAATTTTTCTCTTTTGCTTTTTGTATTGTTCTGTTGCAAGGTTTACTGTAACTGGTTGCAGTCTGTCAACCAAATTGTTACATAAACAGAAAAAGTTAAGGTTTTTTACCTTCCATCAGACAGAGTTTTAGAGTTTGCTGGATAAGTATTTTAAATTTGTCAGCTATACATGTTGCTGCATGCATTTGGTCTTGACTTATGAACTTGCTCTTGTTTTATCCTCTGTTTTCGTTAATTCAGACATATTCGTTATTGAGTGTATATGCTGTGTATCAACAAAGGGTACAGGACTGTGCGTTCTTGGTACGATGAACTGTGTGCTAGTGTGTACGGTCCTTGAGCGAGATCCTGTACCCACTGTAGCTCAGCACTATTGACAGGCAGTTGCTAGTCATTGAGTAACTGCTTTAACATAATAAATGCATAATAATATTAATTTGATATTTACTTTAAATTATTCATGACTTGTGCCAATAGATTTCTGTTTTATGCAAACTTTCTGTGCATATCATTATATACTGGTACCAGGTAACCCAAAGTGCGATCTGGTTCCTGGATGTGGTGAATGGATTCCTCCCAAGGTGAAGAATCCGAAGTACAAGGGAAAGTGGTCAGCTCCTATTATAGTAAATCCAAATTACAAGGTGAGTTTTCCCTTTTCAGTTACTGCAATCTCTGTCCAGTGTATATGATATTCAATGCAGCTGTGTAAAGTCGCGCTTTCTATTCAGATTGGTGCAAATTAGAAGAGATTCATTGCAGTGGTTTAATCTAATTAAAGGCTGTTCGTGTTATTATTATTATTATTACAGACATTTAATTATCATGATACACAGAGCACACCAATTGATGGTTCTTTAATTTTACACCTGCAGTTATTGCAACAACAACCACATTGTTCCATCTGCAGCATTCCTCACAACCTCATGTTACACAATTCTCAAGAGACTGAGTATAAAAATAATGAAAATGATGATGTTGTTGACGATGATGATTTTGATGATGGTGGTGGTATTTTGATTTGCACGTTTGCATAGCAGTAGGCCGGTCTCCCGTAGCAACCGTGTTCGTATGATGCCATAATTGACGAGACATATGCAGCTGTTATGTACCGGTCAACATTTAAACTGATTTGTTGCAGGGCAAATGGTCTCCACGAAAGATACGAAACCCCAACTACTTTGAAGATAAGAATCCATACAAGATGAATGCCATTGTTAGTAAGCAGAAATGCATCAATTAATTAACGACATAATGCACTTAATGCTTAAGATATCACTTAGTTCACTGATGTGTTGAATATGATAAAAATTACTAATGCATAACTGGGAAAACTGTAAAATCGGAGACTGGCATATGCTATATCTTTGGACAGTATCTAATGACGATACTAACTCTAACCGACCCTCGCAATGCCTAACTTGACCCTAACAGACATGTCGGCCCCCGATACTATAGTTATGCTTGCATAGCCTCTGTTTTGTAAACGTCAGAAAAATTTTGGGCTCATATAGAAATGTTTCTTAGCGAGCCAGATCAGCTTGCATTTACTTTAGAGGGATCAATATCTTGCTACTTGATGTTGCAGCATTTGTTTTGTTTCATATCAAAGGTGTGAACGTGTTCCGATATCTAACTGTGGTCAGTTGTTGTTGCAGGGTGCTTTAGGACTGGAGCTGTGGTCAATGTCTAGTGACATTCTTTTTGATAACTTTATCATCACTGATAATAAGAGAGTGGCTGATCTGTGGGCAAATGACAGCTGGGCCTTGAAGCATGTGCTCGAATTGGAACTATCTGCGGCTCAGGTTGGTTTAGATTCGTTTCTTGTTTTTCAGATTCTCTTTTCATGTTTTTCTCTTTGTTGTGTTTCATCCGTAGCGTACAGCTTTCTCTGCTCAAAAAACAGATCGGCATTAAATTTTTTACTACCTGGTACTTGAAATGATTATGGATCCATGGAAGCTTTTGAAATTATCTTTACAGTTTCTTTTTCTAGCTTCTATGTTGACTAAAAATGTAAGTATTATTTGTTTTAAAGAGCTCTCTGGTATGAATTATAATTTCTGTTTCATTACATAGAACTATTATATGGTACTGGTTTCAGTGGTTGCTTTTAAAAATGTTTTCTGTTGTTTTTCATTAATAGAGGGGCTTTGGTCAGGTGCTGATGGATGCCATAGAAGAACGACCTTGGCTCTTGATTGTTCTCATCTTCATTGTCGTCATCCCAGCGTTCTTCTTCATTGTTTGCTGCTGTGCTACCAATCCTCAGGTACTTATTCCTTTCTTGCCTCCACATGCTTTCAGGAGATAGGAGTTCAAGCAGTTGCCCAGTGCCTAAAGTGTGGAAAAATAAATGCCTGGATGCCCCTTACCTTTCCAGTCAGTGCTGGCCAATAAGTGGCAGGACGGCGTTCAGATTTTAAAATAAGTGCATGGACGCCGTCCATGACCGTCCAGGCACACTTTAAGCCCTGCAGTTGCCTGTTACCTATTTTCATCTTGAACATCATGCTTGTTCACATATTAATCAGACGCTAAAAGAAGAACAGCATTCCATTAACCCTTTACCGACCGAGCATATAGGATTTCCCATACTATATACTGCACTTTGGTCAGTAAAGGGTTAGGCCAGTCAGCTCTGATTGACAGCTCTAGGTATAAAGTGTTAACAACTTCTTTTTTCTTAGTTTGGCATCTGAGGTGGTTGGTCAAACCTTTTCCTTGCAATCTCATCTCCAATGACAGCGTAAAGTCTATGTACTTATTTGTAGCTGAGTTTGCTAAATGGTGTGAATGGAGGAGCTTGAAACATATTATGCTCTGGCGGGAATTGAAACTCTGACCTTCCACTTTACAGTCCAGCATGCTATTCTATGGGCTATTGGATAAATGTAATTGGATTTTTATATAGCGGCTGTCTTATGGCCTCGACCCTGAGGGTGAGATCCTTCACCACCGCTCACCCGTTTGAATGGGCGCCACGCCATTTAGGTCCCCATGGACGGACCGTGCTAGCCCGAGATTTTTAAATCTCTGAAATAGCCACCTTCGGGATTCGAACCGCGACCCTCACGCTCTCTTCCACAGATGCGTGGCCACCAGCTGTCTTACCGATGTAGCTAACGTGGACTAGCGGATACACATAATCGAATATTAAAACAATGCAATAACTGGTTTTTAGAATATGCTGTTGAGTGCTACAGATATTTAACTTCAGCTCAATGAATCTCATCAGCCTCTTCACTTGTGCTGCACAATGAAGAACTTCAATCCATCCTGTTTTTTGGCTATTTCATGTTGCTATAATAATTATGGTCCTTGTAAGGTCTGCAAAACTCTGCATACTATGCACTGTAATCAGCATAAGGTGAGCTATCGGGTGCCAAGCATTTACAAAGATATACCAAAAGCTCAAGATTGCAAAGGGATACAATTTATATTTTCTTTTTTTCAGCTTCAAGAAGATGCCAAGCGCAAGAAGACAGATGTGCCTACAGCCGCAGCTACTAAAAACCACAGACCCACAGCCAAGGAAGACCTTGCAACAGAGTACACTAACGTCTTACGCAGTAACGAAAACGCAACAAAAACGACACAAAGGAAAGGGAAAATGTCTCTAGAAACAAACCGGTTCTAATACTTTTTCAACAGATTACCAAGCGAAGGATAAAAGTACTCACAAAGCCATACAATGGCTATGGTATACAATCTTCATTGGTAAATTGGTACATTGATAAATTGTAATGTTGAATGTCTCAATTTAATTGTTGTTTTGCTATGGAACATTAATTTTAAATTCTTTGTTACAGTGTTACCAATAAGGTCTTCAAGATGATGCATTTTTTATTGGTCTAGGAAGCATTCCATAAATTTTTTAGGAACAATTGTGCAATGAACTATGTAAATGCCATTGGAAAAATGCCTGCACTGCATACTGACAAAAAAGCTATAGGATGTAGTGACCTATCTGATTTCTAGGCAGAGATAAGAAAAAGATTGAAGACAGCTTTTGCAAGATTGTTTCTCGTGATTGAAGTTAGACATTCATGATGGTTTCATACCTACCTAGTTGGCAAAGCCAAGTTCAGTGAATTCAAGCTGTGAGCTGTAGATTGATATAGAAATAGTTAATTCACAACATGAAGACCTCAACAAACTCACTTTGCACTCAGTTAATTTTTTTTACATTTGTGTTCTTTCTGAGATCTTTGTTAATAAAAAGAGTAAAAGACACCATTTACTGACAGACACCGCTAAAAAAATTTGTTTAACTGTGAACGATTTTAGCTTTTGTTTTATTTTGCTTGCAGATATTTTATATGAGTTTCTTTTGTATACAACTATGTGTAACTTTGTCTGTAGCTTCTATTCTATTCAGCTTCTGACAAGGATGTTTGTGTTGGATCTCAAGTTTACTGTTTTATCTAGTCGTGTGGCTATCTAGTCAGTTTTCTTATTGTAATAACAACCACCACGGACTCTGCAGTGCACAGATTTTATTTGCTATTAAATAGTGTTGTCCTGCAAAGCAAAAATGAGCTTAATCATTGCTTTTACAGTTCTATTTTAGATTGCTAATATTGTACAAATTTGTGTGTATAAGCAAACGCATATATATATATATATAATATTATTTGTCTGGATGGATGTACTGGTATACATGTACATTATTGTACAATGTACATTGATGGATACCAATATATTGCATAACATGAAGTCTCATGGCATATTTTGCATAGTTGAAGGCACATTCAACAAAAGTGCCTGGCTGTTGGATGGCATAACAGTGCCTTTGAGCAACTTGGATATATGTTATCATTGGATACGTTCACATATTCATGTAAATGTCATTGGTGTTGACAAGTGTCACAGTGGATTACGTGGACTTATGGCAAAAGCAGGTACCTATACCAGAAGCATTTGCATTAAAGGAGCATTAGCTGGATTTTTCAAAATGAAAAATTATGCATCAGTCACTTTTCTTAAAAAGTGGCAGCGCCAGGATTTCAGTTTTTGGGTCGCTGAATCAATTTTCCATTTTCATCCGCCAAAATTTCTGACGACCTTTTTTTAGTCATCCAGCTGAAATCTCATGGAAATTTTTCACATTTTCATTCGCCAAAATTTCTGACGACTTTTTTTAAAGTCATCCGGTCGAAATTTCAATCTCATCGATTTTCATCCGCCAACATTTCTGACGACCTTTTTTTAGTCATCCAGCTGAAATCTCATGGAAATTTTTCACATTTTCATCCGCCAAAATTTCTGACGACTTTTTTTAAAGTCATCCGGTCGAAATTTCAATCTTATCGATTTTCATCCGCCAAAATTTCTGACGGCCTTTTTTGTCATTCGTTCAGAAATCGTGGAAATATTTCAGTTTTACATGTCACAAAAAACCGGATGGCCTTTTTAAGGGGGGGCTTAGCACCCATAGCCTCCCCCTAGGGCCGCCACTGATCATAAAATTGTTACTCAGTTAACTGCTCTTTTGAATTACTGGTAATGATGGTAAATTAATTTAACTTTGTATAGTATACATAACATTAACTTCTCATCAGCTGCTGTTGTTGCCGTTGTTTCATTCCAACTTATTTCTAAGTAATTTGGCCATTTTTGGTATTTCTGTGTATTGCAAGTGTGTAATGTGCATGCTTTTTATTGTAATATCATAACACTTTTTTGTAAATGATATATTATATTTGCGTAATAATATATATGTTTGAAAATAGTTGTGTTAATGTTTTCTTTATGAAAGTGTTTGATATCTATGCCAGAGAACTGATATAACATGGGAAACAGAATAACGGTACATGATTTTTTTATTTGGAGAGTATTGACTATATAATAATAATAATACTTAGTGGCCAGCACAGCTTGAAAAAGGTAAGGACGTCCAGGCACTTCTTTTGGAAAGGTAAGGGGCGTCCATGCACTTATTTTTCCACACTTAAGCACTGGTGCTAATTTTTTACGAAATAGAGCATCACCAGTAAGATGTTAGAAGCATTCAGTGATATTGATTGCTATCAGGTCACTATTAAAGTCTATTAATATAATATAGTAATAGTTCACACTATGCAAGGCCGAGAGTGAACCGGGTCTGTCTGGGTGGACGACCACCCAGACCAAGCTGGCACAGCAATTTATGGCACAATACGGACACAGCTTCTAAGAGCAAGACTTTGGCCAGTATCCAAAAAGTTTAGATGGTACTCCTTGACTGAGAACAGGTTCTGAGACCGAGACAAGAAACCCGTCTCAAGACCATAACAACTCTGCAGTTAGTGATCATCACAATTAGAGTAATAGCAATGAAGATATGGGATGATGTTGTTTGCATTTGTGTTCCTTTTAATAATATTGATAAATGGACAGTGATACATACCTTTCATTCAGAGCACTTATAGGCTAAAGCGCTCTTCCAAGACACCTATTTAGAAGCACTCCCAGCCCAACTCGGGTGATAGACTACATGTATAAAGAATAGTTTCAAGGCTTTATAAAATGTGGATGCAGAGTCAGGACACAGATCTGAAGAAAGGCTACTCCAGGCTGTGAATAATAATTATAATGAAGACGAATTCAAATATTAAATCCATAGCGATTAACGAACATTTCAAGTTATCAACTCCCTAATAATGCTTAGCAAGTCCTGTGGGGGAAAAACAAGACGAGGGTCTGCACAGTTGTAGTCGGGGACTCGGGGTCCCACCATCGTCCCTTCGTTGCTTGAAGAGAGTTTCTCATTACCGTCATGCTGGGAGCGCCTCTGTATAGTAGTAGGCCTACTTCGAGAGGTGCTTTGTAAACTTTCATACGATAAGCACGTAGGCTAGCCTACCTCGGTGTAGAAACGCTTAGATACTAGATACGGTGCCGGACAATTGGGCCAGCAGCAGCAGTTTGTAGTATTAGCCTACTCCGCAGAGCTGGAGCAGATGGATGCGGCTGCGCAGTCGGCCGTGGCCCGTCGAAAGCCTGCGATGATGCCTGGGCTGCTGCGGTGGATCTCGGTTGCAGCCCTAGGCTGTACACTCGCTGCCCAGCGACGACCGGGTGAGACAGAGAGATGAGTTATCAGTGAGGCCGTTAAAGTTGAAGTTGAAACTCGTGTAGTATAATTACCGTTTAAGATTCGAAGCGGCCAAATGAGTAGTGGCGTATGGTGCTGTGAATGCAAGTTTTAAAGACCGTAAATAATTAGTGACGAAACGTTGTGTACGATCAAACAAAAAGGGTCTTTAACCGGCTGCTGATGATAACTTTCCGACGGATCGTTGCTGATGGGAAGGTTGGTTGTTTAGTTTCATCCAGAGACTCTTATCTCAGTTAGCCTATCTGGAAATGCGCTGCCGCGAGTTTGCTTCGTTCTCCATCGACCTTAAAGCTAGAGGTTAAGTCGAGTCAACTTAGACAAACGTGATTGAATTGGTCTGAGCACATCGTTTCTTACTTTTCTACCTGGAACCGATTTCACCCACGCATAGGCCCTACTGATTATGTTTTGACTAAACGCCCGTGAGTAAGCTGGTTCCCGCGACTTCGCATTAGACATTTTGAGATTAAGATTACGACACACATGCATGGAGGGAATTTAGGCAACCTGGAGTGTGAAACTACCCCACCATTGACCCCCACCACCACAATCACTGTAGGCCTAACCCTTTAACGACCAGAGTGCACCTGGGAAACCAACACAGCTCCTTGTTAAAATATTGATTTCTGTTTGTCTCATATAGGCCCAATTATGGCATTATAACAATACACTTGGGCCCATTTTAGCACTTTAACAAGGAGCTGTGTTGGTTTCCCAGGTGCACTAGCTCTGGTCGTTAAAGAGTATTTATATTATAAATACTTAAACAGTCTTTTATTAATTCAAGACAAAATGCTGTTTTGTTCACATTCACAAAATATAGGCCTACAATTAATGTAATATGTTATTGTCACTAGATCAGGTCAAGCCCAAAGTGGCTCTTAACTAAGTATTAGTATTAGTTGCATATTAATGACTCTGTGATAATGCCATTTCAATTATGTGCTTACGATATTCTGTTTTGGTTGCAGTTATGAAGTTTTTCAAACAGATGAAGAAATTGCTCATTTAAAGTCATGGCGGCAGACTACAATTTGGCATTCTGTCCAAAGCTACAGAAGAAACAGCTCTACCTTTTGGTTTTCTTTCTTCTACAGGCAACGTTTATCCTTATTCTCCTTTCCGTCCATTCCAAATGGAGAACGGCAAATAGTACAGCTGTTAAAATGTTTGTTGTTGACACGATCGGTTGTAAGATTCCAAATATCGATCCATTTGACAGCAGTGTGGTTCAATATGTAAGCAGTTCCAGGTCTATAACGTGCAACTCCACCTTACCCCCATTAACATACACCGATGGAAGATTTCTTCGGATAAATCGAACTGCACTGGATTTATATTACGACGATGATCTGGATTACTGTGAATTCGAGACAATTTACCGACCTGAGAAAAACGACAACATCTTTCGATATCGCCGAGCCGTTCGATTCTCGGATGACCTTGACGTCCAGTCGGAGTTCATCCGAGTTGCCTGCTTCAGTCAGCAGGGATCTCTGATGTACACAAATTTTCATGCATTTCTGCTGCGAAAAGACGAGGTGGAAGATAGATGTACTGCGCAACATGAGAGATTTCTTAACGAAAAGCAGCCAAAAGAGGTAAGAAGCACTAGAAGTTAGAAGGAGAAGAAGGAGGAGGAAACGAAGAAGGAGAGCAGTTTCTGAGGCTAGTGCCTTCTGTATGGCATGGTCCAGGATGCTGTGCCAACTGCTAACTTTGCCTCGGACTTATTGGTGACTGGTTGGTTAGTCGATGTTTAAATAATGACACTTTGTCGTAACAAAGATGATTTGCATTGCCCTCCTCTTTTTTCCAGATTAGGACTGGCACTACCACTACTACTCCTCGGCTTGACCTCCCCGGATTTTGACCTGGCACCGGAACGAAAACGGCAGCTCTGGCTATTGCGGACTTGATTTGATATAGCGCCGGTGAATAAGCTGGTCTCCCTGACGTGGCTTTTGTGGGCGCTGAGAAATTCTCGAAGATTTACATTACATTACATTTACATTGCATGGTATTGGCAGCGTTTTGGACAGGACTCTGCTGCTTATGTTCTTTAAATGCTGTTAGTGGTTATAGTTTTCTGAGCATTGCTTGCATACTGAGAAAAGTTTTGCACTTGAGACAATCAAAGGCACCCTACTGAGTGTTGGAATGCCTAACTAAGTAACTACCTGGTACCTAAATCATTTTAAACAATTTGTTCCTGCTGCTACAAGACAGAATTGAAAAAGTTACATCACATAACTTGACAGGCCTCTCCATGCTCCCTATATGAACTAAAATCAACAACTACACACTTGGCTTGGCCAAAATTCTATCCCTAGTAACGTGAGTGTTTAAATCATGGACATGCCACTGACACCTACTAATAAGTTCATTTGTATTTGACTTTTTATATCGTATCATTGAAGTCCGTGCAATTGGATTATTTCAGGTTTTCAATTTTCTCATTCTTGGAATGGATTCAATTTCTCGTCTCAACTTCATCCGCCAGATGCCAAAGACAAGAAGTTTTCTCGTCGACGAGATGTCAGCGATCGACCTTCAAGGCTACAACAAGGTTGCTGACAACACTTACGTCAACCTCGTGCCAATGTTCGCCGGAAAATACGTAGAAGAACTGCCCTGGGACGAACGATTCAGCGACGTACCATTCGACAATTTCACCTTCGTATGGAACAGGCTTTCCGACATTGGCTATCGCACTCTCTATGCCGAAGATGCACCGCAGATTGCCATCTTCAACTACAACAAGGCTGGATTTCACCGCCCACCAGCCGACTATTATCTGAGACCATTCAGCCTTGCTCTTGAAGACCATGGTTCGATGTGGAAGAATGATCACGACTGCGTTGGCAGTAAGCTCGAAACGGAAGTAGTGCTGGATTGGATCATGGAATTTGAAGAAACATTCAGAAACGACCCACACCTGTCGTTTTCATTCATCACTCGCCTCACTCACGATAATGTCAACAAAGCTCGACTTGCTGATGAGCCATACTACAATTTCTTCCAGCGACTTCACAGTCGAGGTCTTCTCGACAACACCTTCATCGTATTCTACAGCGATCACGGAATGCGGTTCGGTGATATTCGACAGACGTACGTTGGAAAAATGGAGGAAAGGCTGCCCTTCATGTACATCGTTTTGCCAAAAAAACTTGTCACAGATTATCCCCAGATGGCAGCAGCTGTGACGGTTAATGCTAATCGACTTACAACGCCATTTGATATTTACGAGTCGCTTGTTGACCTGATGATATTTGGAGGAATTCAGCGCCCCAATCCAGTATCTTCGAGGGGAATGACCCTCTTCTCTGAAGTACCATTAGAAAGAACATGTGAGCATGCCACCATACTGCCGCACTGGTGCACCTGCCACGAAACAGAAGAGGTCAGAGTTGACGATGAGGCTGTGCTGTATGGCGCTAGCCATGTTGTGCAACATATCAACAACCTTCTTAAGATCCACGAATCCCGATGTGCCGTTCTCTCCCTGGCGTCTGTCAGCGATGCTCGTAAAATCATCCCGAACGACAGAGTTATGCGTTATCTGAGTAGTTTACATGATGTCCTTGGACGTACAGTTCGTTTTGCATCTGAACAACGGTTTGCGGAGTACCAGTTGGTGTTCAGCACAAACCCAGGTGGTGGAAAGTTTGAGGCGACTGTTCGACTTTCGGGAACAAAACAGAATGGCGTTGAGATTGCCGATATCAGTCGTATAAACGAATATGCTCTTCAGTCCGTCTGTATTGACTTTCACACGCACAAGAAGTTCTGCTACTGTGCATAGTCGTTGACCATAATACAAAAATCTTGGATCTCAGGAGTTGTAAAGGGATTTGTGTATTTCATTCTTCTTATTGTTTGTTTTTTCAGTTTGTTTGCTAACTGAGGTGTATGCATGCATTGCTTCTTTGGACCCTGCGTTTTCATCATCATCGTCGTCATCATCTGCAGTGCTAGACACCAGGGCTATAGCAGTATTAGCATGGTGGAGAAATAACTGGGGCCAGACATTGATGCTTGTGGAATATGGGTGTGCAATCATAGGCGCAACCACCCTATGGGACCCACGGGACGCGTCCCCCCCAACTTTTGAGTGGTCCCCTAGCTTTACTATTATGGTCCCCCCCAACTTTTAGGACGTGATTCATTATGGTCCCCCCCAACTTTTAGGACGTGATTGCGCCTATGTGTGCAATGGAGACTTTACTATGGGGTTCTAAGTAAGACTATGGATGTTGAACCCCCGAACCGACCCCTCTGGCAATTCTTCCCTGAGCCATAGATGCAACTGTACATAGGATCTTCATGTTTTTTGTTATAATTTTCAAACCCTATTTTCATCTCATGCTTTGCCAAGTCTTAATATATCTTTGGTAAGTTGGTCATAATTATGTCTATCCAATTTTTCTTGGTCTTTCTTCGTTTCTCTTTCCTTTGCATCTTGCATGTAGTGCAATCATGCAATGTGTGGTATTCAGTTACGAGGTATTCTCTCTACTCGGCTATACTATTGGAGCAGTCATACCACATCGTAATCTCCAAATTTCTAAAGCGTTACTCGAAAGTCAAGGGCGGGCCACCAGCTTATTCATGACTGCTAGGTTGAGTCAAAAGGGTTGTCCGTAGGAGTAGTCCATGGTTGTGTGGGTCGAGTTACCATAGGATCAGAAAGGCGGAACAGCTACTAAGGTCTTACCACATTTAATGACCGTAGTGCAATGTAGTTGCTACAATAACTATGTTAAGCTTGCCGGTACTATAATTTTAATTCACCCTTTTTTCGATTTAATTTCGCCAACTTCTAGTTTGTCCAGAACCCTTTTAATCGATCCAGCTTCTGCTTAGACAAGAATTTGTTCGATAAATCCCGTTTCTATTTTGTCAGTATATATTTTTCATCAATTTTACATTGAAAATTATTCTTCATCAATCCAGCTTCAATTTCAGCAGAATGACTGCACTAACCCTAAAACTAACCCTAACCGACCCTCACGACGCCTAACCTGAGCCCTAACCGACCCTCACGCGCTAAATCCCGCTTCTACTTCGTGAGGAAATATTTTTCATCGAATTTCTATTTCTGTGGGGTCGTACACGAAACCTACATCGACACGCTGAAATAAATAAAAAAGGGTGAATTAAAATTATAGTACCAGCTTGCCTAAGCTATAATTTCCCTGGCATACAAAGATTCACAAAGCGTCGGCTTAACAAAAATGGCTTCTTCAAGCATTGAGAGCCATATCATCTATCTTGTTGTGACTAGCCAATTATTGTGATTATTACAGCCCGGCAGACAGAGAAGTGCTTTAAGCATGGCATGTTCAGCCGATGACAGATCGAGATGGTCTTACTCTTGTCTCAAACTGATGTGGTCTATTCGATGTAGGAAGAAGCGATGTTAGAGATATTCCAATAGACAGCTCCAACCCCAGGAGCATCCTGTTGCAGGGTTAAAGGTCATGCAGACTGTGATATTCTGTCTTCTCGCTTCGCTGGCACTTTTGACCTCTATATAATTATACTAGCTGGGGTGCCCGGCGTTGCCCGGGAATTTTAGGATTCGGGCCGTTCCCCGGCAATCTCTCCCTCCGTCCCTCCCTCCATCCCACCATCCCTCCCACCCTCCTTTCATCCCTCCCACTCTCCCAACCTCCATCCCTCCCACCCCTCTCATCCTCCCTCCCACCTTCCCTCCCACCATCCCACCATCCCTCCCACCCTCGTTCCCTCCCTCTAACACTCCTTCCCACCCACCCTCCCTTCTTCCCTCCATCTTACCCTCTCTCCCACCCTCCCCCCCACCCTGCCTCCTTCCCACTCTCCCTTCGACCCTCCCTGCCTTCCGGACCCACTCCTCTTCCACTCCCCTCCCCCACATCACATCACCACTAACTCCGACCTACACCGGTATGCCACCCGTGGAATTTTGGTTTTCGGGAAATTTTTCTCCCCACCTCAAAAAAACTCCGACCCCACCCTGCCCCACCCCACAACACGCCACCACTAACTCCGATCTCCACCGGTGCGCCATCCGTGAAATTTTGGTTTTCGGAGAAAAAAAATTTTCCCCAAAAAATTTTGCCCACCCCTCTTCCACCCCCCTTCCACATCACACCACCACTAACTTCGACCTCCACCGGTACGCCATCCGTGAAATTTTGGTTTTCGGGGGAAAAAATTTCTCCCCCAAACTTTTTCCCCACCCCTCTTCCACCCCCCACATCACACCACCACTAACTTCGACCTCCACCGGTATGCCATTCGTGAAATTTTGGTTTTCGGAAGGAAAAATTTTCCCCCAAATTTTTTCTCCACCCCTCTTCCGCCCCCTCCCCCTTCACACCACCACTAACTTCGACCTCCACCGGTATGCCATCCGTGAAATTTTGGTTTTCGGAAATTCCCCCCCCCCAAAAAAAAATCCGCCCCCAGACCTTTAGCAGGGGTACTCGGCGTTGACCGGGAAATTTAGGAATCGACCCGCTCCGGCCACAACCCCACCACACCCACAACACTACACCCCACTCCGACCTCCATCGGAACGCCACCCGAGAAATTTGGGTTTTCGGAAAAAATTTCTCTCCCCCACGCCCCCCCCGAACCATAGGCGCAACCACCCTATGGGACCCACGGGACGCGTCCCCCCCAACTTTTGAGTGGTCCCATTGACTTTATCATTATGGTCCCCCCCAACTTTTAGGACGTGTTTCATTTGGTCCCCTCCAACTTTTAGGACGTGATTGCGCCTATGCCCCGAACCCCCAAGTCCCGCCCCCAAGAACACACGTCGGCCCTGCGGGTCGCCGAGGTGTGTGTTTGGTGGAGACTGGGTGGCTCGTGTAAAAATCCGTGTAGTTGCAACGTTTCAGGTGAATAAGTGTGAAACTATGCATGGAAAAACCTGAAAAAGCATGAAAAAATGAGGGTTTTTGGCCCCCACCCTGACCCCCATGGTGGCAGAGATTCGCCGACCCTCCAATAACCTGTGTCGGGTCGACCCCGAACCCTTTGCAAAAAATTGGGGTCGATTGCTTCAAAACTGTAGCCGTGCATAGCTAACACACAATCAAACAATCAAACAATCAAACAATCAAACAAACACACAGACTTACTGAAATATAGATAAGATAGTGACCTAAAGTCCACATCTGTGGAGTGCACAGTTGTATACTGCCACTACTGTAGGCCTACGTGCTGGTATTGGCTTTGAGACAAGAAAATCTTGGCCATGGGCGCCCGCAGAACTTTTTGCAAGAGGGGACAAAACACAATTGCTATGACTACATTTTTTAATGACAATTAAGAGCTTAAAAATTGCAAGGCAAGAAATTAAGAACATTGGTATTTTTCACAGAAGTTGCTTAATGCAAATTTCTCAGTTTCACCACAGTATAAACTGTGGTTTCACTTTATGTATCATCTTTAATATCGGCAGTTTCTTTAAAGCGATGATATTTGTTTGAAATCAAAAAGTATTAGTCAAAAAGTACTTGTGCTTCTGGAAAGACGCTATAGGCTAATGATTAAATTAATGAATAAACAAGTGAAAAATAGGCGTCAATTTTCCACAAGCAAAATACTCTCTCTAGCTAATTCTATATTGTAATTTAAATTTCTAACTTCTAAAGAGCCACTCGAAAGATAATTGCAGCTTATTCGTGTTTTATTCGGTCCCGATTTTTTAACTAAAGAACGTCAAAGATGATGCTAATTTATACACAGTACACTCTGAGTACACAGTATGCCATCAAATATAATTATAACTTTGTAAGCTTACTTCATCATGAGTTCATGATTCCATCTTGTAACAAACCTGGCGCCATATAAGATACGGCTCCCATTGATTTCCATTTATATGAAATGCCTTGTTCTAAATATAGATTCGGTTGTAGTGGGAAATATAAACAAATAAAAGTTTGTGAATTTAAAAGCAGAATTGTTAGGTTTTGAGTCTTTAAATGTAAATTTCATATTTTTTTATTACAGTATTCGCAGGTGCAACCAGTGTGTTTCAACAAGTGAAGTGATCTTTTGTTTTTCTTTAGAGTCATGTCGACCTGCTAATTCGCAGAAGTTGTGGTACTGGAGGTGCGACCCGAATCCACGAAACCCGAACCCTCGAAGTCGAAACGATTATCGGCCGGATCCCAGAAATCGATTTTATAAGTTCGACACACACAGCCTAATTATTATTTTGGTACTTTAAACTGTGTTGTCAGCAACACGAGCAGGACCATTATGTCATAGATATAATTTAGCTCTCAATACCTTTCGGGTATTCGGCCTCATTCTATTAAACTGTTACTGGGAAATCGGGTTTCTATGTTTTCCCAGCGTTTTCATGGATTCGGGTTTCGGAGATTCGGGTTGACCGCGAACCTGAGACTAATATTAGTAGACCTACTTAGTACCAGACAGAACTGAACGATAATTATAGCACGGATGTATATTAACGGTAGAGGAAATACTATGTAGCGTTTTGATATCACAGTAGTGGTGTTCTTCGACCTAACGATCGTTAATTTTTCCAAGGGAAATGGTGTCAAAACAGTCCAGCAACCAAGAGCAGTTTTAGTCAAATTGTTTGCCATCAACTTTAATGTGAAATAATAGGTCCCGTTAAATAAAAATACTGGAAGAAGACACACTCACAGAGGTGGATACTTCATCTTTTTCTGGATTATAAGCACCTCAAATGTCAGTTTTGGCTTCAAGTACGAGTTTGAAGCCCTCACCCAGGCTTTTATAAATAGAGCACAGTTGTAAGGACCTTTCAAAGTATTTGGGTGTAACTTTGAAGTTATGATTAAGAAAGATTGCTTCAAGATTGTATGCTTCACCGGTTTTGTTGTCTTGATCATTGATTAACAGAGTTTCATGGATATCTTGGCAGCATGTCCACTTCTCACTGTCATCAGCAATGACGCGACAACATACAACGGTTTTATTGTGGCAGATGTACGTGAGTTAAGACTGAGTTGTTTATAATTGATTAATAATGTGATGGAAGAGAAAAATTTATCTCTTTAATGAAGTCAGCATTCATGCAATGCAAGTCCGGCATTCCAGGATGAGTAATGGCCACTTTGATAGGGGGCTATATTCCAAAATCTTGCTAAATAAACATGGATGGACAGACAGTCGGAGAGAGGGGTAAGATGGATAAATAGTTAGAGGTAGCGAGAGTGAGACTTTCATTCATATGAAACAAGACGTTCACTTTCTTTAAGAACTGAATTTGCTAGAACAAACTCCTGTAAATTTTCTATAAAGTTATTATGGAATAGCTTGCCACAAAGCCTTAAGACTTCTCCTAATATTAACCTATTTAAAATAAACCTACGAAGATAGCTAATAGATGCCCATAACTGATATTAAAATTATTTTTCAGCTTCATTCAAATGTGCTCCCTCTGTATAGTGTGTTGGATTGATGTGCCTGGCTCCTTGCTGTGATGTTATGCTAACTGTGATTAACTCGACTCACCTAATGTTGCTTTGGTTTTTCATCAAATTGTAATGCGTATCTATCAAAATTATGTAATAATTTGTGTGGGGACCCTACTAGCAGGATTTCCTCCATTCTGGGTCTCCATTTGTGTCCTTTACTGCACGAGTTTTTTTTATAACCTCGCACTCCAAGTCTAAGGCTAATTGACTACACTGGTATAACTTAACCTTAGAACAAACAACTAGGTTTAAACAATCCTTACAGGTCTAGCCAACTCCTTTGGAGAATATCCCAATCTAGGCCTTATGACTGAATCATTTATGTTAACTAATTAAGTTATTGGATTGATTAATAACTTGGTGATACATGAGATGCTTTGTGCAATTTTATTCCTGCCTTAGTGTGCTTCTTGTTGTTACAAACGAACCAATAAAAATGATTGATTGATTGATCGATTGAAGTGTGGAGAAGGGAGGGATGGATGGGGTTGGAGGAAGGGAGAGGTGGGAGAGACCTGATGTCAGTCACATATCATGTTCACATAATATCTTCACATTTTCATATTGTCGTTTTACCCATCTTGGGATGGGCAATCATCTAGTTATTTCATTATATACCTGAGCCATTGTCATTTCTGCATTAGGTATTTTCACTTAGTACCCTTGTTTGGTGTAACACTCTGTACCCTTAACTGGAAGCCACTTCAGGTGTTTTAAATGAAGGGACTTTATTTTATGATAGCTTTTTGTTATTTCATATTGTCATTTGTTATTTCTTCTTTTCCTTCAGAAAGTAGTAAACCTACTTGAGTGCATGATGAAATAATGTCCCAATATATTTAATGGCTTTAAACAAAAGAATTATTTGCCTATGATCTACATTCTTGCAAATTAAGTTTTAATACTTATGTTGTGGAATTTTTTAAATGTTTGTTTTCAAACAGAAGGAGCAGTTTGAGATTCAGATACAACTGAGAACACCAGGCGACCTGAATGATGCCCGGATTGACTGTGAATGGCGTTTGAAGGAACTCATTGAGCAAGACAAGACAATTATTGAGCAGGTTATCATCCTGTATTGAGCAGCATTTCTCTACATAATAATGATACATAATTATTTATAGAACAAGTACCGGGTTGTTGTCTTTGTCTAAAGGTACTTGAAAGGTACTATATAATATATACAGTGTCTTCAATCTTCATGCATGCATTCATACGTGCTGTGGCATACCTCACAGACTCAAGATACGATAGTCAATAAATATTGTGCTGTGTTTAAACATGTTGGAGCTCCATTAAATTACATTATAGTGGGGTTTTTGTTATGAAATCAGGCTTTACCAGAAACAGTTTGTAAACTACTTGAATGCATGGAAATTCTGTTGGGCAAATTTGTTAGCTGCCAGTCAGTTGTGTCATTCTTGGCATTACCTTGTTAGAGCTTCGACATAGATAAATATAAAATTAGTGTCAGGTATGATATCCAGAAAGTAGAAATGATGAAGCCGATTTATCTGACCAAGATGGCTTATTTTATTCTAATCCTCCAGGTTTCCCCGAACTATGAACAGTCTTTTCTGTGAACCAGCCTTGCCTTGCCTGCCTGAGTGAGACAACCTGGTCTTGAGAAACCCTAAAGAAACCTTGTTGTCTCTTCAAGCTGTTGTCTTTTAATAACTCACTCCAAACTGTTCAAAGAATCTGCAGATCTGCTTGTGGAACAAGCATATCTGCAGATTCCAAATACAGCACAGAAGAACCTGTCATGCTCTGTGGATCCATACTTTGGCATGGCTACTGTACATGATCTTAGCTACTACGGATTTATTTAAATAACTTTGTTTGTTTCAGCGGCTGAAGCAGTGTGGATCATTGGCTGTCTTTCTGACTGAGTTAAAAGCAATAATAGTGAGTAATTTACTTTAAGTACCTGAATGTATTTATGGATTAAAAATTATGTAGCTGATTGGTCTGTAATTTTGTAATTACATTATTTTACTGTGATCTGATGAACTACAAATATTTGATGTTTTGTATATAATATAATGTTTGCTTTTATGTACTTGTATCTGATTTCAGATGTCTTTCTCTATATAAATGTTTTTTCTTTCCACCCAACAGTATTTAATGAGTACTTAATAATTATTCTTTTACAAGTGAGTGTGTTTTCTCTGTTGTTGGATATGCTGGAAGTATTTAATGGCAGACTAACAGATTTCTTTGCATTTTGCCGAGACTAGGAGAATCGAATGCGTTCACGAAAGGAATCCGATAAATTTGTTCTGCTGCCCGAATTCTACTCTGCTCTAATAAATGAAATTGAAGAGCTGGGATGGAATCGGTAAATAATTCACAATTTTACTATACTCTGCTCTAAACTTGGTAGTGTAATTGTTAGTCTTTTTTGAAGTGTGATATTTATCCGATTGGTTTGTTGTTCTTTCCAGCCACATTGCCGTACTTTTTTTATAGATAATGATATATTTGACACTGATGAACTTAAGGAAATATAAGCAGGGGCTTAAGATTTTGTCACAATATATTGTGATGGGTTTCAGTGAAAGAAGTCTTAATTGTTATCAAGCATTCAATTTGAGCTTGTTTCAGTAATATTGTTGAAAGAACACATGCATTATTTTTGGCTTTAATAATAATAATAATAATAATAATGACGACAATTTCTATGGCGCCGTAACACAGCACATGCCGTTACAAAGGCGCCTCTACAAACACAAACATAATATATTCAGTCAAAGGTACGCCTTAGTAAACAAATATGTCTTCAGACGAGTTTTGAAAACCCCAACAGAGTTGGCAGAACGAACTGTGGAAGGCAGACTGTTCCAGCAGCGGGGGCCAGCAGTTGAAAAAGCACGCTCCCCGAAGCGTGTCTTCGTCCTTCGCACATACAGATCTCCTTTCACACTGGATCTCAGCGTAAGACCAGCACCTGACGCCGCCATCTGCACGCAGTAGGATTTGAGGTAGTCCGGTGCTAAGCCATGTAATGACTTGTAGACGAGCAATGAGAGTTTGAATTCAATGCGGTACGGTATTGGAAGCCAATGCAACACGTCACGCAGTAATGGTGTCACATGATCATACTTCCGCCGATTACACACGAGTTTCGCCGCTGCATTCAACACAGACTGTAGTCGGTCGTGCAGGTACTTCGGCGCACCAGCCAACAAACTGTTACACCGGTCCACCTGAGAAACCACGAAGCAGAAAACGGCTGTTTTTGCAGCCTCAAAAGGCAGTGATCGTACACAGCTTTTGATTAACCGCAGCTGGCGAAAGCATCTGCTAACCGTCAGTCCCACTTGGCACGTCATGGACATGTCCGTCTGGAATAAAACTCCAAGGTCACGCACGGCAGTAGAAGGCCGCACCGATATTCCACAGATATTTAGGGACTCACTGCTAAGTTGATCGCACCTTCTACGAGTGGCACACCAAAGGAAATCAGTCTTGTCAGGATTCAGAAGGAGGCGATTTGACCTCAACCATTCAGCTACAACCTCTACTCCAGACTCCATGTGTTGCTGCAGTTGAGGCGCAGTCGTCGACGGACCAGTGGTGTATAGCTGCGAGTCATCGGCATAGAAATGAGAGGATAGCCCCACTCCAGAGGTAAGTTTCTCAAGATCGGCCGTATACAGCAGAAAAAGCAGAGGCCCAAGAACCGACCCCTGAGGTACTCCACTGGTTAAAACACGCAACGACGAATGCACCCCATTGTAAAAAACCGACTGGCTCCGCCCGCGTAGATATGAACTGATCCAGTCAAGTGCCACCGAGCGTACGCCGTTGGTCCGAGAAAGTCGCTCCATCATGATGTCATGATCGACAGTGTCGAACGCAGCCGAGAGATCAAGCAGGCCCAGCAACGCATGGTCACCATTGTCAGCCGCTTCAATCAAGTCTGTAAAGACCTTCAGCAACGCCGTTTCTGTTGAGTGGAATTTCCGATACGCCGATTGATGCTTGGGAAGAAGCTCAGCCGATATAAGATATTCAACTAGTTGTCCGCAAACTACCCTTTCGAGCAGCTTTGACAATGTTGGTAGGTTTGACACTGGCCGATAACTTGATAGCTCCTCGCGCGGAAGTGTCGGCTTTTTAAGACGAGGTGTGACATAGGCACTTCGGTAGAGCCCTGGAAACGTTCCAGACTGAAGAGAGGAATTGAACATCACGCTGATAAAAGGGGCCAGAAGATCGACGCACGACTTGAGCAGCCAGGTCGGCATAGGGTCAAGCATTAAATTTAAATGGAGCTTGTCAGAAGTGCACAGGGTTGCTGATGATGCTTACTTTGACTGCAGGTTGTCATTCATCAATGCTTCATTTCAAGAGCTCCATCTGGTTGCTGAGGATAGCAGACAAAGGCAGCACACATTAAAAATTCGTCTTCATTCACAGGTTGAATTCTTTTTATCATGTTCAATAAATGTGTTGTCGAAATGTTCAAATATACACATATGCATGCATGCCAGTATTTAACTTCTGCTATTTTGACTCTTTCTCAGTCTGCATCTTTTTCTATTGACCAAAGCTTCAGCAGAATCTGCTTTAAATAATCGAATTGAACATGAGATGGTATTCGTAATGTACCATCCATTGGATGTGGCATCATACATTGTTACAGTGAAAAGTGATATGTTTCATTTAAGTTATCATCTGGCATTAATGCTGGCTTTATGTGGCATACTTTGTCACTTGTTTTTTGCTTTGTAAAACAGCAGTATGCCTTGCATCATTTGTTTGACTTGCCACTACCCTCAAGTTATACGCATAATTATAACTTAATTTTAGTGCATTAGGCCATTGTATCATATCAGTAATGAGCTAGTATTCTGCCAAGTTGTCTTGATACGTCTTTTAACTTTTGGATTAGAATGTAGTGGTTGTTTGCAGTTGTAGTTACGTAATTTGATTATGTAATTTTAATTCCTAGCATCCAGAGAAACCACCAGAATGTCTGGCTGAACTTCCTCAACCATTTGACTTCTCATGGAATTCTAGGGTACGTTTTTATTAAGCTGAAATCCACAATCCAGTTTACAAGTTTCTTGAATGCTGTCTGTTGATCTGTTCCAAGTGTTTTTGTCTTGCTAATATCTACATTGAGACCGAGAATCAAGCAATTTGCGTCATCAATTGAGACCTTATTTGTCATAATGAGACCACAGAAATTGTATGATGGAGTTAGATCTGTTCGTCTAATGAAATCAGACATTAATTTCAGAGATGGGTTACTAATTGATTAGATTCTAATTAGAATTATAATCTAACCGATTAGCTGATGTGCTTAGAATTTCTAATTCTATTCAATTAGTTGTTATCTGATTCTAATTGTGATTCTAATTGATTAGCAATTTCGTCTAATTCTAATTGCAAAGTGATCAGGTTATCGATCAATTAGGTTCTCAATGCACTTCTCAAAGCGGATGTGCAGGTGAATGGTGATAAAAATTTAGCCTGAATTTTCCAATGATTATTACGTTACCACACCTTACTTTTAAATGATGCTCGACCTGAAAATTGCTACATTGCTCATTATTTTCTATCTGTTTGAAGACCAAGTTGATTCATCTTTCTGCTCACTTTGAGAAATGTATTACCAACTACGTCGATTTCTGGGATGTAATGGATGAAATCGATGCCAACACGTGTGTCCTTGAGCCTGAGATGCCGTCTCGAGATGCAACTCGCCGTCGAATTGCTTTAGGTACCACTGCATTTCATCTTAACCTTGCAAGACTATTTGGCTTTTATACATGTATACTGTTTAGTTTATTGCCATTTGAGATATATATAGCCAAGCTGCATACGCTTTTGAAACATCCTAGTATTGACTAAAGTCATGATTAGGTTACTGGAAGTTTTATTTGAACTTGTATTTTGTGCACTACTTGTAATGGGTGTAAAACTTATGTGGATTAGATTCCTGACTTCTTTACTTTTGTCTTTGTTTAAAAAACAGGTTCCTGCATATTCGATTATTCAAATATGTTAGAGACTGTGCAATAACTACCATGCACATAAACTTTTGTAAAGACGATATGGCGGTAATGTGGTATGATTTTCGAGGTAAAATGGTATAGTTGTTTGTGTAACACTGTTCTGTGTTTGCAGGTGGTTTCTTGCTTGTTGTGTTATTCAATTATATTGCATATGTTTTTTATTTTTTATTTAGGCAAAGCATCATCCTTACAGATAGATGTTGATCCAAGACATCCTCATTCAATTCCAGACATTTGCTTTCTTGGAGCAGACAATGGTATATCCTCATTTTTTAAAAAGTAGTAAGTCTTTAAAATCTCCACAATCCAGTAGAAATCTCAGCATGGTTGAGTTACTGGTTTTCACTTCCTAGTCACTGCTGTTGAACGGGCTAAATCTTTGTTCTTGTAGGACCATTTATTGCAAAAATTGCAAATAACTCTCCCAAGTTTCCAACAATTTTTGCTATTCATTATTGAATAACCAGAGAAGGTGTCAAATGCTTTATAATCTTAAATCAGTTCTATATTAGAGCTATGTGTATGTGTCTGGATATTTGTACAATAGTCTGTTATAAATTTCTGAAATGCATGAGCAATGAGAATTTTTAAATATACTTATTACTCTGCTTCTTCCTGTTGTGTGTAGAATCTTTCATGGCAAACACTGATACAGCAATGCATGTTAGTTGGAAAACTTTATCATGTTGCATTACATTTGTCAGGTCTGGGTGTCAGTTTGTGGATGCAACTTTCATTGTTCATCATTTACTCACATGAAACATTGCATACACATTGTGTTTGTCACAAGGTAACATTTGGGCCTTCAAGCTCAGCCACGGAACTTAATTTCCCCACTGTCCTGTAAGATTTTATTTTGTTGTGAGCCGTAACACCATAAAAAAGTCCAGTATCGGATATTTGTCTGCATTTTTGCACTTCACCTGGGAGATCTGATAACTCCAATGTTGCAAGAACTTTAAAAACTGAAGTGGTGCATAATAAATACCTTATCTTTACCATCTGCGTTAAATCTGAAGCCCATGGTCCAATTTTTTATATCTGTTTGATTCTTGGCATTTTTGTGTGAAAACATTTAAAATTTTATTTGGTGTGGTATTTTTTTCTAGTAACTGGACCACTTAAGGAAAACTTCAGCAAGAATCTGTTCATGTGGTATGCAAATGTAACATTAATCTTTGTAAATGAAAGAGTTCATTTTTCCTCTGAGTTCATCTTAGAAACGAGAGTTTACTATAGATTGTTCAAGAGCTTCAACAGTTTCAACTCATTTTGGAAGTTGTTGAGGCTGCAGAAATAATGTTGTGGAAAATTAAGTAATTAATACTAGTAATAAAATTTTACCACAGTTGGCTGCTCTAGTTGCACTTTTAGTTGTTCAGTGCATGTGCTGTAGTTAAAATGTATCTAATATAATTTTCTCTGTTTCAATTATGTATATATCTTTGTGTCTTGATGCACAAATACCTCTCCGCAGTCTCTTTTCTGCCCTCTTACGTCTACTGATCGACTTGATCTTCTGGTTCCTTGGGCAAGGACTACCATGGCCAAACACCGCACCTTTGCCACTGTGGAATAACCTCTCTCCCTCCATCCGTGGTAAGATCTTATTGGAAGTGTCATCTTCAGTCCTTTGCTGCTTGAAGTATTTCTTATTTCCTCGGGGCCGTCACGCTGAGAGCTACAGTACTGCAAGAGGCGCTTCATAAAGTCTCGCATGTGACACGATATGAATTTATTTATATATGAATCATAATCATTTCATTTTCTCTGTTAGGAATATCAGTATGAGTTTGCTGAAGAATCTACAATCGGTTCTTGAAATTGAGTTTCCATCGCTAAAGAATTCAAAGAAAGAGGTTTGTCACCATTGAAATTTCAAATGCCTTTTTTGTATATATACGAACTTTGATACAACAAATATTTGATATTTATATACATAGACCACTACATACATGTAGGTTGAAGTACATTGTGTTCAATGCATTACAGAACTGTTATATTACTGGTATATAGTGATGTAGCTTTTCCGGAAATTTATTTTGACGGAAAGTTTCCGGAAAGTTTCCGGAAACTTTCCGAAGAACCGGAAAATACATTAAACTCAGAAAATATCAGAATTTCACTCTCATAAATTTTGTATGGTTTAAACTCCTTTTATTTACAGTACTTCTGTCGATGCAAACAATGTTGAACTTTAAAATAATTAATATGAGCAATAAACACTTCTTCTTCTATCTTCTCTTCCGTCATCGATATGACGATGAGGCCTGTATGAATTTCCTCCAAACTTCTCTGCTTCTGATGATTTCTCCAATCTCGACCAAGCTGGTGCCCTTCTCTCTCAGATCTTCTTTGATGTTGTCCATCCAGGTCTTCCTTTGCCTCCCTCTGCTTCTTTCTCCTTCTACATGCCCATGCAGTGCAGCGTTTGGTAGTCTTTGCTCCGTCATTCTTCTCACATGACCGAACCATCTGAGTCTTCTCTTCTTGATTTTTTCTATTATTGTTTCATCGACTCCTAGTTCTTCTCTTGTTATTTCATTTCTGATCTTCTCTCTCCTGCTTCTACCTATGATTCTCCTGAGCCAGCTCATCTCTGCTACCAACAGTCTCCGTTCGTCTTCTTTCCGTAAACACCAGCACTCTGATCCATATAGTAATACTGGTTCTACTAAGGTATGATAGAGCTTCATCTTAGTTCTGATGGATATGTTTCTTGCTTTCCACATTTTCCCCAGTTTTCCGAATGCCGTACATGCCAGTCCAATTCTTCGTTTGATATCTTCTTCGCACCTTCCGTCTTCTGTTATCAGGCCTCCTAGATAGACGAATCTGGTAACTTGTTCTAATATTCCGTTCTCTGTTCTTATCTGTAAATCCTCATGACGTTTTCCAATGACCATTGTTTTTGTTTTTTCGACATTGATTTTGAGACCCATTCTCCTACTGCTTTTATCTACCCTGCTCGTTATATCTTGTAGTTTCCCTTGTGTATCGGCTATCAAATCTATGTCGTCTGCAAAACGGAGGTTATTTAATGGACGTCCATTTAGGTTTATCCCATGTTCTTCCTCTTTCTTAGCAAGCCTCATTACTATTTCCAGTATCATATTGAACAGGTCCGATGACATGCCACATCCTTGTCTTACTCCTACTTTTATCATAAACCATTCCGTTAGTTCCCCTTCCACTCTCACTGCGCTTTCTGATTTGCTGTATATGTCTTCTATCAACACTACCAACTCTTCCGGTACTCCACAGTGTCTCAGTACTTTCCAAAGCCCCTCTTGCCACACACTGTCGAACGCCTGTTTGTAGTCAATGAAGTTGTTGTACAGCATCCTGTTCATTTCAACATACTTTTCTGATAGTTGCCTGATTAAAAATATCTGGTCCATTGTTCCCCGTTCTTTTCTGAATCCCGCTTGTTCCTCGCTCATCGCTTCTTCTGCATACTTCTTCAATCTTCTCTGTAATACTCCAGTGTAGACCTTTCCTGGTATGCTCAGTGTTAGCAATAAACACTGTTCATTAGTAAAACTTCAGACTAGAGTAGCCTATAGAAAACTAGTTGCTTGCATGTCTGCAATGACTGCAGACATGCAAGCAACTAGTTTCCTCTGTTGCAGGAAATGGGTAAAAAAACTGATATAAACATGAAATAATACAGCATCATTTTCTGTTTCTGTCTTATATTTTCATAACTCACAAATATGAAGGTGACTGAATGATAAAAAATATTTTCTCTAAATTTACAGCAAAGTTTGATTGCATTTAATTCCTAAATGTACGGGTATTTTTGGGCTGTGTGAACAATTATCACTAACACTAGCAGTGCCATCTATTGAATAAACTATTACTTATAACCACCTAAGACTGCTTATAGTGATGAATGTATTTAGTAACATTACATTGAAAGAAAATTCGGACTCCTTAGAATTGAGTATGTATTTAATAATATTTTATTGGTGGAAAAATACGTCAGAAAGTTTCCGTAAAAATATGAAACTTTCAGGACAATTTTTCCACCTCACAACACTAACTTCTGATAGTGATTGATGTATTTAGTAACATTATATTGAAAGAAAACTTCGGACTCCTTAGAATTGAGTATGTATTTAATAATATTTTATTGGTGGAAAAATATGTCGGAAAGTTTCCGGAAAGATTCGTCGGAAAGTTTCCAAAACTTTCCGGAAAGATATGAAACTTTCCGAGGAAAGTTTCCGCCTCACAACACTACTGGTATATTACTAATTTTCACTTTAATAAACATTCTGAATCCATCTACGAGTCTCCAAATTTCTTTGCGACATATTTTGGCCGGCGTTTGAACTCCAACCTCCTGGACTGTGACGCATTGCAGAGTTTAAATTTACATTTTTAATTGTGATTTTTTTAAATAAAATGAATGACTTTGCCTCCATGGAAGTGTTAAGTGTAAATCTGTTATGTGCTTTAGGACTTTACAGTGGAATGCGGAATTTGTTACACCTATCGATTCGAAGATGAAATACCTGACCAGGCTTGTGAAGATAAGCGTTGCGCGCAGGTGTTTCACAGAGCCTGTCTCTACGAGGTGAGCAGGATGGAACTTCGACTGTCTTTGACATTGATTTGAGCAGGATTATGACTTTTACTATAGATAGGTGTGCAGTATGAGAACTTTGTCTCTGTTTTAAATTTTATTTCTCGCATTTGCTATGGCGCCTCTTCAAGCCCTCTACACAGAGGCGCTCCCGACTACAGTGTGGACACTGCATCAGAGTTTCACGCCGAAGCACTTGCGAGTGAAGGACTTGCTCAGGGTCCCTGTGCAGCGACTTTAGCTGGATTCAAACATGGAACACTCCGGCTCCAAGGCACCAAACCCACCACTATAACCGCGTCCCACATAATGTGCTCAAGATGAGAATTTTGACTGTCTGTATGATGTGAGCAGGATGGGACCTATATGGCTGTGTCTATTCATTAGGGAGATTTATATAGCGGCGTTATAGCGCCCCCTTAAGGGTACTCTTCAGGAGTGAAGTGGAGCCATCTTGTAAAAACCTCATCGTCGGTACACACCTGATGGAAGAGAGTGACCAGGATGGAAACTTTGTCACAAAATCGCTGACCTTAAAGTTTTTGGGGTTGTTAAGTGAGTTTATTATTGACAGCGTGGAAGACCTTGTTCGTGATGACTCTGGTTACAGGTGGACAACAATCACTGAATTCATCAAAGTCCTGCAGCAGCAGCTAGGGGAATTATCAGTGTTGCTACACATGGAGGATTAGTTAGCAACAGTGGCGTAGGCAAGGGGGGTTTCGGGGGTCAAAACCCCCCCATTGGCTCCGGGAAAAGGTTTTTTTAAGGTTATTTTTCCATTTAAGTAAAAAAATAGCAAAAAACAGGGTTTTCGGCCATAAAACCCCCCCCATGAAAAATTCCTGGCTACGCCACTGGTTAGCAACAACATTCACAATTCACTTTCTAATTGGATAACTACTAATAACATTCTATTGTCTAATGTTTCAATAACTACTTATAACATTCTATTGTCGTATATGTCAATAACTACCGATAACATTCTATTGTTGTATGTTCAGTGGCTACATTCACTTTCAACAAGTCGTCAAAGTTTCAACCTACTCTTTGGAGAATGTCCCTTATGCAGCTCGGTAAGTTGATAATCAGCTGTCTCTCAGTATCACCAGTACTCTTTCCTTTGACTTTTGAGCTGATGTTGTTTAAAATTGTAAAAAAGTTTGCGATTTATTTCATCACAACTTATGCTGACTCTTAATTATCCCAGTTTTTGTGACTTTGCCAGGACATTTCTCAACAGCTGGATTAAAGCGTATACTTTGTGCTAGAATTAGTCAACAACAAAAAAATTGTTTTGTGTTAGGATTTTCCTTGCCTTATCTACATTTTTAACAATTATTCTATTCTTTATTTTCAGCCAATCACTGTCAAAATCATTCCTTGAAAATCTGCTATGCTAATAGCATTCGTCAAAATCAAAGAGTTTATGCCACTGAAGAGTTTTGCCATCTACATGCGTGCTGCTTACAGAACATTGTTCGTAATGTTGTTCAGAATTCATATCGCATATTATAGAATTCTAGAAGAAGTTCACATACTGTTTGTAATCATAATCTTGAACTAAATTTCTACAGTTCTACTTGAAAGCTAAGTGCAGGGGCCCAGTTTATTCACGAGCACTTCACTGTGTCAGAGGGGTTTCACAGAGGTCTAGTGGAGATCCAAGCCCGGTTGTGAGAGAGACCAGTGAGAGGAGGCTGACAAGGTGCTAAAAAGGGGATTGTTGTGGATTACAAATCTTTGAAGGATTGTGTTGATTTTGGTAGGAATTATTGTTTTTTAAAAACCAATTGCATATTGTTTGATCAAAGAGAAACCTACCAGAAGACTTATGAATAAAGTCTAGCTTATTCATATACTCATTCATATACTCTCTTGTACAGTTAAGACTTGTTGTTGGTGTCGCCAAATTGGGATCAGGTTGTATTCATCTCATTGGTACACTTTAGAAGAATAAGTTGTCCATCGATGATTCCAGAGAAGCGGCGACTGTTGATCGTACAGAGAGCAGTTGACGTGAAATAGTGGCAAGGCATGTCTAAGAATGGCGAATAGTAGACATCCTGATCGCGACATGCATGAGCGAGCACAGGCCAGAGGTGTTGCAACGACGATGCTGACGTCTGCTCTTGCTGAAGGCCTGTGCTTATCCTTCCAACTGACGACCAGAAAATCTAAGTTGAAATTATAACAATTGCAAGTAGGTTAGACTTTATTCATAAATCCTCATTGTTATCGTTCTTCAATTTAATACTGTACCTTTTATTCAAGATGTATTATTCATGAGTAGGCTTTCATGTTACGCGCTTTTGTGCAAGATTCTATTTTTTAGGCACGTTACAAATGGAAGTTTACTAATAATAATAAAATACTGTTTTTATTTTCTTCCGTAATAATTGTTTTATTCTGTAATAATTGAAGCAATAATTGAATACCTTCATGAAACTTGATTGTGGGTTGTTCAACGGTTGCGCTTGGTGACATTGGTCCATTGCTGTGAGTAGTTCCTATGGCTGAGGTTGAAGAAGTAACAAAAAAAGTTGGATTTCCTTCTGTTTTTGGAGTGTCTTCGAAAGATTGAGAAGAAGCAATAATTACTACAGCATTACTTGGTCGAGTTGAAGACAGCAAGGTGTCTGAATTAACGGTAGTGAGACTTTTCTTGGTAACAGCAATATCTTTCAGCGGAGTACCAGTCGTTGAAATTCCTTCTTGAGCATTTACAGATGTTGCTGCAGAATGTTCTATGGATTGTGCAGAAATATCTTTTGAAGAAAACATCGGCAAACTTCCAGAAGTATAGCCATTTTTATAAGTTTCGGTAATGTGGGTGGCATAGCTATTCAGCTTTTTCATAGATGTGATGTAAGAAGTTTCTTGAGAGGCAGTTTCTGGTGGTGGTGATAGTTGTGGGGGCGGCGGCAGTGGTGGTGGTGTACTCATTTCTTTAATATCTGTCGTAGGAATGGCATCACTGTTTAGTTTTCTGGTCAAGCTATCATCTCCCAGAGTTGATGTAGTATGAAGATCTTCTTTAGAGAAAGTTCTTGCAGTTGCTTCGAATGTTGGATCGTACGTTGGACCTGTGCTTACTTCTTTAGTATGGGTTGTAGAAATGGCATTACTGGTTAATTTTCTGGTTGAGCTGCGTTCTTCAGTTGACATGGCATGAATATTTACTTCTGAGGAAGTTCCTGCAGTTGTTTCACGGGTTTGATCGTATGATGAACCTATACTTACTTTTTTAGTTTCTGCAGTAGAACTGTTTACAGTGATGTAAGTGCTGGTACTGGATGAGCTATTTACCTCACCAAGCGTCATCTGAGTGCTGCCTTGACCAGAGTAGATGCTTTGTTCATCGTTGAAATTGCTTGTGGTTGACGAAACACCTGTCTTTGAAAAGGCACCGGAAGTGCTGTTTCGCTCTGTAGTTCTGCTCCAGCTGGGTGCGATTTCCGTGGCTGGCACAGTGGTGGCTGCTGGTCCAGTGAGTGCATTGGTTGCTGCTTGTCTTACTGTAGAGGCTTTTACTGTTGATAATTTAGGCGACGCTGTAGGGCCTGGTGGCGGTGGAAGACTTGGAGAGCCTGGTGGCAGTGGAGGACCTGGTGGCGGTAGAGGACCTGGAGTGCCTGGTGGTGGTGAAGGACCTGGTGGCGGTGGAGGACCTGGAGTGGCTGGTGGCGGTGGAGGACCCGAAGGGCCTGGTGGCGGTGGAGGACCTGGAGTGTCTGGTGGTGGTGAAGGACCTGGTGGCGGTGGAGTGCCTGGTGGTGGTGGAGGACCTGGTGGCGGTGGAGTGCCTGGTGGTGGTGGAGGACCTGGAGTGCCTGGTGGCGGAGGAGGACCTGGAGTGCCTGGTGGCGGTGGAGGACCTGAGGGACCTGGTGGCGGTGGAGGACCTGAAGGGCCTGGTGGCGGTGGAGGACCTGGAGTGTCTGGTGGTGGTGAAGGACCTGGAGGACCTGGTGGCGGTGGAGAACCTGGAGTGCCTGGTGGCGGTGGAGGACCTGGAGTGCCTGGTGGCGGTGGAGGACCTGAAGGGCCTGGTGGCGGTGGAGGACCTGGAGTGCCTGGTGGCGGTGAAGGACCTGGAGTGCCTGGTGGCGGTGGAGGACCTGGAGTGCCTGGTGGTGGTGATGGGCCTGGTGGCGGTGGAGGACCTGAAGGGCCTGGTGGCGGTGGAGGACCTGAAGGGCCTGGTGGCGGTGGAGGACCTGGAGTGCCTGGTGGCGGTGAAGGACCTGGTGGCGGTGGAGGGCCTGGTGGCGGTGAAGGACCTGGAGGGCCTGGTGGCGGTGAAGGACCTGGTGGCGGTGGAGGGCCTGGTGGCGGTGAAGGACCTGGAGGGCCTGGTGGCGGTGGAGGACTTGGTGACCCTGAAGGGTCTATTGCGTGAACTACAGTGAGATATTAAAAAAATACACAGGTAATTGACAGTAGCAAATGGGTTGCAACAGTGGTGCATTTTAATTAATATTTAGGTTTAAAGTGTAAAATATAATTGGCAGTTGCCCGTTTGTTGGGTAGGCCTACATTTCAAATTACGTTTGCTATACTGGCCCAAGTAGCTGCATGGGTTAGTCTTTAGAGCAAGAGCGTAGACCGAGTCTTTTGCGTGTGGATCCCAACTCGCTTCCCGATCCCAACTTTTTTCAGAGCTTTAATTTTGGATTGGCATGGTTTAATTGCGCACAGGGACCAAAACCGACCTCGCACTCGTTAAATACGGCAAGTGGTATATAACGGATTGAAACTCTCAGCAATTCATTTTTAGGACAAGACAATGACAATAATCACAATAGATAGTATTAATATCGTATATGGTATTATCTGGACATTAATAAAGCGCCCCTTGCAGTAGGCCTATGAGCTATTCGAGGCGCTTTCAGTTAAGTGCAGAAGCCCTGGGAAAGCCGCGAAGTGGGATTGGGGTGGGGAATGGATGGGACCGGCGGATTGGGATCCATGCAGCGTGGACCATGCAGCGTGGTCCATGCAACGTGAACCATGCAGCGTGGACCATGCAACGTGGACTGTGCAGCGTGGACCATGCAGCGTGGACCATGCAACGTGGACCATGCAGCGTGGTCCATGCAACGTGGACCATGCAGGGTGGTCCATGCAGCATGGACCATGCAACGTGGACCGTGCAACGTGGACCATGCAGCGTGGTCCATGCAACGTGGACCATGCAGCGTGGACCATGCAGGGTGGTCCATGCAGCATGGACCATGCAACGTGGACCGTGCAGCGTGGACCATGCAGCGTGGACCATGCAACGTGGACCAAGCAGGGTGGTCCTTGCAGCGTGGACCATGCAGCGTGGACCATGCAGCGTGGACCTCGCAGCGTGGACTGTGCAGCGTGGATCATGCAGCGTGGACCATGCAGCATGGATCATGCAGCGTGGACCATGCAGGGTGGTCCATGCAGCATGGACCATGCAGCGTGGTCCATGCAACGTGGACCATGCAGCGTGGACCATGCAGCGTGGACCATGCAGCGTGGACCTCGCAGCGTGGACTATGCATCGTGGACCATGCGGCTTACTTACTTACTTACTTATTTACTTACTTACTTGCATATTAACTTTACTTTCTTACTTACTTGCTTCCTAACATACTTACTTTACTTACTTACATCCTTCCTTACTTACTTACTTACTTACAGACTTTTCTACTTACTCACTTTACCTACTTACTTACTTACTAACTTATTTACTTACTTACTTTTCCTACTTACTTACTTACGTACTTGGACCATGAAACGTGGACCATGCAGCGTGGACCATGCAGCTTACTTGCTTACTTACTTACCTACTTACTTACTTACTTGCTTATTTGCTTACTTACTTTACCTACTTAACTACTTACTTACTTACTGACTTACTTAACTACTTGCTTACTTACCTACTTACTTACTTCCTCAGTTGCTTACTTACTTACTTGCTTGCTAACTTACATACCTTCTTATTAACTTACTTACTTACTTTATTTACTTACTTACTAATTCACTTAGTTACTTACTTAACTTCTTGCTTACTTACCTACTTGCTTACTTACTTACTTACCTACTTGCTTACTAACTTACTTTACTTACTTACTTGCTTACTTACTTACCTACTTGCTTATTAACTTACTTTACTTACTTACTTGCTTGCTTACTTACATACCTACTTACTATCTTACTTACTTGCCTAATTACTTACTTACTTACTTTCTTACAAACTTACTTTCTTTACTTACTTACATACTGTACCTACTTTCTTACTTACTTACTTACTTACCTACTTACCTAATAACTTACTTACTAACTTACTTACATACTTACTTTACTTACTTACTTTACCTACATAACTACTTTCTTACTTACTTTCTTACAAACTTACTTTCTTACTTACTTACTTACCTACATACCTACTTACTTACTTACTTACTTTACCTACCTGCTTACTTACTTACTTACTTACTAATTCACTTACTTATACTTACTAATTCACTTCTTTACTTACTTACTTACTTACCTACTTACTTTACTTACTTACAAACTTACTTACTTCCATACTTACTTACTTGGACCATGCAACGCGAACCATGCAACGTGGACCATGCTGCTGTTTGGGGCAAAAGAATCGAAATTTACCGGGAAGCGCCGGGTTTTCCGGAGGGGTGGCGAATCCGCCCCGCAGAGGCGGGAGCTGGATTGAGGCGAGAGGTCCAAATTTCCCGGGCAACGCCGCATAAAGGACGTGGCCGAAAGGCGGAATATAATATAGGCCTATGGACATTATTATTAGGCCAACATACTATTGTGCTAACAGTTGCCAATCCTATCGACCCAAGTCAAGGCGTCAAGTTAAAGCCCCAAGTAGCCTAGGTAGGCTATGCTCAGGGGCGGAGACCTAGCTAGGGGGGGACAGAGGGGACGGTACCCCCAATGGAGGTGTTGGGGGAACGGCCCATGCATTTGTCCCCCCCCCAATCGTTGAGCGTCAAGACTAAAAAAAAGGTAATCAACTTTTTTGGCGGCGAAAACAGAAATTTTTTCGAGATTTGGCCGGATGACTAAAAAAAAGGTCATCAACTTTTTGGGCGGCGAAAACAGAATTTTTTTCGAGATTTGGCCGGATGACCAGAATTTTTTTCCGTCAAAAGATGGAATTTTTTCGGTCCGTCCCCCCCAACTCTCCGCCCAGGTCTCCGCCACTGACTATGCTTATAAGTTAGCCCTATTCGATATGATATAGAATCTGTGCTTACCATGGATCGTTGTCCATCCAACTAGAACGGTCAGTGTGAGAACTGATTTGATAAACAAGCCAGATGCCGACAAAGGTTGCATGTTTGCGGGGCAAGCAATGCATACAGGACCACGTTAGTCCTAATTTCTTTATTATGCCTCGGCTACATTATGTAGGCCTATAGGCCTATGCGTTGTATTTTCGTAAAATTCTATCAGCTGGGGTCACCTGCTGTACGTAGGATATAATATAACTCATTTGAACATTTACAAAAATATTCACGGTTTTAAGTTGTTTTCGTTGTTCGCTTTAGGCTACTGTCCTGTTAACTGCAGACACTACTTTTTTATTTCATTATTCCAACATCGAAGTTGGACATAATAACGCGATTTTTCTTGTCGTCCAGGACACTCATAAAGCGCTTCCTTCTAAATAATTCGTAGGCCTATACGTAAGTGTACCTAGATAGGAATTAAGTAGATCAGTCAGTGTTGATCGACGATTGACGTTTAACTTGGCAACCGACTCGGCAACGATAAACAATCGGAGTGCAGGCTACACTGTCGGAACTTGTGGAAAATCTATTACTAAGTTTGTGTCGGCTGGTTCGCTTCGATAACTGCATGCTTGGACGACGTATACTGCTTATCGATATACGTCCGTCGATTGAGCCTAAGACAATAAATACGTCGCATATCATTCACAGTGGGGTACGTGTTGGGCTTCATCCATTTGTTCAGAAGCGTGACGACGCATAAAACATTGTTTCTCAAACATTCGTAACGGATATATGACATCCGTTACGAATGTTTGAGAAACAATATTGATGGTTCGCCACGACAGTGTAAGGAACGTCTACCGCCGCCACCTGCTACGTCACGATAGAAAGATCGAAAGTGTCCATGACCCAGTTCAAGGAGGAACTGCCATCCCAGTGTAATAATATAGGTCTAATTAATAATAAGTAAGTAAGTAAGTATTTTCTTTATTACTCCACTTGCAAACGCACAATGGGACACAGAACATCATTATAATACATAGAAGTAATAATAGGTAATAAAAATGTGCAAATTATAATCAAAAGTTAAATATAATATAATTACTAAACTATCATCGACAAACAAGCTAACTATATAACATTCTGGTGATAAATCCCTTTGCAATCAACGAATCACAACGTGGTATTTCAAGATTGTGTGATCGGGGCCTAAGGGAGTAACCAGTTACACGTTCAGGTGGAAGAAGAAAATGGAGGACATGCCCGGGGTCACAGAGGATAGAAGAAAAGAGGGATACATCTGCCTTAGAACATAACATGTCAAAAGTAGGGGTGTTAGAGGGCAAAAAACCCTGTCTTATCAACTTTCTAATAATAGCGGACAGACGACTCCTCTGACCCTCATTTGTAAAACCCCACCATGCTGGTGAAGAATAAAGCATTCGCGCAACAGTGGTGGAACGCACAACATCATGGAGTCGGCTGCCTGTCAAACCATGTGAAACAAGGACACGAAGTGCATAAAATGACTGCTTTGCTTTACAGACAATGTTATCAATGTGCTCAGAAAAACCCAATCTATATGAAAGCGTAATACCCAGAACCTTGACTGCATTAACTCGTTCAATCCCTATAATGGGGGGAGGGCAATCAGAAGTTTTGGAACGGGGACGCCTAAAGATGACTTCACATGACTTGCTATGATTGAGGCTATGTTATGCGGAGTGTTATACCTGTAGGCTATAACAAGCTTCACATTCACGAGCAGCTCCTGTTTATTGACTATGGATGCATCAGGTTCAAACTTGGGGCGAGGGGCAAAACGCCCCATTTAACGGTTTTGTTAATTTACAACGTGAGGGTGCCTAATACAATTTCAAGCTTGAAATTATTCTAGTAGGCCCATCTAGTGCTGAAAATCCCTAATAATTTTATAGAACTTGTACCGTAGGCCTATGCAGTGGCGGCGACATGGGGAGGGCTATAGAATGGAAGATTTCGGCCGAATGACTAAAACATGCCGTCAGAAATTTTGGCGGATGAAAGTGAACAAATTTCATGAGATTTCGACCGGATGACTAAAAAAGGTCAGAAATTTTGGCGGATAAAAATTTCCTCCGCGAGGATTCAGCCTTCCGAAAACTTAATTCCTGGCGCCACCATTTAGGCATATATATATATATATATATATTGTATTGTATTTAAACATTTATAAAGCGCCTCTAGTAGGGTAAACCATTCAGAGGCGCTACCAGCGCGCAAGGCCCCGCGAGAAGAATCAGGTTTTAGTGTAGAGCGAACAGAAGGAGAAAGAGCATTCCAGAAAGAAGGACCAATTGAGACAAAAGATCGAGACCGTCTTTTACCCAGGAACCAATACAAGGTAGGTCAAGTCTGTTGGATGAACGAAGTGGACGATGGGAGGAAGCTGAGTGCATGAGGATAAAGTAAAGCACTATAGTCAGATATTTTATTTTTCTCGGCCTCGGCATGCGACGCGCCTTATTTTTCTCGGCCTCGGCATATGAAACGCCTTATTTTTCTCGGCCTCGGCATACGACGCGCCTTATTTTTCTCGGCCTCGGCATACGACCGCGCCTTATTTTTCTCGGCCTCGGCATATGAAACGCCTTATTTTTCTCGGCCTCGGCATATGAAACGCCTTATTTTTCTCGGCCTCGGCATACGACGCGCCTTATTTTTCTCGGCCTCGGCATATGAAACGCCTTATTTTTCTCGGCCTCGGCATACGACGCGCCTTATTTTTCTCGGCCTCGGCATATGAAACGCCTTAATTTTCTCGGCCTCGGCATATGAAACGCCTTATTTTTCTCGGCCTCGGCATATGAAACGCCTTATTTTTCTCGGCCTCGGCATATGAAACGCCTTATTTTTCTCGGCCTCGGCATATGAAACGCCTTAATTTTCTCGGCCTCGGCATACGACGCGCCATAATTTTCTCGGCCTCGGCATACGACGCGCCATAATTTTCTCGACCTCGGCATACGACGCGCCTTATTTTTCTCGACCTCTGCCTATGAAACGCCTTAATTTTCTCGGCCTCGGCACATGAAGCTCTATCGTCTTAACTGAGAAGTGGATATTTTAAAAAGGGCTTATTGGCCGGGAAAACTTTTTTTGCTCACACCCACAAGCGTAAGTTTCTCCGTCTAATTGTTTAAAACATTGGCCTTTAAGATGAATTACGGTCCCATGACAGTTCTGCCAGGCGGCCAGAAATTTCTCATATCGGCTTGCTGCTACTAAGTTTCAATAATGGCTCATCTGCAGAACTCCACGCTTAACTGCACGCTCTTTTGGCACTTCGCACTTGTCTTGAATGCGTGAGAGTTCCCCAAACTTTACGACCTGCGATTTTATATTTATGCTATACATTATGATCTTATTTAGCTCTAAAGTTGGAGTTCAAAATTATTAATAGCTAATTTTCTGCAATATTATAGTTAAAATGGTTTACATCATAGACTTTGTATATAAAACCCCATCCCTCTTGGCCATAGGCGCAACCACCCTATGGGACCCACGGGACGCGTCCCCCCAACTTTTGAGTGGTCCCATTGACTTTATCATTATGGTCACCCCCAACTTTTAGGACGTGATTCATTTGGTCCCCCCCAACTTTTAGGACGTGATTGCACCTATGCTCTTGGCGACCCTGACATAGCGCAAAATGACAACAGCAAACCTTATTTTTAAATGCTGGGGGATAACGTCTAGCTGGGGCTAAAAATCATATCAATCGCCAAATACAGAAGCACAGTATCAAAAGAAAACAGCAACATAGCATTCTCAGGACAGCACCATTTGATCTTTTGTGTAGTGTTAGATCAAGTTAGTCACTTTGATACAAATTATACATTATATGCATATGGGATAGCACAAAAACACTTTACAATGGTGTTCGAAACAGTCTCGCTCATCTTGACGGTCAAGTGTAGAGTGTCTTTCGGACGACAGTGGATGACATCGAAGGTCTTACAGATGGCATTGTCTTCCACAACCTCTTTGATGAGCTTTTACATGACCTCTCCCTCAACCAACCTTGGCATCAATACTGACAATGTCTCCAACAAATTGCAGGATGTGAACATTGTCAACTCTGACAGCCCGTGGCCTTTCCTTGATCATGATGAAGATGTATGCGGTACTGCCAGCAGTCTTTCAGGAGTGGGCTGTTTTTCAGTTTTGCCAGCCAGACGTACTTTCCATTTTCCTCAATTGGCCTTCATTTTGACACTGACACAAAGGGTGGCATAACTGAAATGAACTCCTGCAATTTAGAATGTGGGCACATCACATCTTGCCATAGTCACGCAACACGTTGTCCAACTTTGTTGTACAGGTAAGACTGTCGGTCTTTGTCCAGCACAGCCCGGCCCAGCTGAGCAGAGATCAAGGGTGGCGGAGGTTCCTATGGTAGCCAGCCTTTGCCATTAAACAGCTTGAAATCCATCTTCTTTGTGTCCGGCATTAGCTCTTGTGAATACAATCGCTGGGTGTGAGGATCAGATCTAACACAAACAAAAGTTATTTATATTAATAAAAATATCAAATTTTGTAAACTATAAGCATGCGATCATAGGAATGAACAAATGTAAGTGCAAATAGATTGTAACTGGCCAATTAATGACGTAACAAAACAACAGAGCAACTTTAAATAACAAAATATTCATGAAGAATGAAATAAAAATACCTCAAACACCTAATATGACTGTGGCGTCCGACCCTCACCAGACAACGCCTGCGCCGCTTCTCTCTTGCCCTCGGCCGCAAGCGCCTCTGTATGACCGGGTCGGTCTTTCTCGGTGGCCCCTGCACCATCAAGAGTCTCTGACAGCCCAAGACCCGAGAGACCCGCGCTCTTACCAGGATTGCCTGGATCTCCCGAGTCGCTGTCTGCGCCGTGCGCGCCGTTATCACTTTCACTGACGGTCGAAGAAGCCCCTGATACCGACGCCTGCGACCGGGTGTGCAGCGCCGTATCGTCGGACCCGCTCTCTGCCGAGTCCGCGGTCGCCGAGTAGGCGACGTCCTGAGATGGAGGATGGCCGACTCCCAAAACAGGGTCCGTTGTCCCACCGGCAGAGCGGCCTCGCCGCGCGCCACCCGTCGCGCCTTCGGTCCTTGTCTTCTTGCCCTGTTCGTCTTGACTCTTGCGTACCATGCTGCACTTGGCGGCCACTGAGCCCTCGCCACCAACGGGGACTACTGAGCGCATGCCCTGTCCCGTCGCCCACAGTGACTGAAACCATGACCATTCCAACGGCCCGAGGCCGAGGATGCGCCACGACCTTGTGCCCATCTTTTATTCCAATGAATTTCACGGAGAGACGGCTCACGCTGCTCACACCGCCGGGCCGAGTCTAGCTGAAGCCCGGGGAGCGATCAAGACCGCAGCGGCCGAAACTCCCAACTCCACACACGTAGCCTGTCACTGGAACACGCGCCGCCGCCGTGTACCAAGTACGCGGCGCGCTTCCCGAGTGCTCGCCTCACTCGTCCACCGATCGACAGCGATAACCGGCCTTCCCCGAGACTTGGTCTTCTCGGCCGCTCGGAAGAGCGGGGTAGTGGATGCTGGTCTGTTCCCCGTAGAAACGGACAAAAATAAAAGACCTGGCGGTCTTGGGGGGACAGGTAACGGGTAACCCCGTCTCCGAAGAGACTTATTAATTGTCGTAGTCTACTGGCGCCGTTCGCCCTAACTCAGCAGTTACGGACCTCAGGTAAAAACCCTCAATAACACTTGGTCTTTACTCTCAAAATTTACTCTGCTTCCCTTGCTCCTAGTTTGCTGAGCCTACAAACAAATCCTCTACCCGAGGGGAGCAACAACTCTCTACTGTACCACTTTAACTCTGATCAAACCCCAAAACTTGGTGCCCCTGTTTTACTAAGTAGAACGTATATCGCCGAGGCGTCGGCTTCATGCGCACCCGTGGAGTCACCACTCTCCACCACAGAAAAACCCGTAACCTTCGCGTTACGCTCAAAGGACTCTCAACGATCGCCAAGACGGCAGGACCGTGAATGCAACACGTAGATTCCCTGGCAGGTAGGAGCCCAACCCAAGTCCTGCAGAATCACCAACACGTGTAGCCAAACAGTAACCGGATACTTCACCAGGGGATTTCACCCTATACAATGTAACACTTCCGCAGACCAACGGAGCTGCGGCGTCTCCGGCCTTGTAACCGTACCCCTGAAACAGAAGATTGAACCCCGAGAGATCGATGACAGAGTTACGAACCCCGACAGATCGTCTACCTGAGCCCTCACAACCGCGTATATCAGGATCGCCCAATCATGTTCAAATGGCTACAGCCAATCCTGTCGAGACAGTAGAACACAACCGATTTAACTATGAACGAATTCACGAACACAGTACGTATGGAGTAGTCGGCAACTACTCCACGTTATAAGCGACGCACCGTGTGGCAGGCTTTATTCCACCGGCAACACGCTATGCTTTGGCTTAAACGTGGACATCGGTCTTCCGTATACAATGACCGAAACCTAAATTTTAACGAAACCGGTTTCAGTTTCTTTTCTACTAAGCCAAATGGCTACCTAACGAGAGTCAGGGTTACTCCCGCTATTTACCGGCAAGTTATCTTTTACGTGTACTTGTCTTGTGGCCTGTCCGCCACACTCTCCCCACCTTTCTTTGATGCGGAGCATCGTTAGGAAACATGGAACGTATTTATCAGGACCCTCCCATTTTTATGGGCCCGTCCTCTAACCTACCTACTTAGGTTCTTGGGAGACAGCACTACCCCCTCTGTCTCCCGATCACAAAAATGAGTGTCACTCATAACCCATTCACACACCAGATATGCTCTTTATTATTCCATTTGCACCAGTCATACTCAACCACCATCATCACAGTGTCAAAGATTCTCTGCCTGAATCTCGTTGTCACGAACACGACGTCCAGCAGCGTCGTTTGTTGGCCAGTTCCCACCAACTCTGAAAATAACAACAACTAACACAAATACATAGGCACATCGGAGTAGACTTTGCAGTCAAGGATCGATCCTACGACAGCAAATCGAACCTCCGCAACTAGCTGGTGCTAGTAACGACAGAATAGAACAGACATATTATTGTAATCGAAAATAAATGGAAGTTTTGCGCACCGGCAAACATCCAAGAATCCGCCGCAGATTCACGAACAGTCTTTCCTTATCCCAACATATACTTCATTTGCCGTTCATCGATGTAAACATCGGCTGCAAGATCAGGGAAACATAAACGTAACAGGAACATCTCCAACCCGAGCTCGATTAGAGTACAAGGAACCGGAAACCACCACGGTTATAGAGTGACATACTTCACAATACCAACAAGGAACTTCGGCTTACATAAGAACCCCGCCCATCCGCTAGAACCTAGCGATAGCTCGATCAGGTGCGATTTCATTCCTCCAGGAACCCCGTCTCCTCTCTACAACATCACACCACGATCGCCTACACGGCAGGATCGCAAAGATGCACAGGACTTCGACTTAAAGGAACCCCGCCCATCGCTAACTTGTAGCGATAGCTAGAACAGGTGCGACTAGCGTCCTCCAGGAGACCTCGACTTAGTTACCCCGCCCATACGCTAACATGTAGCGATAGCTCGTGCAGGTGCGAGTCTGTTCCACCAACATTTAAACCTCGGCTCAAAAACCCCGCCCATCGCTAACTGGTAGCGATAGCTCGAACAGGTGCGAGTATCTCAATCCCGCATCACTCTACTGGTATCTCACCCCTCTGTCGTGGGAGATTCACCAACCTCATAAGCACTCTGTCTCTTACCCGAGCTCCACTCAACCGAAGCTGAGGGACCTTAAGGAGAGAAAAGTTACCAACTCTGTCCACTGTCCTGGGAATATCCGTTGTTCCCTCACATCACCGCCTGATAGTGATTCTACTCAACAAGAGTTATTCGCGAATTGCGTGGACAGTCCCACCACAATGAAGTGGTCAGCAAATCAAACGAAATTCAAAGGAACTTGACCAGTATCAAGGAACAATCGCCATCACGCGAGTACCAAAAAAACGCAGGGCGCGTTCTCAATACGATCAGGTACCACTTTACCCTGCACTGAAAAAGGTTACATCAAAAGGACATCAAGCACAAAGTCCACTGGCAATATATAAAACCCACCACATTAAAGCGGTGTCGAGACCCAGTTCAAGTCTCGCAACCCACAAGTACCACTGTGGCGTTCAACAAAAGGAAACCAGCAAATGTAAACAGAAATCTTTCTCGACCCCATCCAGAAACACATCGCCATTACGCGATGACTTTGGCTAGTCATCCATTGGAGACTGACTACCACTTCGTCGACTGGGACTTTCGACGGTATTGTCCCTCATGGACATAGGTAAACCTCCAAGGTGTTCCCTAATCGACGGAAAACGTCGACACACCCTCTCAAGATCGAGGTCGAGAGAGGAGTCACTGTCATCCTCCTCTTCCTTTAGCCAACTGTCACCGCTCATCACAGGCCAGATCTTGTCCTCAGCCTGCTGCTTCCGCTCCACCAACATGTCTTTGTCCAAAGCGTTCCCGGTGTTATCTTTTTCCGCCGGCAGTACCGTGGGTACCGTGGGTACCCTCTCATTCATCCAAACATACTCGGCGTCTTTATCCGAAGCGATCCAGGTGTTATCTTTTATCTCCGGCTGTACCGTGGGTCCAACCACGTCTTTTTCCAAAGCGCACCCGATGTTCACGTTTTCCTCCGGCAGTACCGTGGGTTGACGTGTCGTTCCTATCTTTGACGGGATCTGTCGACCGTCCCCTGACTTCTGTGTCATCAGATTCTTAGTGACTTGTAATACGGTCACTCGTTCCAATAGGCATTCAGTACTGTGCCTCACCGTGGTGTCCTCGTTTCCCACGTTCATCATCCTGACCCAGACCACGGACTCCTTTCCCGGAATCAGGGTTCGCCCAACTACAAGTCCCTTGGACAGTTCCTTGGGAGTAGTGACCCAGTTCTCTGTATCGACACGCAGATGCGGATACACTACCGACACTAGTACATCCATTTCACATCTGGCCGGTATTATAGTGTCGTTTCGGATCATGATTTTCCTACACCTGAGTTCTGCAGGTGTAGTTTTCAACGGCACGTTCAGTTCACCCAAGCGAACACAGTGACCCGCAAAGTTCCAACTTGCCCGATTGGCTTCGAGCCACGACAGCCCCAAGATGACTTCTGTCACTTGGTCCGTCACCAGACAAGGTAGCGGAAAGGATTTCCTGCCAATGTGAATGGTCAACATGGCTTCACCCTCCACTCGGATCTCGCTCCCGTTCGCAGCTAGCAGTCGTTGCTCTGACGGTACTACTTTACTCCCTGGCACGAAGCATTTAGGCACCAGCGACATCTCACTGCCCGAGTCAAGAAGACATTGACGTCGTACTCCATTCAAGCGTGCGATGATGTACGCCATGCTGCTTCCTTTTACCAGACGGTTTTGTGACGGTTCTGGTATAGGTTCAGTGCTCACCGGGTCTTCAGCAGCTTCTGTCCTTAGCTGCGGACAATTCCTGCAGATGTCCTCTTTTGTGGCACAGGAAACATTCGCGGTTGTCGGGCTTCCAACCTCCTGGTTGAAATCCTTGCCTCCGAAACGGTCCGTTGTTTGTCCGGTCCGAACGATTCCATCGCTCGTAGGGTTTATTTGCAACAAACCCCGACTCTGACTTCGGTTTGAGCTGACCGAGTTCCTTGGTCAGAGTCTCAATTTGACGTTCCAGGTCAACCATTCGCTGATCTTGTGGATCCCCGACTACCGGAGTCGTACAATCCGACCTGGTAGCTTTCACTCTACCATGTCTCTGCTCCAAGTTACCACCAGACGTTGACTGACGACCGTATGCTTCCAACCGGACAGCATGTTTGTACGCGGTCTCAAGATCAACCGGTTCTCTTTCGCGTACTTTCTGAGCCAAGTCTTGATTCGTCAAAGCGTCAATGAAGGCATCACAAGCGATCGACTCGACAACGTCATTTGTCGGTCCAGGATATGCTAAGACCATCAATCGCCTGATCTCCTGCACAACATTGCTCAGTGTCTCAGACTGACCCTGTCGGTATGTCCGTAGCTTGGTTCGGAAGAGATTCGTTTGATTCTCTGAACCATACCTCGCCTTTAACTTTTCCACCAGACCCTGCCAAGACACGTTCTGCTGGGCACCCATGTCCCACAACAATTGTGATGCCGGCCCTGTGAGAGCACACATGAGCTGGTCAGATTTTTCACGGTCACTCCAATTGTTGCATCTGGCGCACACTTCAAACTTGGCCAGAAAAGCAGCGATCGCTGTCTTCCCGTCATACTTTTCAAGTTTGATCCGGATCCCACGGTCCACTGGAACTCTGGTTCTCGTCTGACTGGCAGAACGTTGACGTGTTCTGTCATCAGCGGAACTCCGTCGAGGCGAATCACTGTTATCACTTGATTCGTCGTCCTCCCCGGTCCTCGATCCGACGCGTTGCTTCACACGAGTCTGTTCTCTGGCAACTCCTCTATCCTTGTGTCCTCTGACCTTGACGGGAGACCGAATACGTTCACCCGACGAATTGCTATCGTCGCTGGTCACCACTGCCACACGTCGTTGTCCTTGGTCTTTCTTCTTTAGAATAGACCGACCTGACGACGGGTCAGTACGCTGTGTCGGCACCGTGATTTTCACTTTACGTTTTGCCTGACGATGATGACTTTCATCAGTCGTCCTTGTTCTCTGCTCATCCGGATCCGTTTGTGTGGATGCATCGTCTGATGACACCACTTTTCCCTTCACCCTGACATCCTGTTGCACCAGTCGTCTGACTTTAGGAGAATTACCATGCCGTGATTGTAACACTCGTTGCTCTGGTAATGCACTCTGTCGTACCGTTTCTTTACTGACTTTATTTTGTTTCGCTTTTTCAGGAAGTCTTACCATCGGCTGTGGCGACGACTCCTGCCTCCGTTCACGAGAAGCTGACAAGGCCTGCACTTGCTGAGCGAGCAGAGTCAAACATTCCCGGAGAACTGACAGTTCATTCTTCACGTCGACATCCACACCATTCCCTGAGACGCTCTCAATCGTCTCCAGTCGAGGAACATGCCTGCGAGATGCACCAGCACTTCGACTCGACCTTTCTTTCACGGAGGGTACCTCCACACATCGCTCAGGTAACCGGTACACATCCCTATCAGGACAAGACGGGACTACACGTTCAGAAAACACGGGTCTGCTGTCCCGAACAGCTTCTGAAACTCGTGGAACAGAACGCAGCCAATGCTCAACACCAGCAACAGAAGAAGAAGTCTTAAAACGGTCGCGAACCAATTCAGCTTCAACTTCTAGATCAACAAACTCCCTTGAGTCACCAGTAGCGAGATCAAAAGGCACAGCTACATCAGATTGAGCAAAACCACCAGCTACGTTCAAATCAGGCCAACAAATTTTTGGACGAGCGCCAAAGTACTCACAATCAGGTCGAGAAACATCCATGGAAAGATTCCCGGTTGAAAAATCAACATTCAAAGGCGGAAAAGGGACAGTGCGTACCTCAGAAGTTTTGACCCCACTTCTGGTACCACTTTGTGGCGTCCGACCCTCACCAGACAACGCCTGCGCCGCTTCTCTCTTGCCCTCGGCCGCAAGCGCCTCTGTATGACCGGGTCGGTCTTTCTCGGTGGCCCCTGCACCATCAAGAGTCTCTGACAGCCCAAGACCCGAGAGACCCGCGCTCTTACCAGGATTGCCTGGATCTCCCGAGTCGCTGTCTGCGCCGTGCGCGCCGTTATCACTTTCACTGACGGTCGAAGAAGCCCCTGATACCGACGCCTGCGACCGGGTGTGCAGCGCCGTATCGTCGGACCCGCTCTCTGCCGAGTCCGCGGTCGCCGAGTAGGCGACGTCCTGAGATGGAGGATGGCCGACTCCCAAAACAGGGTCCGTTGTCCCACCGGCAGAGCGGCCTCGCCGCGCGCCACCCGTCGCGCCTTCGGTCCTTGTCTTCTTGCCCTGTTCGTCTTGACTCTTGCGTACCATGCTGCACTTGGCGGCCACTGAGCCCTCGCCACCAACGGGGACTACTGAGCGCATGCCCTGTCCCGTCGCCCACAGTGACTGAAACCATGACCATTCCAACGGCCCGAGGCCGAGGATGCGCCACGACCTTGTGCCCATCTTTTATTCCAATGAATTTCACGGAGAGACGGCTCACGCTGCTCACACCGCCGGGCCGAGTCTAGCTGAAGCCCGGGGAGCGATCAAGACCGCAGCGGCCGAAACTCCCAACTCCACACACGTAGCCTGTCACTGGAACACGCGCCGCCGCCGTGTACCAAGTACGCGGCGCGCTTCCCGAGTGCTCGCCTCACTCGTCCACCGATCGACAGCGATAACCGGCCTTCCCCGAGACTTGGTCTTCTCGGCCGCTCGGAAGAGCGGGGTAGTGGATGCTGGTCTGTTCCCCGTAGAAACGGACAAAAATAAAAGACCTGGCGGTCTTGGGGGGACAGGTAACGGGTAACCCCGTCTCCGAAGAGACTTATTAATTGTCGTAGTCTACTGGCGCCGTTCGCCCTAACTCAGCAGTTACGGACCTCAGGTAAAAACCCTCAATAACACTTGGTCTTTACTCTCAAAATTTACTCTGCTTCCCTTGCTCCTAGTTTGCTGAGCCTACAAACAAATCCTCTACCCGAGGGGAGCAACAACTCTCTACTGTACCACTTTAACTCTGATCAAACCCCAAAACTTGGTGCCCCTGTTTTACTAAGTAGAACGTATATCGCCGAGGCGTCGGCTTCATGCGCACCCGTGGAGTCACCACTCTCCACCACAGAAAAACCCGTAACCTTCGCGTTACGCTCAAAGGACTCTCAACGATCGCCAAGACGGCAGGACCGTGAATGCAACACGTAGATTCCCTGGCAGGTAGGAGCCCAACCCAAGTCCTGCAGAATCACCAACACGTGTAGCCAAACAGTAACCGGATACTTCACCAGGGGATTTCACCCTATACAATGTAACACTTCCGCAGACCAACGGAGCTGCGGCGTCTCCGGCCTTGTAACCGTACCCCTGAAACAGAAGATTGAACCCCGAGAGATCGATGACAGAGTTACGAACCCCGACAGATCGTCTACCTGAGCCCTCACAACCGCGTATATCAGGATCGCCCAATCATGTTCAAATGGCTACAGCCAATCCTGTCGAGACAGTAGAACACAACCGATTTAACTATGAACGAATTCACGAACACAGTACGTATGGAGTAGTCGGCAACTACTCCACGTTATAAGCGACGCACCGTGTGGCAGGCTTTATTCCACCGGCAACACGCTATGCTTTGGCTTAAACGTGGACATCGGTCTTCCGTATACAATGACCGAAACCTAAATTTTAACGAAACCGGTTTCAGTTTCTTTTCTACTAAGCCAAATGGCTACCTAACGAGAGTCAGGGTTACTCCCGCTATTTACCGGCAAGTTATCTTTTACGTGTACTTGTCTTGTGGCCTGTCCGCCACATGACAATACTTTTCAATGCCAGAAATTGCCCATAGAATGGCCCTAGATAATTCTACCAATCTCCTGCTAGAAAAACAGTGCCAATGAGCCGATTTACATTTTACAGCAGTTCTTCCATTAACCACACTTTCAATTTCAGAACGTGATGGCTGATGATGCTGCATGATGACTGAATGCTTGCTGGAGAAGACCAAGCATGAATCATGGACAGATTCCGTGTTTCCCAGAGCTAAGAAATTCAGCGCTACAGATCAGTGAAGTTTAACGGCAACTCTGCAGGCACAGTGGTGACCGCCAATGTAAAAATTGATTTTTATTCTAGCTTGAGCCACTGCCATAAAAGAGGTGTTTACAAACATCAGTCTCACAAATCAATAACGCTGGGGATAGGATTAAAGGAGCATGGAAGGAGTGCTTGGGGGAGAGATAAGAGTCAGTTGGGTTAGGGGCAGAGATGGGGAATTTAATATGGGGAGATAGTCCAAACCATGCCAGCAAGTAAATAACAGACGTTAAACCAGTGATGATGATGAGTGCCTTGGAGTATTCTCCTGGTAGAGGTGCTATAGAAAAATCATGAATGAAATAAATGAGTGACTAAAAATTAGATGCAGAAGTTAAACAAAATAAATCTCACTCTTCTCATGCTCTGTGTATTGGCTCTTTGGTAGACGAGTGTGTTGTTCTGTTGAAATGTCCATCATAGAGCCGTCGTTGGTTTACTGACGTGCATGAATTGGCTGGCCATTCATTTTGGTCAAGCAAGTCATCTCAGACAAGTCAATGATACAGAAGACATCTTGTCAAGAAGAATCAGTTTCTGGTCATGTGCAGTCATCTACAATAATAATTAGTAATGAAACATTATTGCTTATAACCGGCAATTTAATGCAAAGCACATGTATATCTAACATGCCTAAATAAAAGAAAGCCTTATTCATTGAACACATCACAATGTAATTGACTAGACAAAGTACTTAAAGAAAAGATGAGCTATAAGTTTAGATTTCACAACATTGACTGAGAAGCTTAAATGATTAGATCTTACTACGAAGAACACCAAGATCATGAGCTGCATTAGAAGGCTAGATAGATTTCGTTTAGCTGCCTGGGGGCCGACTCTTCAAGTCATAATGTGACAGTTCTCAACGACCAAACCATATCAATTCTATTTTATTCAAAGTTAAATATGAATAAAATGGAATTGATATGGTATTTAACTTCAGGCATTTGCGTGCACACCAAGATCGTATCTCATGGAAACAAGCATATAGTCTTGTCATATAAGAGCACCTGTTATATTGCTCGTGTGGCATTTAAGCACACTCCGGATTTTTTGTTATAAAACTAGGCAGGGGCGCCGTTAGGCGTACGCACTTACGCAAGTAAGTTTTTATGGAAAGGCAAAAAAATAACAAATTGTAAATTAAAGCGTGAAATATTATAAGTGATGAAATTCTATTGAATCTACTTTAGTAGTGGACCACGTACACTTCTCACTCACTGCATGCCCATTAAAGATCGTCGTAACAGTTCATAACTTCATTTCGCGTATTCTTATTTTGTGCAAGTTGTGCGTACAGAAAAAAGTGCGTACAGAAGTTGTGCGTACAGAAAAAAAGTGCGTACAGAAAAAATCCTGGCGGCGCCGCTGAAACTAGGGATGCTAAATTGGAAATCCGATGATGAGTTTCAAAACGATAGTTATGTTATTCTGACTTCTATTTTCTATTGCACACTATTTACTGTCATTTTTTATGTCGTTCTGTTTTTTTCTTGATCTCTGTGAATAAACAAGTTTGATTTGATTTGATTCAGTTTTACTGTTTACAAAATGATATTAGAAATCATTCTTAAAAGTCATTTAAAAAAATTATAATAGATGATTCATCTATTTGCAGTTGGCTACATAAGCTTAAACCCCAAGGTTGACATTCCAGATTCTCTCCGTAAACCAGAATGTAGACGTGGCTAACAGAACCAAATGAGCTCCTGCTTCAAGTTTGACCGACGGGCATCAAGATCATTCGACTATTGACCACAGGGATGACCGACCGTTGGCATGTCCCAAGGGGAAGAATCTAGGTTGACCGTACACCAACTTAGCTGACTGCTGGAGTCCTATGCAGATTAACTAGGTTGTGCATACCCGAGATCTTTCCACTCACTTGGTGGCAGAATCTCGGTGTATACATATAATATATATATATATACACACCTTCGCATATAATATGTATATATATATATATATATATGTGTGTACGTATATCACCCATTGCCATTGATTCACCAGTAATTGGTGAAGGCTGTTATAGTTATTCTACACTGTCTAAGGATTTCAACATCAGCTTGGCACCAAGGGTCTTTGAATGTGTGGATTGATCTTGGCTTGGCACCGCTACCCCACCAATCAAATCATTTCAATGTTCATTGTAATCAGGGCCGGATTAAGGCATGTTCGATATATTTGGCCGAACAGGGACCCCCACACTTTAGGGGGGGGCCCCACAAATACAATAGGAATATTTTTTATGGCAAAAATCAGCTTAACAAATTGCAAATTTATTCGAAAACTACTAATTTTAACATATTCAACTTTGCACATGTGTGTGGGCCCTTATGGAGTTAACAGGCAAATTGATCTTAAAATCGGTGAGAAATGCTAGTTAGAGCTATAGGTTTTATTGTTTATTATTTTAAATACTCAGTGCCTCATCTGATCGGAACTCAAGTGCCATGCAACGCATTATGAAAAGGCTTCATTATAATTATTGTGTACGCTGGTGGCTCAGTTTGCATTTTGTTTTTACGAATTCAAACAATCAATCACATTTATATAGATTACAGAGCCCATTAAAAGAAATCTACTCAGGAGCACTCAGCACTCCCAACCCAAGCCTGGTCAAAAAGGAAAGCCTTAAGAACACGAAAGAAAGAACCTTCAGAGTCATGGGGGGAAGCGAGATGAGACCCACAGGGAGGCTATTCTAGATAGTTAAACCCATTACCGGGGATGCTCTTCACTGCATGGTGACAGTACGCAAAAAAGAGGCAAGGAAGTTTCCACAGGTAGCTGAGCGCAGTGAAAGGCGGCCCATGCAGAGAGAATTTATATCTGCACATGGTGGTCAGATTCCATCAAAATATTTCGAACAGAACAAAAGTTATACAACTTTTAAGGAGGTCACCCACCGTTTTTTGACGATTCAACAACGAAATGCAACAAAAAAGTAACAAAAACACGAATTTTTCTCTCATCTCAAGTAATTGGTATCAAATAGCCTTGATATTGTGAGATGATCATTATTATTACTATTTTAAAAAGAAACAGGGTACCAGCATAGCTGCGCATCACTGAGAAGTGACTTAGCAAGATGACAATAAAATTGGTAAATAAGGAATCTGTCAGATTAATCAACAGGTCCATCAAGAACTTTGCAAAGAGACTCAAAAGAAGTTTTGGCACAGGTGATGGGCACATTGAACACAAGTTGTGAAGCACTGCCAATTCATTTGACAACAGTTGTTTGAGATGGGAGTCGAGAAAATCGTGTTTTTGTTACTTTTTGTTGTGTTTCGTTTTTGAATCATCAAAAAACGGCGGGTGGCCTCACTAAAAATGGTATAACTTTTGGTCTGTTAGTGATATTTTGATGAATGTGTAAATATGAATTGTCTATAAGCCTGTAAAATTTCATTTTGAAATTCTTACTTTTGGTCAAGATATTGGCAAAAAACCTAGGGGGGTCTTTTTTTGGCACACCCTGTATATATATATATATATATATATATATATAATGTGTACTAATTATTATATATATATATATAACTTTGTTTCATGAATCAAGTCTTTTTTCTTTTGCCGTGGCTGGGTTGGGAGCAACCCTGAGTGGATTTCTTGAAGGGGCACCATATAAATCCCCTAAATGAATGAACGAACATATGCATACATAGTATGTATGTGCACTTGTTATAGCGCCCCTTCAAGATTGCTACTCAGAAGCGGTCCCGACTACAGCGCGGACACCGACTCGGAGTGCAAAAGGTCATGTACTTTACAAAAATACTTCCAAAAACATTTAAGTACTTCTACGAAACACGGTTCTAAACTTTCAAAATGTCTGCCATCCAGAATGCGAAGGTAATCCATCAGAGGAGTTAAATTAATAACCGGCGCATGTAAAGATGGTTTTACTGACCAGTAAAATTCCAAATTATGGCGAATGCTGAGGAGACATGAAACGACCTCTATGTGACCTTTCTGTGCTGCCATTGACAGAGAACTCGATTCATCCTACATAAGACAATTGAAAACATGAGAGTAATGCCTGAGTGATGTTGCTAATAATATGAGAACAAAGCAATTGCATTGTACTGAGAGAGGAAACAAGGGAGATTATTAATAGGGGACACAGAAAGAGAGAGAGCAATGAGAAAGTATGTGGTAAGATAAAAGTCAAGATTGTGTTTGGGCAATCACCTCCCAGTGTTGCCTATAATTCGCTCATCAGAATTAATGGCCATTCTTTCAGGTCAAGACTCAAGACAATGTCATATCAGTAATCCCGAAGACTGCGTGCTCATATACAAAACAATATGGTTGCCAATGACTGCACTAAAATAGAGCGCAGCGACCTATCACCTGCATCCCACAATGCAAAACTCACTCACTCACTCACTCACTCACTCACTCACTCACTCACTCACTCACTCACTCACTCACTCACTCACTCACTCACTCACTCACTCACTCACGGTTGCCCTTGCGCACGCACCTGCGTCGGCCAGTGGCGGCGTCGCAACGGGCAACGGTTGCCCTTGCGCACGCACCTGCGTCGGCCAGTGGCGGCGTCGCAACGGGCAACGGTTGCCCTTGCGCACGCACCTGCGTCGGCCAGTGGCGGCGTCGCAACGGGCAACGGTTGCCCTTGCGCACGCACCTGCGTCGGCCAGTGGCGGCGTCGCAACGGGCAACGGTTGCCCTTGCGCACGCACCTGCGTCGGCCAGTGGCGGCGTCGCAACGGGCAACGGTTGCCCTTGCGCACGCACCTGCGTCGGCCAGTGGCGGCGTCGCAACGGGCAACGGTTGCCCTTGCGCACGCACCTGCGTCGGCCAGTGGCGGCGTCGCAACGGGCAACGGTTGCCCTTGCGCACGCACCTGCGTCGGCCAGTGGCGGCGTCGCAACGGGCAACGGTTGCCCTTGCGCACGCACCTGCGTCGGCCAGTGGCGGCGTCGCAACGGGCAACGGTTGCCCTTGCGCACGCACCTGCGTCGGCCAGTGGCGGCGTCGCAACGGGCAACGGTTGCCCTTGCGCACGCACCTGCGTCGGCCAGTGGCGGCGTCGCAACGGGCAACGGTTGCCCTTGCGCACGCACCTGCGTCGGCCAGTGGCGGCGTCGCAACGGGCAACGGTTGCCCTTGCGCACGCACCTGCGTCGGCCAGTGGCGGCGTCGCAACGGGCAACGGTTGCCCTTGCGCACGCACCTGCGTCGGCCAGTGGCGGCGTCGCAACGGGCAACGGTTGCCCTTGCGCACGCACCTGCGTCGGCCAGTGGCGGCGTCGCAACGGGCAACGGTTGCCCTTGCGCACGCACCTGCGTCGGCCAGTGGCGGCGTCGCAACGGGCAACGGTTGCCCTTGCGCACGCACCTGCGTCGGCCAGTGGCGGCGTCGCAACGGGCAACGGTTGCCCTTGCGCACGCACCTGCGTCGGCCAGTGGCGGCGTCGCAACGGGCAACGGTTGCCCTTGCGCACGCACCTGCGTCGGCCAGTGGCGGCGTCGCAACGGGCAACGGTTGCCCTTGCGCACGCACCTGCGTCGGCCAGTGGCGGCGTCGCAACGGGCAACGGTTGCCCTTGCGCACGCACCTGCGTCGGCCAGTGGCGGCGTCGCAACGGGCAACGGTTGCCCTTGCGCACGCACCTGCATCGGCCAGTGGCTGAACACGCTTATCTTGATAATAAAATTATAGGGTTCTTGAGATCCAACATTCAAAAAAATTAAACTTACTTGGCAACTTACGGCAACTTACGGCAACTTACGGCAACTTACACGGCAACCTACGGCAACTTACGGCAACTTACACGGCAACTGACGGCAACTTACGGCAACTTACACGGCAACTTACACGGCAACTTACACGGCAACTTACGGCAACTTATGGCAACTTACGGCAACTTACGACAACTTACGGCAACTTACGGCAACTTACACGGCAACTTACGGAAACTTACGGCAACTTACGGCAAGTTACGGCAACATACACGGCAACTTACGGCAACTTACGGCAACATACGGCAACTTACGGCAACTTACACGGCAACTTACGGCAACTTACGGCAACTTACGGCAACTTACGGCAACTTACACGGCAACTTACGGCAACTTACGGCAACTTACGGCAACTTACACGGCAACTTACACGGCAGCTTACACGGCAACTTACGGCAACTTACGGCAACCTTAGGCAACTTACGGCAACTTACACGGCAACTTACGGCAACGTACGGCAACTTGCGGCAACTTACGGCAACAAACACGGCAACTTACGGCAATTTACGGCAACTTACGGCAACTTACGGAAAAATAAGGCAACTTACGGCAACTTACACGGCGACTTTCGGCAACTTACGGCAACTTACGGCAACATACACGGTAACTTACGGCAACTTACGGCAACTTTCGGCAATTTACGGCAACTTACCGCAACTTACACGGCAACTTACAAGGGAGCTTACGGAAACATACGGCAACTTACGGCAACTTACGGCAACTTACACGGCAACTTACGGCAACTTACGGCAACTTACGGCAACTTACGGCAACTTACGGCAACCTACGGCAACTTAGAGCAACTTACGGCAACTTACGGCAACTTACGGCAACTTACACGGCAACTTACGGCAACTTGCGGCAACTTACGGCAACTTACACGGCAACTTACGGCAACTAACGGCAACTTACACGGTACCTTACGGCAACTTACGGCAACTTACGGCAACTTACGGCAACTTACGGCAACATACACGGCAACTTACGGCAACTTACGGCAACTTACGGCAACTTACGGCAACTTACCGCAACCTACGGCAATTTACGTCAACTTACGGCAACTCACACGGCAACTTACGGAAACATACGGCAACTTACGGCAACTTACGGCAACTTACGGCAACCTACGGCAACTTACGGCAACTTAGAGCAACTTACGGCAACTTACGGCAACTTACGGCAACTTACACGGCAACTTACGGCAACTTGCGGCAACTTACGGCAACTTACGGCAACTTACACGGCAACTTACGGCAACTTACGGCAACTCACACGGCAACTTACGGCAACTTACGGCAACTTACACGGCAACTTACACGGCAATTTACGGCAACTTACGACAACTCACATGGCAACTTACGGAAACATACGGCAACTTACGGCAACTTACGGCAACTTACGGCAACTTACGGCAACTTACACGGCAACTTACGGCAACTTACGGCAACTCAAACGGCAACTCAAACGGCAACTTACGGCAACTTACGGCAACTTACGGCAACTTACGGCAACTTACGGCAACTTACACGGCAACTTACGGTAACTTACGGCAACTTACACGGCAACCTACGGCAACTTACGGCAACTTACACGGCAACTTACGGCAACTTACGGCAACTTACGGCAACTTACACGGCAACTTACACGGCAACTTACACGGCAACTTACGGCAACTTATGGCAACTTACGGCAATTTACGACAACTTACGGCAACTTACGGCAACTTACACGGCAACTTACGGCAACTTACACGGCAACTTACGGCAACTTACGGCAACTTACGGCAACTTACACGGCAACTTACACGGCAACTTACACGGCAACTTACGGCAACTTATGGCAACTTACGGCAACTTACGACAACTTACGGCAACTTACGGCAACTTACGGCAACTTACGGCAACTTACGGCAACTTACGGCAACTTACGGCAACTTACGGCAACTTACGGCAACTTGCGGCCACTTGCGGCAACTTACACGGCAACTTACGGCAACTTACACGGCAACCTACGGCAACTTACGGCAACTTACACGGCAACTGACGGCAACTTACACGGCAACTTACGGCAACTTACGGCAACTTACACGGCAACTTACGGCAACTTACGGCAACTTACGGCAACTTACACGGCAATTTACGGCAACTTACGGCAACTCACATGGCAAATTACGGAAACATACGGCAACTTACGGCAACTTACGGCAACTTACGGCAACTTACGGCAACTTACACGGCAACTTACGGCAACTTACGGCAACTCAAACGGCAACTTACGACAACTTACGGCAACTTACGGCAACTTACGGCAACTTACGGCAACTTACGGCAACTTACACGGCAACTTACGGTAACTTACGGCAACTTACACGGCAACCTACGGCAACTTACGGCAACTTACACGGCAACTTACGGCAACTTACACGGCAACTTACGGCAACTTATGGCAACTTACGGCAACTTACGACAACTTATGGCAACTTACGGCAACTTACACTGCAACTTACGGCAACTTACACGGCAACTTTCGGCAACTTACGGCAACTTACGGCAACTTACACGGCAACTTACACGGCAACTTACACGGCAACTTACGGCAACTTATGGCAACTTACGGCAACTTACGACAACTTACGGCAACTTACGGCAACTTACACGGCAACTTACGGCAACTTACGGAAACTTACGGCAACTTACGGAAACTTACGGCAACATACACGGCAACATACACGGCAACTTACGGCAACTTACGGCAACTTACGGCAACTTACGGCAACTTACGGCAACTTACGGCAACTCACACGGCAACTTACACGGCAACTTACGGCAACTCACACGGCAACTTACGGAAACATACCGCAAATTACGGCAACTTACGGCAACTTACACGGCAACTTACGGCAACTTACGGCAACTTACGGCAACTTACACGGCAACTTACACGGCAGCTTACACGGCAACTTACGGCAATTTACGGCAACTTTAGGCAACTTACGGCAACTTACGGCAACTTACGGCAACTTACACGGCAACTTACGGCAACTTACGGCAACTTGCGGCAACTTACGGCAACTTACGGCAACTTACACGGCAACTTACGGCAACTTACGGCAACTTACGGCAACTTACACGGCAACTTACACGGCAGCTTACACGGCAACTTACGGCAACTTTAGGCAATTTACGGCAACTTACACGGCAACTTACGGCAACTTACGGCAACTTATGGCAACTTACGGCAACTTACGGCAACATACACGGCAACTTACGGCAACTTACGGCAACTTACGGCAACTTACGGCAACTTACGGCAACTTACGGCAACTTACGGCAACTTACGGCAATTTACGGCAACTTACGGCAACTTACGGCAACTTACGGCAACTTACGGCAACTTACGGCAACTTACACGGCAACTCACGGCAACTTACGGCAACTTACGGCAACTTACACGGCAACTTACACGGCATCTTACACGGCAACTTACGGCAACTTACGGCAACCTTAGGCAACTTACGGCAACTTACGGCAACTTACGGCAACTTACGGCAACTTACACGGCAACTTACGGCAACTTACGGCAACTTACGGCAACTTACACGGCAACTTACGGCAACTTACGGCAACTTACGGCAACTTACACGGCAACTAACGGCAATTTACGGCAACTTACGGCAACTTTAGGCAACTTACGGCAACTTATGGCAACTTACGGCAACTTAAGGCAACTTACGGCAACATACGGCAACTTACGGCAACTTACGGCAACTTACGGCAACTTACGGCAACTTACACGGCAACTTACGGCAACTTACGGCAACTTACGGCAACTTACGGCAAATCACACGGCAACTTACGGCAACTTACGTCAACTCACACGGCAACTTACGGAAACATACGGCAACTTACGGCAACTTACGGCAATTTACACGGCAACGTACGGCAACTTACGGCAACTTACACGGCAACTTTCACGGCAGCTTACACGGCAACTTACGGCAACCTTAGGCAACTTACGGCAACTTACGGCAACTTACGGCAACTTACGGCAACTTACGGCAACTTACGGCAACTCACACGGCAACTTACGGCAACTTACGGCAACATACACGGCAACTTACGGCAACTTACGGCAACTTACGGCAACTTACGGCAACTTACCGCAACCTACGGCAATTTACGTCAACTTACGGCAACTCACACGGCAACTTACGGAAACATACGGCAACTTACGGCAACTTACGGCAACTTACGGCAACCTACGGCAACTTACGGCAACTTAGAGCAACTTACGGCAACTTACGGCAACTTACGGCAACTTACACGGCAACTTACGGCAACTTGCGGCAACTTACGGCAACTTACGGCAACTTACACGGCAACTTACGGCAACTTACGGCAACTCACACGGCAACTTACGGCAACTTACGGCAACTTACACGGCAACTTACACGGCAATTTACGGCAACTTACGACAACTCACATGGCAACTTACGGAAACATACGGCAACTTACGGCAACTTACGGCAACTTACGGCAACTTACGGCAACTTACACGGCAACTTACGGCAACTTACGGCAACTCAAACGGCAACTCAAACGGCAACTTACGGCAACTTACGGCAACTTACGGCAACTTACGGCAACTTACGGCAACTTACACGGCAACTTACGGTAACTTACGGCAACTTACACGGCAACCTACGGCAACTTACGGCAACTTACACGGCAACTTACGGCAACTTACGGCAACTTACGGCAACTTACACGGCAACTTACACGGCAACTTACACGGCAACTTACGGCAACTTATGGCAACTTACGGCAATTTACGACAACTTACGGCAACTTACGGCAACTTACACGGCAACTTACGGCAACTTACACGGCAACTTACGGCAACTTACGGCAACTTACGGCAACTTACACGGCAACTTACACGGCAACTTACACGGCAACTTACGGCAACTTATGGCAACTTACGGCAACTTACGACAACTTACGGCAACTTACGGCAACTTACGGCAACTTACGGCAACTTACGGCAACTTACGGCAACTTACGGCAACTTACGGCAACTTACGGCAACTTGCGGCCACTTGCGGCAACTTACACGGCAACTTACGGCAACTTACACGGCAACCTACGGCAACTTACGGCAACTTACACGGCAACTGACGGCAACTTACGGCAACTTACACGGCAACTTACGGCAACTTACGGCAACTTACACGGCAACTTACGGCAACTTACGGCAACTTACGGCAACTTACACGGCAATTTGCGGCAACTTACGGCAACTCACATGGCAAATTACGGAAACATACGGCAACTTACGGCAACTTACGGCAACTTACGGCAACTTACGGCAACTTACACGGCAACTTACGGCAACTTACGGCAACTCAAACGGCAACTTACGACAACTTACGGCAACTTACGGCAACTTACGGCAACTTACGGCAACTTACGGCAACTTACACGGCAACTTACGGTAACTTACGGCAACTTACACGGCAACCTACGGCAACTTACGGCAACTTACACGGCAACTTACGGCAACTTACACGGCAACTTACGGCAACTTATGGCAACTTACGGCAACTTACGACAACTTATGGCAACTTACGGCAACTTACACTGCAACTTACGGCAACTTACACGGCAACTTTCGGCAACTTACGGCAACTTACGGCAACTTACACGGCAACTTACACGGCAACTTACACGGCAACTTACGGCAACTTATGGCAACTTACGGCAACTTACGACAACTTACGGCAACTTACGGCAACTTACACGGCAACTTACGGCAACTTACGGAAACTTACGGCAACTTACGGAAACTTACGGCAACATACACGGCAACATACACGGCAACTTACGGCAACTTACGGCAACTTACGGCAACTTACGGCAGCTTACGGCAACTTACGGCAACTCACACGGCAACTTACACGGCAACTTACGGCAACTCACACGGCAACTTACGGAAACATACCGCAAATTACGGCAACTTACGGCAACTTACACGGCAACTTACGGCAACTTACGGCAACTTACGGCAACTTACACGGCAACTTACACGGCAGCTTACACGGCAACTTACGGCAATTTACGGCAACTTTAGGCAACTTACGGCAACTTACGGCAACTTACGGCAACTTACACGGCAACTTACGGCAACTTACGGCAACTTGCGGCAACTTACGGCAACTTACTGCAACTTACACGGCAACTTACGGCAACTTACGGCAACTTACGGCAACTTACACGGCAACTTACACGGCAGCTTACACGGCAACTTACGGCAACTTTAGGCAATTTACGGCAACTTACACGGCAACTTACGGCAACTTACGGCAACTTATGGCAACTTACGGCAACTTACGGCAACATACACGGCAACTTACGGCAACTTACGGCAACTTACGGCAACTTACGGCAACTTACGGCAACTTACGGCAACTTACGGCAACTTACGGCAATTTACGGCAACTTACGGCAACTTACGGCAACTTACGGCAACTTACGGCAACTTACGGCAACTTACACGGCAACTCACGGCAACTTACGGCAACTTACGGCAACTTACACGGCAACTTACACGGCATCTTACACGGCAACTTACGGCAACTTACGGCAACCTTAGGCAACTTACGGCAACTTACGGCAACTTACGGCAACTTACGGCAACTTACACGGCAACTTACGGCAACTTACGGCAACTTACGGCAACTTACACGGCAACTTACGGCAACTTACGGCAACTTACGGCAACTTACACGGCAACTAACGGCAATTTACGGCAACTTACGGCAACTTTAGGCAACTTACGGCAACTTACGGCAACTTATGGCAACTTACGGCAACTTAAGGCAACTTACGGCAACATACGGCAACTTACGGCAACTTACGGCAACTTACGGCAACTTACGGCAACTTACACGGCAACTTACGGCAACTTACGGCAACTTACGGCAACTTACGGCAAATCACACGGCAACTTACGGCAACTTACGTCAACTCACACGGCAACTTACGGAAACATACGGCAACTTACGGCAACTTACGGCAATTTACACGGCAACGTACGGCAACTTACGGCAACTTACACGGCAACTTTCACGGCAGCTTACACGGCAACTTACGGCAACCTTAGGCAACTTACGGCAACTTACGGCAACTTACGGCAACTTACGGCAACTTACGGCAACTTACGGCAACTCACACGGCAACTTACGGCAACTTACGGCAACTCCCACGGCAACTAACGGAAACATACGGCAACTTACGGCAACTTGCGGAAACTTACGGCAACTTACGGAAACTTACGGCAACTTACGGCAACTTACGGCAACTGACGGCAACTCACACGGCAACTTACAGCAACTTACGGCAACTCACACGGCAACTTACGGAAACATACGGCAACTTACGGCAACTTACGGCAACTTACACGGCAACTTACGGCAACTTACGGCAACTTACACGGCAACTTACACGGCAGCTTACACGGCAACTTACGGCAACTTACGGCAACCTTAGGCAACTTACGGCAACTTACGGCAACTTACGGCAACTTACGGCAACTTACGGCAACTTACGGCAACTGACGGCAACTCACAGGGCAACTTACTGAAACTTACGGCAACTCCCACGGCAACTAACGGAAACATACGGCAACTTACGGCAACTTACGGCAACTTACGGCAACTTACGGCAACTTACACGGCAACTTACGGCAACTTACGGCAACCTACGGCAACTTACGGCAACTTACACGGCAACTTACGGCAACTTACGGCAACTTACGGCAACTTACACGGCAACTTACACGGCAGCTTACACGGCAACTTACGGCAACTTACGGCAACCTTAGGCAACTTACGGCAACTTACGGCAACTTACGGCAACTTACGGCAACTTACGGCAACTTACGGCAACTTACGGCAACTCACACGGCAACTTACGGAAACATACGGCAACTTACGGCAACTTACGGCAACTTACGGCAACTTACGGCAACTTACGGCAAATCACACGGCAACTTACGGCAACTTACGGCAACTCACACGGCAACTTACGGAAACCTACGGCAACTTACGGCAACTTACGGCAATTTACACGGCAACGTACGGCAACTTACGGCAACTTACGGCAACTTACACGGCAACTTACGGCAACTTACGGCAACTTACGGCAACTTACACTTCAACTTACACGGCAGCTTACACGGCAACTTACGGCAACTTACGGCAACCTTAGGCAACTTACGGCAACTTACGGCAACTTACGGCAACTTACGGCAACTTACGGCAACTTACGGCAACTTACGGCAACTTAAGGCAACTTACACGGCAACTTAGGGCAACTTACGGCAACTTACGGCAACTTACACGGCAACTTACACGGCAACTTACACGACAACTTACGGCAACTTACGGCAACTTACACGGCAACTTACGGCAACTTACGGAAACTTACGGCAAGTTACGGCAACTTACGGCAACATACACGGCAACTTACGGCAACTTACGGCAACTTACGGCAACTTACGGCAACTTATGGCAACTTACACGGCAACTTACGGCAACTTACGGCAACTTACGGCAGCTTACGGCAACTTACACGGCAACTTACGGCAACTTACGGCAACTTTCGGCAACTTACGGCAACTTACGGCAACTTACACGGCAACTTACGGCAACTTACGGCAACTTACGGCAACTTACACGGCAACTTACACGGCATCTTACACGGCAACTTACGGCAACTTACGGCAACCTTAGGCAACTTACGGCAACTTACGGCAACTTACGGCAACTTACGGCAACTTACGGCAACTTACGGCAACTTACGGCAATTGACGGCAACTCACACGGCAACTTACGGCAACTTACGGCAACTCACACGGCAACTTACGGAAACATACGGCAACTTACGGCAACTTACGGCAACTTACACGGCAACTTACACGGCAACTTACGGCAACTTACGGCAACTTACACGGCAACTTACACGGCAGCTTACACGGCAACTTACGGCAACCTTAGGCAACTTACGGCAACTTGCGCAACTTACGGCAACTAACGGCAACTTACGGCAACTTACGGCAACTCACACGGCAACTTACGGCAACTTACGGCAACTCCCACGGCAACTAACGGAAACATACGGCAACTTACGGCAACTTACGGCAACTTACGGCAACTTACGGCAACTTACGGCAACTTACGGCAACTCACACGGCAACTTACAGCAACTTACGGCAACTCACACGGCAACTTACGGAAACATACGGCAACTTACGGCAACTTACGGCGACTTACGCGGCAACTTACGGCAACTTACGGCAACTTACGGCAACCTTAGGCAACTTACGGCAACTCACACGGCAACTTACGGAAACATACGGCAACTTACGGCAACTTACGGCAACTTACACGGCAACTTACGGCAACTTACGGCAACTTACGGCAACTTACGGCAACTTACGGCAACTTACGGCAACTTACACGGCAACTAGCGGCAATTTACGGCAACTTACGGCATCTTTAGGCAACTTACGGCAACTTTCGGCAACTTACGGCAACTTATGGCAACTTACGGCAACTTAAGGCAACTTACGGCAACATAGTCAACTTACGGAAACTTACGGCAACTTACGGCAACTTACGGCAACTTACACGGCAACTTACGGCAACTTACGGCAACTCACACGGCAACTTACGGCAACTTACGGCAACTTACGGCAACTTACGGCAACTTACGGCAACTTACGGCAACTTACGGCAACTTACGGCAACTTACGGCCACTTGCGGAAACTTACATTGCAACTTACGGCAACTTACGGCAACTTACACGGCAACCTGCGGCAACTTACGGCAACTTACACGGCAACTTACGGCAACTTACGGCAACTTACGGCAACTTACACGGCAACTTACACGGCAACTTACACGGCAACTTACGGCAACTTATGGCAACTTACGGCATCTAACGACAACTTACGGCAACTTACGGCAACTTACGGCAACTTACGGCAACTTACGGCAACCTACGGCAACTTAGAGCAACTTACGGCAACTTACGGCAACTTACGGCAACTTACACGGCAACTTACGGCAACTTGCTACAACTTACGGCAAAATAAGGCAACTTTCGGCAACTTACACGGCAACTTACGGAAACATACGGCAACTTACGGCAACTTACGGCAACTTACGGCAACTTACGGCAACTTACGGCAACTTAGAGCAACTTACGGCAACTTACGGCAACTTACGGCAACTCACACGGCAACTTACGGCAACTTACGGCAACTTACGGCAACTTACGGCAACTTACGGCAACTTACGGCAACTTACGGCAACTTACGGCAACTTACGGCAACTTACGGCCACTTGCGGCAACTTACATTGCAACTTTTTACGGCAACTTACGGCAACTTACACGGCAACCTGCGGCAACTTACGGCAACTTACACGGCAACTTACGGCAACTTACGGCAACTTACACGGCAACTTACACGGCAACTTACACGGCAACTTACGGCAACTTATGGCAACTTACGGCAACTAACGACAACTTACGGCAACTGACGGCAACTTTCACGGCAACTTACGGCAACTTACGGAAACTTACGGCAACTTACGGCAACTTACGGCAACATACACGGCAACTTACGGCAACTTACGGCAGCTTACGGCAACTTACGGCAACTTACACGGCAATTTACGGCAACTTACGGCAACTTACGGCAACTTACGGCAACTTACACGGCAACTTACGGCAACTTACGGCAACTTACGGCAACTTACACGGCAACTTACACGGCAGCTTTCACGGCAACTTACGGCAACTTACGGCAACCTTAGGCAACTTACGGCAACTTACGGCAACTTACGGCAACGTACGGCAACTTACACGGCAACTTACGGCAACTTACGGCAACTTACGGCAACTTACGGCAACTTACGGCAACTCACACGGCAACTTACGGCAACTTACGGCAACTTACGGCAACATACACGGTAACTTACAACTTACGGCAACTTACGGCAACTTACGGCAACTTACCGCAACTTACACGGCAACTTACACGGGAGCTTACGGAAACATACGGCAACTTACGGCAACTTACAGCAACTTACGGCAACTTACGGCAACTTACGGCAACTTACGGCAACTTACGGCAACCTACGGCAACTTAGAGCAACTTACGGCAACTTACGGCAACTTACGGCAACTTACACGGCAACTTACGGCAACTTGCTACAACTTACGGCAAAATAAGGCAACTTTCGGCAACTTACACGGCAACTTACGGAAACATACGGCAACTTACGGCAACTTACGGCAACTTACGGCAACTTACGGCAACTTAGAGCAACTTACGGCAACTTACGGCAACTTACGGCAACTCACACGGCAACTTACGGCAACTTACGGCAACTTACGGCAACTTACGGCAACTTACGGCAACTTACGGCAACTTACGGCAACTTACGGCAACTTACGGCCACTTGCGGCAACTTACATTGCAACTTTTTACGGCAACTTACGGCAACTTACACGGCAACCTGCGGCAACTTACGGCAACTTACACGGCAACTTACGGCAACTTACGGCAACTTACACGGCAACTTACACGGCAACTTACACGGCAACTTACGGCAACTTATGGCAACTTACGGCAACTAACGACAACTTACGGCAACTGACGGCAACTTTCACGGCAACTTACGGCAACTTACGGAAACTTACGGCAACTTACGGCAACTTACGGCAACATACACGGCAACTTACGGCAACTTACGGCAGCTTACGCGGCAACTTACACGGCAACTTACACGGCAACTTACGGCAACTTATGGCAACTTACGGCAACTTACGGCAACTTACGGCAACTTACGGCAACTCACACGGCAACTTACGGAAACATACGGCAACTTACGGCAACTTACGGCAACTTACGGCAACTTACGGAAACTTACGGCAACTTACGGCAACTTACGGCAACATACACGGCAACTTACGGCAACTTACGGCAACTTACGGCAACTTACGGCAACTTACACGGCAACTTACGGCAACTTACGGCAACTTACGGCAACTTACGGCAACTTACGGCAACCTTTGGCAACTTACGGCAACTTACGGCAACTTACGGCAACTTACGGCAACTTACGGCAACTTACGGCAACTTACGGCAAATCACACGGCAACTTACGGCAACTTACGGCAACTCACACGGCAACTTACGGAAACCTACGGCAACTTACGGCAACTTACGGCAATTTACACGGCAACGTACGGCAACTTACGGCAACTTACGGCAACTTACACTTCAACTTACACGGCAGCTTACACGGCAACTTACACGGGAGCTTACGGAAACATACGGCAACTTACGGCAACTTACAGCAACTTACGGCAACTTACGGCAACTTACGGCAACTTACGGCAACTTACGGCAACCTACGGCAACTTAGAGCAACTTACGGCAACTTACGGCAACTTACGGCAACTTACACGGCAACTTACGGCAACTTGCTACAACTTACGGCAAAATAAGGCAACTTTCGGCAACTTACACGGCAACTTACGGAAACATACGGCAACTTACGGCAACTTACGGCAACTTACGGCAACTTACGGCAACTTACGGCAACTTAGAGCAACTTACGGCAACTTACGGCAACTTACGGCAACTCACACGGCAACTTACGGCAACTTACGGCAACTTACGGCAACTTACGGCAACTTACGGCAACTTACGGCAACTTACGGCAACTTACGGCAACTTACGGCAACTTACGGCCACTTGCGGCAACTTACATTGCAACTTTTTACGGCAACTTACGGCAACTTACACGGCAACCTGCGGCAACTTACGGCAACTTACACGGCAACTTACGGCAACTTACGGCAACTTACACGGCAACTTACACGGCAACTTACACGGCAACTTACGGCAACTTATGGCAACTTACGGCAACTAACGACAACCTACGGCAACTGACGGCAACTTTCACGGCAACTTACGGCAACTTACGGAAACTTACGGCAACTTACGGCAACATACACGGCAACTTACGGCAACTTACGGCAGCTTACGCGGCAACTTACACGGCAACTTACACGGCAACTTACGGCAACTTATGGCAACTTACGGCAACTTACGGCAACTTACGGCAACTTACGGCAACTCACACGGCAACTTACGGAAACATACGGCAACTTACGGCAACTTACGGCAACTTACGGCAACTTACGGAAACTTACGGCAACTTACGGCAACTTACGGCAACATACACGGCAACTTACGGCAACTTACGGCAACTTACGGCAACTTACGGCAACTTACACGGCAACTTACGGCAACTTACGGCAACTTACGGCAACTTACGGCAACCTTTGGCAACTTACGGCAACTTACGGCAACTTACGGCAACTTACGGCAACTTACGGCAACTTACGGCAACTTACGGCAACTTACGGCAAATCACACGGCAACTTACGGCAACTTACGGCAACTCACACGGCAACTTACGGAAACCTACGGCAACTTACGGCAACTTACGGCAATTTACACGGCAACGTACGGCAACTTACGGCAACTTACGGCAACTTACACTTCAACTTACACGGCAGCTTACACGGCAACTTACGGCAACTTACGGCAACCTTAGGCAACTTACGGCAACTTACGGCAACTTACGGCAACTTACGGCAACTTACGGCAACTTACGGCAACTTACGGCAACTTAAGGCAACTTACACGGCAACTTAGGGCAACTTACGGCAACTTACGGCAACTTACACGGCAACTTACACGGGAGCTTACGGAAACATACGGCAACTTACGGCAACTTACAGCAACTTACGGCAACTTACGGCAACTTACGGCAACTTACGGCAACTTACGGCAACCTACGGCAACTTAGAGCAACTTACGGCAACTTACGGCAACTTACGGCAACTTACACGGCAACTTACGGCAACTTGCTACAACTTACGGCAAAATAAGGCAACTTTCGGCAACTTACACGGCAACTTACGGAAACATACGGCAACTTACGGCAACTTACGGCAACTTACGGCAACTTACGGCAACTTACGGCAACTTAGAGCAACTTACGGCAACTTACGGCAACTTACGGCAACTCACACGGCAACTTACGGCAACTTACGGCAACTTACGGCAACTTACGGCAACTTACGGCAACTTACGGCAACTTACGGCAACTTACGGCAACTTACGGCAACTTACGGCCACTTGCGGCAACTTACATTGCAACTTTTTACGGCAACTTACGGCAACTTACACGGCAACCTGCGGCAACTTACGGCAACTTACACGGCAACTTACGGCAACTTACGGCAACTTACACGGCAACTTACACGGCAACTTACACGGCAACTTACGGCAACTTATGGCAACTTACGGCAACTAACGACAACTTACGGCAACTGACGGCAACTTTCACGGCAACTTACGGCAACTTACGGAAACTTACGGCAACTTACGGCAACTTACGGCAACATACACGGCAACTTACGGCAACTTACGGCAGCTTACGGCAACTTACGGCAACTTACACGGCAATTTACGGCAACTTACGGCAACTTACGGCAACTTACGGCAACTTACACGGCAACTTACGGCAACTTACGGCAACTTACGGCAACTTACACGGCAACTTACACGGCAGCTTTCACGGCAACTTACGGCAACTTACGGCAACCTTAGGCAACTTACGGCAACTTACGGCAACTTACGGCAACGTACGGCAACTTACACGGCAACTTACGGCAACTTACGGCAACTTACGGCAACTTACGGCAACTTACGGCAACTCACACGGCAACTTACGGCAACTTACGGCAACTTACGGCAACATACACGGTAACTTACAACTTACGGCAACTTACGGCAACTTACGGCAACTTACCGCAACTTACACGGCAACTTACACGGGAGCTTACGGAAACATACGGCAACTTACGGCAACTTACAGCAACTTACGGCAACTTACGGCAACTTACGGCAACTTACGGCAACTTACGGCAACCTACGGCAACTTAGAGCAACTTACGGCAACTTACGGCAACTTACGGCAACTTACACGGCAACTTACGGCAACTTGCTACAACTTACGGCAAAATAAGGCAACTTTCGGCAACTTACACGGCAACTTACGGAAACATACGGCAACTTACGGCAACTTACGGCAACTTACGGCAACTTACGGCAACTTACGGCAACTTAGAGCAACTTACGGCAACTTACGGCAACTTACGGCAACTCACACGGCAACTTACGGCAACTTACGGCAACTTACGGCAACTTACGGCAACTTACGGCAACTTACGGCAACTTACGGCAACTTACGGCAACTTACGGCAACTTACGGCCACTTGCGGCAACTTACATTGCAACTTTTTACGGCAACTTACGGCAACTTACACGGCAACCTGCGGCAACTTACGGCAACTTACACGGCAACTTACGGCAACTTACGGCAACTTACACGGCAACTTACACGGCAACTTACACGGCAACTTACGGCAACTTATGGCAACTTACGGCAACTAACGACAACTTACGGCAACTGACGGCAACTTTCACGGCAACTTACGGCAACTTACGGAAACTTACGGCAACTTACGGCAACTTACGGCAACATACACGGCAACTTACACGGCAACTTACACGGCAACTTACGGCAACTTATGGCAACTTACGGCAACTTACGGCAACTTACGGCAACTTACGGCAACTCACACGGCAACTTACGGAAACATACGGCAACTTACGGCAACTTACGGCAACTTACGGCAACTTACGGAAACTTACGGCAACTTACGGCAACTTACGGCAACATACACGGCAACTTACGGCAACTTACGGCAACTTACGGCAACTTACGGCAACTTACACGGCAACTTACGGCAACTTACGGCAACTTACGGCAACTTACGGCAACTTACGGCAACCTTTGGCAACTTACGGCAACTTACGGCAACTTACGGCAACTTACGGCAACTTACGGCAACTTACGGCAACTTACGGCAACTTACGGCAAATCACACGGCAACTTACGGCAACTTACGGCAACTCACACGGCAACTTACGGAAACCTACGGCAACTTACGGCAACTTACGGCAATTTACACGGCAACGTACGGCAACTTACGGCAACTTACGGCAACTTACACTTCAACTTACACGGCAGCTTACACGGCAACTTACACGGGAGCTTACGGAAACATACGGCAACTTACGGCAACTTACAGCAACTTACGGCAACTTACGGCAACTTACGGCAACTTACGGCAACTTACGGCAACCTACGGCAACTTAGAGCAACTTACGGCAACTTACGGCAACTTACGGCAACTTACACGGCAACTTACGGCAACTTGCTACAACTTACGGCAAAATAAGGCAACTTTCGGCAACTTACACGGCAACTTACGGAAACATACGGCAACTTACGGCAACTTACGGCAACTTACGGCAACTTACGGCAACTTACGGCAACTTAGAGCAACTTACGGCAACTTACGGCAACTTACGGCAACTCACACGGCAACTTACGGCAACTTACGGCAACTTACGGCAACTTACGGCAACTTACGGCAACTTACGGCAACTTACGGCAACTTACGGCAACTTACGGCCACTTGCGGCAACTTACATTGCAACTTTTTACGGCAACTTACGGCAACTTACACGGCAACCTGCGGCAACTTACGGCAACTTACACGGCAACTTACGGCAACTTACGGCAACTTACACGGCAACTTACACGGCAACTTACACGGCAACTTACGGCAACTTATGGCAACTTACGGCAACTAACGACAACTTACGGCAACTGACGGCAACTTTCACGGCAACTTACGGCAACTTACGGAAACTTACGGCAACTTACGGCAACTTACGGCAACATACACGGCAACTTACGGCAACTTACGGCAGCTTACGCGGCAACTTACACGGCAACTTACACGGCAACTTACGGCAACTTATGGCAACTTACGGCAACTTACGGCAACTTACGGCAACTCACACGGCAACTTACGGAAACATACGGCAACTTACGGCAACTTACGGCAACTTACGGCAACTTACGGAAACTTACGGCAACTTACGGCAACTTACGGCAACATACACGGCAACTTACGGCAACTTACGGCAACTTACGGCAACTTACGGCAACTTACACGGCAACTTACGGCAACTTACGGCAACTTACGGCAACTTACGGCAACTTACGGCAACCTTTGGCAACTTACGGCAACTTACGGCAACTTACGGCAACTTACGGCAACTTACGGCAACTTACGGCAACTTACGGCAACTTACGGCAAATCACACGGCAACTTACGGCAACTTACGGCAACTCACACGGCAACTTACGGAAACCTACGGCAACTTACGGCAACTTACGGCAATTTACACGGCAACGTACGGCAACTTACGGCAACTTACGGCAACTTACACTTCAACTTACACGGCAGCTTACACGGCAACTTACGGCAACTTACGGCAACCTTAGGCAACTTACGGCAACTTACGGCAACTTACGGCAACTTACGGCAACTTACGGCAACTTACGGCAACTTACGGCAACTTAAGGCAACTTACACGGCAACTTAGGGCAACTTACGGCAACTTACGGCAACTTACACGGCAACTTACACGGCAACTTACACGACAACTTACGGCAACTTACGGCAACTTACACGGCAACTTACGGCAACTTACGGAAACTTACGGCAAGTTACGGCAACTTACGGCAACATACACGGCAACTTACGGCAACTTACGGCAACTTACGGCAACTTACGGCAACTTACGGCAACTTACGGCAACTTACGGCAACTTAAGGCAACTTACACGGCAACTTAGGGCAACTTACGGCAACTTACGGCAACTTACACGGCAACTTACACGGCAACTTACACGACAACTTACGGCAACTTACGGCAACTTACACGGCAACTTACGGCAACTTACGGAAACTTACGGCAAGTTACGGCAACTTACGGCAACATACACGGCAACTTACGGCAACTTACGGCAACTTACGGCAACTTACGGCAACTTATGGCAACTTACACGGCAACTTACGGCAACTTACGGCAACTTACGGCAGCTTACGGCAACTTACACGGCAACTTACGGCAACTTACGGCAACTTACGGCAACTTACGGCAACTTACGGCAACTTACACGGCAACTTACGGCAACTTACGGCAAGTTACGGCAACTTACACGGCAACTTACACGGCATCTTACACGGCAACTTACGGCAACTTACGGCAACCTTAGGCAACTTACGGCAACTTACGGCAACTTACGGCAACTTACGGCAACTTACGGCAACTTACGGCAACTTACGGCAATTGACGGCAACTCACACGGCAACTTACGGCAACTTACGGCAACTCACACGGCAACTTACGGAAACATACGGCAACTTACGGCAACTTACGGCAACTTACACGGCAACTTACACGGCAACTTACGGCAACTTACGGCAACTTACACGGCAACTTACACGGCAGCTTACACGGCAACTTACGGCAACCTTAGGCAACTTACGGCAACTTACGCAACTTACGGCAACTAACGGCAACTTACGGCAACTTACGGCAACTCACACGGCAACTTACGGCAACTTACGGCAACTCCCACGGCAACTAACGGAAACATACGGCAACTTACGGCAACTTACGGCAACTTACGGCAACTTACGGCAACTTACGGCAACTGACGGCAACTCACACGGCAACTTACAGCAACTTACGGCAACTCACACGGCAACTTACGGAAACATACGGCAACTTACGGCAACTTACGGCGACTTACACGGCAACTTACGGCAACTTACGGCAACTTACGGCAACCTTAGGCAACTTACGGCAACTCACACGGCAACTTACGGAAACATACGGCAACTTACGGCAACTTACGGCAACTTACACGGCAACTTACGGCAACTTACGGCAACTTACGGCAACTTACGGCAACTTACGGCAACTTACACGGCAACTAGCGGCAATTTACGGCAACTTACGGCATCTTTAGGCAACTTACGGCAACTTTCGGCAACTTACGGCAACTTATGGCAACTTACGGCAACTTAAGGCAACTTACGGCAACATAGTCAACTTACGGAAACTTACGGCAACTTACGGCAACTTACGGCAACTTACACGGCAACTTACGGCAACTTACGGCAACTCACACGGCAACTTACGGCAACTTACGGCAACTTACGGCAACTTACGGCAACTTACGGCAACTTACGGCAACTTACGGCAACTTACGGCCACTTGCGGAAACTTACATTGCAACTTACGGCAACTTAAGGCAACTTACACGGCAACCTGCGGCAACTTACGGCAACTTACACGGCAACTTACGGCAACTTACGGCAACTTACGGCAACTTACACGGCAACTTACACGGCAACTTACACGGCAACTTACGGCAACTTATGGCAACTTACGGCATCTAACGACAACTTACGGCAACTGACGGCAACTTACACGGCAACTTACGGCAACTTACGGAAACTTACGGCAACTTACGGCAACTTACGGCAACATACACGGCAACTTACGGCAACTTACGGCAGCTTACGGCAACTTACGGCAACTTACACGGCAATTTACGGCAACTTACGGCAACTTACGGCAACTTACGGCAACTTACACGGCAACTTACGGCAACTTACGGCAACTTACGGCAACTTACACGGCAACTTACACGGCAGCTTTCACGGCAACTTACGGCAACTTACGGCAACCTTAGGCAACTTACGGCAACTTACGGCAACTTACGGCAACGTACGGCAACTTACACGGCAACTTACGGCAACTTACGGCAACTTACGGCAACTTACGGCAACTTACGGCAACTCACACGGCAACTTACGGCAACTTACGGCAACTTACGGCAACATACACGGTAACTTACAACTTACGGCAACTTACGGCAACTTACGGCAACTTACCGCAACTTACACGGCAACTTACACGGGAGCTTACGGAAACATACGGCAACTTACGGCAACTTACAGCAACTTACGGCAACTTACGGCAACTTACGGCAACTTACGGCAACTTACGGCAACCTACGGCAACTTAGAGCAACTTACGGCAACTTACGGCAACTTACGGCAACTTACACGGCAACTTACGGCAACTTGCTACAACTTACGGCAAAATAAGGCAACTTTCGGCAACTTACACGGCAACTTACGGAAACATACGGCAACTTACGGCAACTTACGGCAACTTACGGCAACTTACGGCAACTTACGGCAACTTAGAGCAACTTACGGCAACTTACGGCAACTTACGGCAACTCACACGGCAACTTACGGCAACTTACGGCAACTTACGGCAACTTACGGCAACTTACGGCAACTTACGGCAACTTACGGCAACTTACGGCAACTTACGGCAACTTACGGCCACTTGCGGCAACTTACATTGCAACTTACGGCAACTTACGGCAACTTACACGGCAACCTGCGGCAACTTACGGCAACTTACACGGCAACTTACGGCAACTTACGGCAACTTACACGGCAACTTACACGGCAACTTACACGGCAACTTACGGCAACTTATGGCAACTTACGGCAACTAACGACAACTTACGGCAACTGACGGCAACTTTCACGGCAACTTACGGCAACTTACGGAAACTTACGGCAACTTACGGCAACTTACGGCAACATACACGGCAACTTACGGCAACTTACGGCAGCTTACGCGGCAACTTACACGGCAACTTACACGGCAACTTACGGCAACTTATGGCAACTTACGGCAACTTACGGCAACTTACGGCAACTTACGGCAACTTACGGAAACATACGGCAACTTACGGCAACTTACGGCAACTTACGGCAACTTACGGAAACTTACGGCAACTTACGGCAACTTACGGCAACATACACGGCAACTTACGGCAACTTACGGCAACTTACGGCAACTTACGGCAACTTACACGGCAACTTACGGCAACTTACGGCAACTTACGGCAACTTACGGCAACCTTTGGCAACTTACGGCAACTTACGGCAACTTACGGCAACTTACGGCAACTTACGGCAACTTACGGCAACTTACGGCAACTTACGGCAAATCACACGGCAACTTACGGCAACTTACGGCAACTCACACGGCAACTTACGGAAACCTACGGCAACTTACGGCAACTTACGGCAATTTACACGGCAACGTACGGCAACTTACGGCAACTTACGGCAACTTACACTTCAACTTACACGGCAGCTTACACGGCAACTTACGGCAACTTACGGCAACCTTAGGCAACTTACGGCAACTTACGGCAACTTACGGCAACTTACGGCAACTTACGGCAACTTACGGCAACTTACGGCAACTTACGGCAACTTACACGGCAACTTAGGGCAACTTACGGCAACTTACGGCAACTTACACGGCAACTTACACGGCAACTTACACGACAACTTACGGCAACTTACGGCAACTTACACGGCAACTTACGGCAACTTACGGAAACTTACGGCAAGTTACGGCAACTTACGGCAACATACACGGCAACTTACGGCAACTTACGGCAACTTACGGCAACTTATGGCAACTTACACGGCAACTTACGGCAACTTTCGGCAACTTACGGCAGCTTACGGCAACTTACACGGCAACTTACGGCAACTTACGGCAACTTTCGGCAACTTACGGCAACTTACGGCAACTTACACGGCAACTTACGGCAACTTACGGCAACTTACACGGCAACTTACACGGCATCTTACACGGCAACTTACGGCAACTTACGGCAACCTTAGGCAACTTACGGCAACTAACGGCAACTTACGGCAACTTACGGCAACTTACGGCAACTTACGGCAACTTACGGCAACTTACGGCAATTGACGGCAACTCACACGGCAACTTACGGCAACTTACGGCAACTCACACGGCAACTTACGGAAACATACGGCAACTTACGGCAACTTACGGCAACTTACACGGCAACTTACACGGCAACTTACGGCAACTTACGGCAACTTACACGGCAACTTACACGGCAGCTTACACGGCAACTTACGGCAACCTTAGGCAACTTACGGCAACTTACGCAACTTACGGCAACTAACGGCAACTTACGGCAACTTACGGCAACTCACACGGCAACTTACGGCAACTTACGGCAACTCCCACGGCAACTAACGGAAACATACGGCAACTTACGGCAACTTACGGCAACTTACGGCAACTTACGGCAACTTACGGCAACTTACGGCAACTGACGGCAACTCACACGGCAACTTACAGCAACTTACGGCAACTCACACGGCAACTTACGGAAACATACGGCAACTTACGGCAACTTACGGCGACTTACACGGCAACTTACGGCAACTTACGGCAACTTACGGCAACCTTAGGCAACTTACGGCAACTCACACGGCAACTTACGGAAACATACGGCAACTTACGGCAACTTACGGCAACTTACACGGCAACTTACGGCAACTTACGGCAACTTACGGCAACTTACGGCAACTTACGGCAACTTACGGCAACTTACGGCAACTTACACGGCAACTAGCGGCAATTTACGGCAACTTACGGCATCTTTAGGCAACTTACGGAAACTTTCGGCAACTTACGGCAACTTATGGCAACTTACGGCAACTTAAGGCAACTTACGGCAACATAGTCAACTTACGGAAACTTACTTCAACTTACGGCAACTTACGGCAACTTACACGGCAACTTACGGCAACTTACGGCAACTCACACGGCAACTTACGGCAACTTACGGCAACTTACGGCAACTTACGGCAACTTACGGCAACTTACGGCAACTTACGGCAACTTACGGCAACTTACGGCAACTTACGGCCACTTGCGGAAACTTACATTGCAACTTACGGCAACTTACGGCAACTTACACGGCAACCTGCGGCAACTTACGGCAACTTACACGGCAACTTACGGCAACTTACGGCAACTTACGGCAACTTACACGGCAACTTACACGGCAACTTACACGGCAACTTACGGCAACTTGTGGCAACTTACGGCATCTAACGACAACTTACGGCAACTGACGGCAACTTACACGGCAACTTACGGCAACTTACGGAAACTTACGGCAACTTACGGCAACTTACGGCAACATACACGGCAACTTACGGCAACTTACGGCAGCTTACGGCAACTTACGGCAACTTACACGGCACTTTACGGCAACTTACGGCAACTTACGGCAACTTACGGCAACTTACACGGCAACTTACGGCAACTTACGGCAACTTACGGCAACTTACACGGCAACTTACACGGCAGCTTTCACGGCAACTTACGGCAACTTACGGCAACCTTAGGCAACTTACGGCAACTTACGGCAACTTACGGCAACGTACGGCAACTTACACGGCAACTTACGGCAACTTACGGCAACTTACGGCAACTTACGGCAACTTACGGCAACTCACACGGCAACTTACGGCAACTTACGGCAACTTACGGCAACATACACGGTAACTTACAACTTACGGCAACTTACGGCAACTTACGGCAACTTACCGCAACTTACACGGCAACTTACACGGGAGCTTACGGAAACATACGGCAACTTACGGCAACTTACAGCAACTTACGGCAACTTACGGCAACTTACGGCAACTTACGGCAACCTACGGCAACTTAAAGCAACTTACGGCAACTTACGGCAACTTACGGCAACTTACACGGCAACTTACGGCAACTTGCTACAACTTACGGCAAAATAAGGCAACTTTCGGCAACTTACACGGCAACTTACGGAAACGTACGGCAACTTACGGCAACTTACGGCAACTTACGGCAACTTACGGCAACTTACGGCAACTTAGAGCAACTTACGGCAACTTACGGCAACTTACGGCAACTCACACGGCAACTTACGGCAACTTACGGCAACTTACGGCAACTTACGGCAACTTACGGCAACTTACGGCAACTTACGGCAACTTACGGCAACTTACGGCAACTTACGGCCACTTGCGGCAACTTACATTGCAACTTACGGCAACTTACGGCAACTTACACGGCAACCTGCGGCAACTTACGGCAACTTACACGGCAACTTACGGCAACTTACGGCAACTTACACGGCAACTTACACGGCAACTTACACGGCAACTTACGGCAACTTATGGCAACTTACGGCAACTAACGACAACTTACGGCAACTGACGGCAACTTACACGGCAACTTACGGCAACTTACGGAAACTTACGGCAACTTACGGCAACTTACGGCAACATACACGGCAACTTACGGCAACTTACGGCAGCTTACGCGGCAACTTACACGGCAACTTACACGGCAACTTACGGCAACTTATGGCAACTTACGGCAACTTACGGCAACTTACACGGCAACTTACGGCAACTTACGGCAACTTACGGCAACTTACACGGCAACTTACACGGCAGCTTTCACGGCAACTTACGGCAACTTACGGCAACCTTAGGCAACTTACGGCAACTTACGGCAACTTACGGCAACGTACGGCAACTTACACGGCAACTTACGGCAACTTACGGCAACTTACGGCAACTTACGGCAACTTACGGCAACTCACACGGCAACTTTCGGCAACTTACGGCAACTTACGGCAACATACACGGTAACTTACAACTTACGGCAACTTACGGCAACTTACGGCAACTTACCGCAACTTACACGGCAACTTACACGGGAGCTTACGGAAACATACGGCAACTTACGGCAACTTACAGCAACTTACGGCAACTTACGGCAACTTACGGCAACTTACGGCAACTTACGGCAACCTACGGCAACTTAGAGCAACTTACGGCAACTTACGGCAACTTACGGCAACTTACACGGCAACTTACGGCAACTTGCTACAACTTACGGCAAAATAAGGCAACTTTCGGCAACTTACACGGCAACTTACGGAAACATACGGCAACTTACGGCAACTTACGGCAACTTACGGCAACTTACGGCAACTTACGGCAACTTAGAGCAACTTACGGCAACTTACGGCAACTTACGGCAACTCACACGGCAACTTACGGCAACTTACGGCAACTTACGGCAACTTACGGCAACTTACGGCAACTTACGGCAACTTACGGCAACTTACGGCAACTTACGGCAACTTACGGCCACTTGCGGCAACTTACATTGCAACTTACGGCAACTTACGGCAACTTACACGGCAACCTGCGGCAACTTACGGCAACTTACACGGCAACTTACGGCAACTTACGGCAACTTACACGGCAACTTACACGGCAACTTACACGGCAACTTACGGCAACTTATGGCAACTTACGGCAACTAACGACAACTTACGGCAACTGACGGCAACTTTCACGGCAACTTACGGCAACTTACGGAAACTTACGGCAACTTACGGCAACTTACGGCAACATACACGGCAACTTACGGCAACTTACGGCAGCTTACGCGGCAACTTACACGGCAACTTACACGGCAACTTACGGCAACTTATGGCAACTTACGGCAACTTACGGCAACTTACGGCAACTTACGGCAACTTACGGAAACATACGGCAACTTACGGCAACTTACGGCAACTTACGGCAACTTACGGAAACTTACGGCAACTTACGGCAACTTACGGCAACATACACGGCAACTTACGGCAACTTACGGCAACTTACGGCAACTTACGGCAACTTACACGGCAACTTACGGCAACTTACGGCAACTTACGGCAACTTACGGCAACCTTTGGCAACTTACGGCAACTTACGGCAACTTACGGCAACTTACGGCAACTTACGGCAACTTACGGCAACTTACGGCAACTTACGGCAAATCACACGGCAACTTACGGCAACTTACGGCAACTCACACGGCAACTTACGGAAACCTACGGCAACTTACGGCAACTTACGGCAATTTACACGGCAACGTACGGCAACTTACGGCAACTTACGGCAACTTACACTTCAACTTACACGGCAGCTTACACGGCAACTTACGGCAACTTACGGCAACCTTAGGCAACTTACGGCAACTTACGGCAACTTACGGCAACTTACGGCAACTTACGGCAACTTACGGCAACTTACGGCAACTTAAGGCAACTTACACGGCAACTTAGGGCAACTTACGGCAACTTACGGCAACTTACACGGCAACTTACACGGCAACTTACACGACAACTTACGGCAACTTACGGCAACTTACACGGCAACTTACGGCAACTTACGGAAACTTACGGCAAGTTACGGCAACTTACGGCAACATACACGGCAACTTACGGCAACTTACGGCAACTTACGGCAACTTACGGCAACTTATGGCAACTTACACGGCAACTTACGGCAACTTTCGGCAACTTACGGCAGCTTACGGCAACTTACACGGCAACTTACGGCAACTTACGGCAACTTTCGGCAACTTACGGCAACTTACGGCAACTTACACGGCAACTTACGGCAACTTACGGCAACTTACACGGCAACTTACACGGCATCTTACACGGCAACTTACGGCAACTTACGGCAACCTTAGGCAACTTACGGCAACTAACGGCAACTTACGGCAACTTACGGCAACTTACGGCAACTTACGGCAACTTACGGCAACTTACGGCAATTGACGGCAACTCACACGGCAACTTACGGCAACTTACGGCAACTCACACGGCAACTTACGGAAACATACGGCAACTTACGGCAACTTACGGCAACTTACACGGCAACTTACACGGCAACTTACGGCAACTTACGGCAACTTACACGGCAACTTACACGGCAGCTTACACGGCAACTTACGGCAACCTTAGGCAACTTACGGCAACTTACGCAACTTACGGCAACTAACGGCAACTTACGGCAACTTACGGCAACTCACACGGCAACTTACGGCAACTTACGGCAACTCCCACGGCAACTAACGGAAACATACGGCAACTTACGGCAACTTACGGCAACTTACGGCAACTTACGGCAACTTACGGCAACTTACGGCAACTGACGGCAACTCACACGGCAACTTACAGCAACTTACGGCAACTCACACGGCAACTTACGGAAACATACGGCAACTTACGGCAACTTACGGCGACTTACACGGCAACTTACGGCAACTTACGGCAACTTACGGCAACCTTAGGCAACTTACGGCAACTCACACGGCAACTTACGGAAACATACGGCAACTTACGGCAACTTACGGCAACTTACACGGCAACTTACGGCAACTTACGGCAACTTACGGCAACTTACGGCAACTTACGGCAACTTACGGCAACTTACACGGCAACTAGCGGCAATTTACGGCAACTTACGGCATCTTTAGGCAACTTACGGAAACTTTCGGCAACTTACGGCAACTTATGGCAACTTACGGCAACTTAAGGCAACTTACGGCAACATAGTCAACTTACGGAAACTTACTTCAACTTACGGCAACTTACGGCAACTTACACGGCAACTTACGGCAACTTACGGCAACTCACACGGCAACTTACGGCAACTTACGGCAACTTACGGCAACTTACGGCAACTTACGGCAACTTACGGCAACTTACGGCAACTTACGGCAACTTACGGCAACTTACGGCCACTTGCGGAAACTTACATTGCAACTTACGGCAACTTACGGCAACTTACACGGCAACCTGCGGCAACTTACGGCAACTTACACGGCAACTTACGGCAACTTACGGCAACTTACGGCAACTTACACGGCAACTTACACGGCAACTTACACGGCAACTTACGGCAACTTGTGGCAACTTACGGCATCTAACGACAACTTACGGCAACTGACGGCAACTTACACGGCAACTTACGGAAACTTACGGAAACTTACGGCAACTTACGGCAACTTACGGCAACATACACGGCAACTTACGGCAACTTACGGCAGCTTACGGCAACTTACGGCAACTTACACGGCAATTTACGGCAACTTACGGCAACTTACGGCAACTTACGGCAACTTACACGGCAACTTACGGCAACTTACGGCAACTTACGGCAACTTACACGGCAACTTACACGGCAGCTTTCACGGCAACTTACGGCAACTTACGGCAACCTTAGGCAACTTACGGCAACTTACGGCAACTTACGGCAACGTACGGCAACTTACACGGCAACTTACGGCAACTTACGGCAACTTACGGCAACTTACGGCAACTTACGGCAACTCACACGGCAACTTACGGCAACTTACGGCAACTTACGGCAACATACACGGTAACTTACAACTTACGGCAACTTACGGCAACTTACGGCAACTTACCGCAACTTACACGGCAACTTACACGGGAGCTTACGGAAACATACGGCAACTTACGGCAACTTACAGCAACTTACGGCAACTTACGGCAACTTACGGCAACTTACGGCAACTTACGGCAACCTACGGCAACTTAAAGCAACTTACGGCAACTTACGGCAACTTACGGCAACTTACACGGCAACTTACGGCAACTTGCTACAACTTACGGCAAAATAAGGCAACTTTCGGCAACTTACACGGCAACTTACGGAAACGTACGGCAACTTACGGCAACTTACGGCAACTTACGGCAACTTACGGCAACTTACGGCAACTTAGAGCAACTTACGGCAACTTACGGCAACTTACGGCAACTCACACGGCAACTTACGGCAACTTACGGCAACTTACGGCAACTTACGGCAACTTACGGCAACTTACGGCAACTTACGGCAACTTACGGCAACTTACGGCAACTTACGGCCACTTGCGGCAACTTACATTGCAACTTACGGCAACTTACGGCAACTTACACGGCAACCTGCGGCAACTTACGGCAACTTACACGGCAACTTACGGCAACTTACGGCAACTTACACGGCAACTTACACGGCAACTTACACGGCAACTTACGGCAACTTATGGCAACTTACGGCAACTAACGACAACTTACGGCAACTGACGGCAACTTACACGGCAACTTACGGCAACTTACGGAAACTTACGGCAACTTACGGCAACTTACGGCAACATACACGGCAACTTACGGCAACTTACGGCAGCTTACGCGGCAACTTACACGGCAACTTACACGGCAACTTACGGCAACTTATGGCAACTTACGGCAACTTACGCCAACTTACGGCAACTTACGGCAACTTACACGGCAACTTACGGCAACTTACGGAAACTTACGGCAACTTACGTCAACTTACGGCAACATACACGGCAACTTACGGCAACCTTAGGCAACTTACGGCAACTCACACGGCAACTTACGGAAACATACGGCAACTTACGGCAACTTACGGCAACTTACACGGCAACTTACGGCAACTTACGGCAACTTACGGCAACTTACGGCAACTTACGGCAACTTACGGCAACTTACGGCAACTTACACGGCAACTAGCGGCAATTTACGGCAACTTACGGCATCTTTAGGCAACTTACGGCAACTTTCGGCAACTTACGGCAACTTATGGCAACTTACGGCAACTTAAGGCAACTTACGGCAACATAGTCAACTTACGGAAACTTACTTCAACTTACGGCAACTTACGGCAACTTACACGGCAACTTACGGCAACTTACGGCAACTCACACGGCAACTTACGGCAACTTACGGCAACTTACGGCAACTTACGGCAACTTACGGCAACTTACGGCAACTTACGGCAACTTACGGCAACTTACGGCCACTTGCGGAAACTTACATTGCAACTTACGGCAACTTACGGCAACTTACACGGCAACCTGCGGCAACTTACGGCAACTTACACGGCAACTTACGGCAACTTACGGCAACTTACGGCAACTTACACGGCAACTTACACGGCAACTTACACGGCAACTTACGGCAACTTATGGCAACTTACGGCATCTAACGACAACTTACGGCAACTGACGGCAACTTACACGGCAACTTACGGCAACTTACGGAAACTTACGGCAACTTACGGCAACTTACGGCAACATACACGGCAACTTACGGCAACTTACGGCAGCTTACGGCAACTTACGGCAACTTACACGGCAATTTACGGCAACTTACGGCAACTTACGGCAACTTACGGCAACTTACACGGCAACTTACGGCAACTTACGGCAACTTACGGCAACTTACACGGCAACTTACACGGCAGCTTTCACGGCAACTTACGGCAACTTACGGCAACCTTAGGCAACTTACGGCAACTTACGGCAACTTACGGCAACGTACGGCAACTTACACGGCAACTTACGGCAACTTACGGCAACTTACGGCAACTTACGGCAACTTACGGCAACTCACACGGCAACTTACGGCAACTTACGGCAACTTACGGCAACATACACGGTAACTTACAACTTACGGCAACTTACGGCAACTTACGGCAACTTACCGCAACTTACACGGCAACTTACACGGGAGCTTACGGAAACATACGGCAACTTACGGCAACTTACAGCAACTTACGGCAACTTACGGCAACTTACGGCAACTTACGGCAACTTACGGCAACCTACGGCAACTTAAAGCAACTTACGGCAACTTACGGCAACTTACGGCAACTTACACGGCAACTTACGGCAACTTGCTACAACTTACGGCAAAATAAGGCAACTTTCGGCAACTTACACGGCAACTTACGGAAACGTACGGCAACTTACGGCAACTTACGGCAACTTACGGCAACTTACGGCAACTTACGGCAACTTAGAGCAACTTACGGCAACTTACGGCAACTTACGGCAACTCACACGGCAACTTACGGCAACTTACGGCAACTTACGGCAACTTACGGCAACTTACGGCAACTTACGGCAACTTACGGCAACTTACGGCAACTTACGGCAACTTACGGCCACTTGCGGCAACTTACATTGCAACTTACGGCAACTTACGGCAACTTACACGGCAACCTGCGGCAACTTACGGCAACTTACACGGCAACTTACGGCAACTTACGGCAACTTACACGGCAACTTACACGGCAACTTACACGGCAACTTACGGCAACTTATGGCAACTTACGGCAACTAACGACAACTTACGGCAACTGACGGCAACTTACACGGCAACTTACGGCAACTTACGGAAACTTACGGCAACTTACGGCAACTTACGGCAACATACACGGCAACTTACGGCAACTTACGGCAGCTTACGCGGCAACTTACACGGCAACTTACACGGCAACTTACGGCAACTTATGGCAACTTACGGCAACTTACGCCAACTTACGGCAACTTACGGCAACTTACACGGCAACTTACGGCAACTTACGGAAACTTACGGCAACTTACGTCAACTTACGGCAACATACACGGCAACTTACGGCAACTTACGGCAACTTACGGCAACCTACGGCAACTTACGGCAACTTACGGCAACTTACGGCAACTTACGGCCACTTGCGGCAACTTACATTGCAACTTACGGCAACTTACGGCAACTTACACGGCAACCTGCGGCAACTTACGGCAACTTACACGGCAACTTACGGCAACTTACGGCAACTTACGGAAACTTACGGCAATTTACACGGCAACTTACGGCAACTTACGGCAACTTACGGCAACTTACGGCAACTTACGGCAACTTACACGGCAACTTACGGCAACTTACGGCAACTTACGGCAACTTACACGGCAACTTACGGCAACTTACGGCAACTTACGGCAACTTACGGCAACTTACACGGCAACTTACGGCAACTTACGGCAACTTACGGCAACTTACGGCAACTTACACGGCAACTTACGGCAACTTACGGCAACTTACGGCAACTTACACGGCAACTTACGGCAACTTACGGCAACTTACGGCAACTTACACGGCAACTTACACGGCAACTTACACGGCAACCTACGGCAACTTACGGCAACTTACACGGCAACTTAGGGCAACGTACGGCAACTTACCCGGCAACTTACGGCAACTTACGGCAACTTACGGCAACTTACGGCAACTCACACGGCAACTTACGGCAACTTACGGCAACTTACGGCAACATACACGGTAACTTACAACTTACGGCAACTTACGGCAACTTACGGCAACTTACCGCAACTTACACGGCAACTTACACGGGAGCTTACGGAAACATACGGCAACTTACGGCAATTTACAGCAACTTACGGCAACTTACGGCAACTTACGGCAACTTACGGCAACTTACGGCAACCTACGGCGACTTAGAGCAACTTACGGCAACTTACGGCAACTTACGGCAACTTACACGGCAACTTACGGCAACTTGCTACAACTTACGGCAAAATAAGGCAACTTTCGGCAACTTACACGGCAACTTACGGAAACATACGGCAACTTACGGAAACATACGGCAACTTACGGCAACTTACGGCAACTTACGGCAGCTTACGGCAACTTACGGCAACTTACACGGCAATTTACGGCAACTTACGGCAACTTACGGCAACTTACGGCAACTTACACGGCAACTTACGGCAACTTACGGCAACTTACGGCAACTTACACGGCAACTTACACGGCAGCTTTCACGGCAACTTACGGCAACTTACGGCAACCTTAGGCAACTTACGGCAACTTACGGCAACTTACGGCAACGTACGGCAACTTACACGGCAACTTACGGCAACTTACGGCAACTTACGGCAACTTACGGCAACTTACGGCAACTCACACGGCAACTTACGGCAACTTACGGCAACTTACGGCAACATACACGGTAACTTACAACTTACGGCAACTTACGGCAACTTACGGCAACTTACCGCAACTTACACGGCAACTTACACGGGAGCTTACGGAAACATACGGCAACTTACGGCAACTTACAGCAACTTACGGCAACTTACGGCAACTTACGGCAACTTACGGCAACTTACGGCAACCTACGGCAACTTAAAGCAACTTACGGCAACTTACGGCAACTTACGGCAACTTACACGGCAACTTACGGCAACTTGCTACAACTTACGGCAAAATAAGGCAACTTTCGGCAACTTACACGGCAACTTACGGAAACGTACGGCAACTTACGGCAACTTACGGCAACTTACGGCAACTTACGGCAACTTACGGCAACTTAGAGCAACTTACGGCAACTTACGGCAACTTACGGCAACTCACACGGCAACTTACGGCAACTTACGGCAACTTACGGCAACTTACGGCAACTTACGGCAACTTACGGCAACTTACGGCAACTTACGGCAACTTACGGCAACTTACGGCAACTTACGGCAACTTACACGGCAACTTACGGCAACTTACGGCAACTTACGGCAACTTACACGGCAACTTACGGCAACTTACGGCAACTTACGGCAACTTACACGGCAACTTACACGGCAACTTACACGGCAACCTACGGCAACTTACGGCAACTTACACGGCAACTTAGGGCAACGTACGGCAACTTACCCGGCAACTTACGGCAACTTACGGCAACTTACGGCAACTTACGGCAACTCACACGGCAACTTACGGCAACTTACGGCAACTTACGGCAACATACACGGTAACTTACAACTTACGGCAACTTACGGCAACTTACGGCAACTTACCGCAACTTACACGGCAACTTACACGGGAGCTTACGGAAACATACGGCAACTTACGGCAATTTACAGCAACTTACGGCAACTTACGGCAACTTACGGCAACTTACGGCAACTTACGGCAACCTACGGCGACTTAGAGCAACTTACGGCAACTTACGGCAACTTACGGCAACTTACACGGCAACTTACGGCAACTTGCTACAACTTACGGCAAAATAAGGCAACTTTCGGCAACTTACACGGCAACTTACGGAAACATACGGCAACTTACGGAAACATACGGCAACTTACGGCAACTTACGGCAACTTACGGCAGCTTACGGCAACTTACGGCAACTTACACGGCAATTTACGGCAACTTACGGCAACTTACGGCAACTTACGGCAACTTACACGGCAACTTACGGCAACTTACGGCAACTTACGGCAACTTACACGGCAACTTACACGGCAGCTTTCACGGCAACTTACGGCAACTTACGGCAACCTTAGGCAACTTACGGCAACTTACGGCAACTTACGGCAACGTACGGCAACTTACACGGCAACTTACGGCAACTTACGGCAACTTACGGCAACTTACGGCAACTTACGGCAACTCACACGGCAACTTACGGCAACTTACGGCAACTTACGGCAACATACACGGTAACTTACAACTTACGGCAACTTACGGCAACTTACGGCAACTTACCGCAACTTACACGGCAACTTACACGGGAGCTTACGGAAACATACGGCAACTTACGGCAACTTACAGCAACTTACGGCAACTTACGGCAACTTACGGCAACTTACGGCAACTTACGGCAACCTACGGCAACTTAAAGCAACTTACGGCAACTTACGGCAACTTACGGCAACTTACACGGCAACTTACGGCAACTTGCTACAACTTACGGCAAAATAAGGCAACTTTCGGCAACTTACACGGCAACTTACGGAAACGTACGGCAACTTACGGCAACTTACGGCAACTTACGGCAACTTACGGCAACTTACGGCAACTTAGAGCAACTTACGGCAACTTACGGCAACTTACGGCAACTCACACGGCAACTTACGGCAACTTACGGCAACTTACGGCAACTTACGGCAACTTACGGCAACTTACGGCAACTTACGGCAACTTACGGCAACTTACGGCAACTTACGGCCACTTGCGGCAACTTACATTGCAACTTACGGCAACTTACGGCAACTTACACGGCAACCTGCGGCAACTTACGGCAACTTACACGGCAACTTACGGCAACTTACGGCAACTTACACGGCAACTTACACGGCAACTTACACGGCAACTTACGGCAACTTATGGCAACTTACGGCAACTAACGACAACTTACGGCAACTGACGGCAACTTACACGGCAACTTACGGCAACTTACGGAAACTTACGGCAACTTACGGCAACTTACGGCAACATACACGGCAACTTACGGCAACTTACGGCAGCTTACGCGGCAACTTACACGGCAACTTACACGGCAACTTACGGCAACTTATGGCAACTTACGGCAACTTACGCCAACTTACGGCAACTTACGGCAACTTACACGGCAACTTACGGCAACTTACGGAAACTTACGGCAACTTACGTCAACTTACGGCAACATACACGGCAACTTACGGCAACTTACGGCAACTTACGGCAACCTACGGCAACTTACGGCAACTTACGGCAACTTACGGCAACTTACGGCCACTTGCGGCAACTTACATTGCAACTTACGGCAACTTACGGCAACTTACACGGCAACCTGCGGCAACTTACGGCAACTTACACGGCAACTTACGGCAACTTACGGCAACTTACGGAAACTTACGGCAATTTACACGGCAACTTACGGCAACTTACGGCAACTTACGGCAACTTACGGCAACTTACGGCAACTTACACGGCAACTTACGGCAACTTACGGCAACTTACGGCAACTTACACGGCAACTTACGGCAACTTACGGCAACTTACGGCAACTTACGGCAACTTACACGGCAACTTACGGCAACTTACGGCAACTTACGGCAACTTACGGCAACTTACACGGCAACTTACACGGCAACTTACGGCAACTTACGGCAACTTACACGGCAACTTACGGCAACTTACGGCAACTTACGGCAACTTACACGGCAACTTACACGGCAACTTACACGGCAACCTACGGCAACTTACGGCAACTTACACGGCAACTTAGGGCAACGTACGGCAACTTACCCGGCAACTTACGGCAACTTACGGCAACTTACGGCAACTTACGGCAACTCACACGGCAACTTACGGCAACTTACGGCAACTTACGGCAACATACACGGTAACTTACAACTTACGGCAACTTACGGCAACTTACGGCAACTTACCGCAACTTACACGGCAACTTACACGGGAGCTTACGGAAACATACGGCAACTTACGGCAATTTACAGCAACTTACGGCAACTTACGGCAACTTACGGCAACTTACGGCAACTTACGGCAACCTACGGCGACTTAGAGCAACTTACGGCAACTTACGGCAACTTACGGCAACTTACACGGCAACTTACGGCAACTTGCTACAACTTACGGCAAAATAAGGCAACTTTCGGCAACTTACACGGCAACTTACGGAAACATACGGCAACTTACGGAAACATACGGCAACTTACGGCAACTTACGGCAACTTACGGCAACTTACGGCAACTTACGGCAACTTAGAGCAACTTACGGCAACTTACGGCAACTTACGGCAACTCACACGGCAACTTACGGCAACTTACGGCAACTTACGGCAACTTACGGCAACTTACGGCAACTTACGGCAACTTACGGCCACTTGCGGCAACTTACATTGCAACTTACGGCAACTTACGGCAACTTACACGGCAACCTGCGGCAACTTACGGCAACTTAGACGGCAACTTACGGCAACTTACGGCAACTTACACGGCAACTTACACGGCAACTTACACGGCAACTTACGGCAACTTATGGCAACTTACGGCAACTAACGACAACTTACGGCAACTGACGGCAACTTACACGGCAACTTACGGCAACTTACGGAAACTTACGGCAACTTACGGCAACTTACGGCAACATACACGGCAACTTACGCCAACTTACGGCAACTTACGGCAACTTACACGGCAACTTACGGCAACTTACGGCAACTTACGGCAACTTACACGGCAACTTACACGGCAACTTACACGGCAACCTACGGCAACTTACGGCAACTTACACGGCAACTTAGGGCAACTTACGGCAACTTACGGGAACTTACACGGCAACTTACACGGCAACTTATGGCAACTTACGGCAACTTACGACAACTTACGGCAACTTACGGCAACTTACACGGCAACTTACGGCAACTTACGGAAACTTACGGCAACTTACGGCAACTTACGGCAACATACACGGCAACTTACGGCAACTTACGGCAACTTACGGCAACTTACGGCAACTTACGGCAACTTACACGGCAACTTACGGCAACTTACGGCAACTTACGGCAACTTACGGCAACTTACACGGCAACTTACACGGCAACTTACGGCAACTTACGGCAACTTACGGCAACTTACGGCAACTTACGGCAAATTAAGGCAATTTACACGGCAATTTACACGGCAACTTACACGGCAACTTACGGCAACTTACGGCAACTTACGGCAATTTACGGCAACTTACGGCAACTTACGGCAACTTACGGCAACTTACGGCAACTTACGGCAACTTACGGCAACTTACACGGCAACTCACGGCAACTTACGGCAACTTACGGCAACTTACACGGCAACTTACACGGCATCTTACACGGCAACTTACGGCAACTTACGGCAACCTTAGGCAACTTACGGCAACTTACGGCAACTTACGGCAACTTACGGCAACTTACAAGGCAACTTACGGCAACTTACGGCAACTTACGGCAACTTACACGGCAACTTACACGGCAACTTACGGCAACTTACACGGCAACTTACACGGCAGCTTACACGGCAACTTACGGCAACTTAAGACAACTTACGACAACTTACGGCAACTTACGACAATTTACACGGCAACTTACGGCAACTTACGGTAACTTACGGCAACTTACGGCAAGTTACGGCAACATACACGGTAACTTACGGCAACTTACGGCAACTTACGGCAACTTACGGCAACTTACGGCAACTTGCGGCAACTTACGGAAACTGACGGCCACTTACGGCAACTTACGGCAACTTACACGGCAACTTACGGCAACTTACGGCAACATACACGGCAACTTACGGCAACTTACGGCAACTTTCGGCAACTTACGGAAAAATAAGGCAACTTACGGCAACTCACACGGCAACTTACGGCAACTTACGGCAACTTACACTGCAACTTACGGCAACTTACGGCAACTTACGGCAACTTACACGGCAACTTACACGGCAGCTTACACGGCAACTTACGGCAACCTTAGGCAACTTACGGCAACTTACGGCAACTTACGGCAACTTACGGCAACTGACGGCAACTCACACGGCAACGTGCGGCAACTTACGGCAACTCCCACGGCAACTAACGGAAACATACGGCAACTTACGGCAACTTACGGCAACTTACGGCAACTTACGGCAACTTACGGTAACTTACGGCAACTGATGGCAACTTACGGCAACTCACACGGCAACTTACGGCAACTTACGGCAACTCACACGGCAACTTACGGAAACATACGGCAACTTACGGCAACTTGCGGCAACTTACACGGCAACTTACGGCAACTTACGGCAACTTACACGGCAACTTACGGCAACTTACGGCAACTTACGGCAACTTACGGCAACTTACACGGCAACTAACGGCAATTTACGGCAACTTACGGCAACTTTAGGCAACTTACGGCAACTTACGGCAACTTACGGCAACTTACGGCAACTTACGGCAACTTGAGGCAACTTACGGCAACTTACGGCAACTTACGGCAAATTAAGGCAATTTACACGGCAATTTACACGGCAATTTACACGGCAAATTACGGCAACTTACGGCAACTTACGGCAACTTACAAGGCAACTTACGGCAACTTACGGCAACTTACGGCAACTTACACGGCAACTTACACGGCAACTTACGGCAACTTACGGCAACTTACACGGCAACTTACACGGCAGCTTACACGGCAACTTACGGCAACTTACGACAACTTACGACAACTTACGGCAACTTACGACAATTTACACGGCAACTTACGGCAACTTACGGCAACTTACGGTAACTTACGGCAACTTACGGCAAGTTACGGCAACATACACGGTAACTTACGGCAACTTACGGCAACTTACGGCAACTTACGGCGACTTGCGGCAACTTACGGAAACTGACGGCCACTTACGGCAACTTACGGCAACTTACACGGCAACTTACGGCAACTTACGGCAACTTACGGCAACTTACACGGCAACTTACACGGCAACTTACACGGCAACTTACGGCAATTTATGGCAACTTACGGCAACTTACGACAACTTACGGCAACTTACGGCAACTTACACGGCAACTTACGGCAACTTACGGAAACTTACGGCAACTTACGGCAACTTACGGCAACATACACGGCAACTTACGGCAACTTACGGCAACTTACGGCAACTTACGGCAACTTACGGCAACTTACACGGCAACTTACGGCAACTTACGGCAACTTACGGCAACTTACGGCAACTTACGGCAACTTACGGCAACTTAACACGGCAACTTACGGCAACTTACGGCAACTTACGGCAACTTACGGCAACTTACGGCAACTTACACGGCAACATGCGGCAACTTACGGCAACTTACGGCAACTTACACGGCAACTTACACGGCAGCTTACACGGCAACTTACGGCAACTTACGGCCACTTCGGCAACCTTAGGCAACTTACGGCAACTTACGGCAACTTACGGCAACCTACGGCAACTTACGGCAACTTACGGCAACTTACGGCAACTGACGGCAACTCACACGGCAACTTACGGCAACTTACGGCAACTCACACGGCAACTTACGGAAACATACGGCAACTTACGGCAACTTACGGCAACTTACACGGCAACTTACGGCAACCTTAGGCAATTTACGGCAACTTACGCCAACTTACGGCAACTTACGGCAACTTACGGCAACTTACGGCAACTTACGGCAACTCACACGGCAACTTACGGCAACTTACGGCAACTCCCACGGCAACTAACGGAAACATACGGCAACTTACGGCAACTTACGGCAACTTACGGCAACTTACGGCAACTTACGGCAACTCACACGGCAACTTACGGCAACTTACGGCAACTCACACGGCAACTTACGGAAACATACAGCAACTTACGGCAACTTACGGCAACTTACACGGCAACTTACGGCAACTTACGGCAACTTTCACGGCAACTTACGGCAACTTACGGCAACTTACACGGCAACTAACGGCAACTTACGTCAACTTTAGGCAACTTACGGCAACATACGGCAACTTACGGCAACTTACGGCAACTTACACGGCAACTTACGGCAACCTTAGGCAACTCACGGCAACTTACGGCAACTTACGGTAACTTACGGCAACTTACGGCAACTTACGGCAACTTACGGCAACTTACGGCAACTTGCGGCCACTTGCGGCAACTTTCACGGCAACTTACGGCAACTTACGGCAACTTACACGGCAACCTACGGCAACTTACGGCAACTTACACGGCAACTTAGGGCAACTTACGGCAACTTACGGCAACTTACGGCAACTTACGGCAACTTACGGCAACTTATGGCAACTTACGGCAACTTACGACAACTTACGGCAACTTACGGCAACTTACACGGCAACTTACGGCAACTTACACGGCAACTTACGGCAACTTGCGGCAACTTACGGCAACATACACGGCAACTTACGGCAACTTACGGCAACTTACGGCAACTTACGGCAACTTACGGCAACTTACACGGCAACTTACGGCAACTTACGGCAACTTACGACAATTTACGGCAACTTACACGGCAACTTACGGCAACTTACGGCAACTTACGGCAACTTACGGCAACTTACGGCAACATACACGGCAACTTACGGAACTTACGGCAACTTACGGCAACTTACGGCAACTTACGGCAACTTACACGGCAACTTACGGCAACTTACGGCAACTTACGGCAATTTACGGCAACTTACGGCAACTTACGGCAACTTACGGCAACTTACGGCAACTTACGGCAACTTACGGCAACTTACACGGCAACTCACGGCAACTTACGGCAACTTACGGCAACTTACACGGCAACTTACACGGCATCTTACACGGCAACTTACGGCAACTTACGGCAACCTTAGGCAACTTACGGCAACTTACGGCAAGTTACGGCAACTTACGGCAACTTACACGGCAACTTACGACAACTTACGGCAACTTACGGCAACTTACACGGCAACTTACACGGCAACTTACGGCAACTTACGGCAACTTACGGCAACTTACACGGCAACTAACGGCAATTTACGGCAACTTACGGCAACTTTAGGCAACTTACGACAACTTACGGCAACTTATGGCAACTTACGGCAACTTAAGGCAACTTACGGCAACATACGGCAACTTACGGCAACTTACGGCAACTTACGGCAACTTACACGGCAACTTACGGCAACTTACGGCAACTTACGGCAACTTTCGGCAAATCACACGGCAACTTACGGCAACTTACGGCAACTCACACGGCAACTTACGGAAACATACGGCAACTTACGGCAACTTACGGCAATTTACACGGCAACGTACGGCAACTTACGGCAACTTACACGGCAGCTTACACGGCAACTTACGGCAACCTTAGGCAACTTACGGCAACTTACGGCAACTTACGGCAACTTACGGCAACTTACGGCAACTTACGGCAACTTACGGCAACTCACACGGCAACTTACGGCAACTTACGGCAACTCCCACGGCAACTAACGGAAACATACGGCAACTTACGGCAACTTACGGCAACTTACGGCAATTTACGGAAACTTACGGCAACTTACGGCAACTTACGGCAACTGACGGCAACTCACACGGCAACTTACAGCAACTTACGGCAACTCACACGGCAACTTACGGAAACATACGGCAACTTACGGCAACTTACGGCAACTTACACGGCAACTTACGGCAACTTACGGCAACTTACACGGCAACTTACGGCAACTTACGGCAACCTTAGGCAACTTACGGCAACTTACGGCAACTTACGGCAACTTACGGCAACTTACGGCAACTTACGGCAACTGACGGCAACTCACACGGCAACTTACGGAAACTTACGGCAACTCCCACGGCAACTAACGGAAACATACGGCAACTTACGGCAACTTACGGCAACTTACGGCAACTTACGGCAACTTACACGGCAACTTACGGCAACTTACGGCAACTTACGGTAACTTACGGCAACTTACACGGCAACTTACGGCAACTTACGGCAACTTACGGCAACTTACACGGCAACTTACACGGCAGCTTACACGGCAACTTACGGCAACTTACGGCAACCTTAGGCAACTTACGGCAACTTACGGCAACTTACGGCAACTTTCGGCAACTTACGGCAACTTACGGCAACTTACGGCAACTCACACGGCAACTTACGGAAACATACGGCAACTTACGGCAACTTACGGCAACTTACACGGCAACTTACGGCAACTTACGGCAACTTACGGCAACTTACACGGCAACTTACGGCAACTTACGGCAACTTACACGGCAACTAACGGCAATTTACGGCAACTTACGGCAACTTTAGGCAACTTACGGCAACTTACGGCAACTTATGGCAACTTACGGCAACTTAAGGCAACTTACGGCAACATACGGCAACTTACGGCAACTTACGGCAACTTACGGCAACTTACGGCAACTTACACGGCAACTTACGGCAACTTACGGCAACTCACACGGCAACTTACGGCAACTTACAGCAACTTACGGCAACTTACGGCAACTTACGGCAACTTACGGCAACTTACGGCAACTTACGGCAACTTACGGCCACTTGCGGCAACTTACACGGCAACTTACGGCAACTTACGGCAACCTACACGGCAACCTACGGCAACTTACGGCAACTTACACGGCAACTTACGGCAACTTACGGCAACTTACGGCAACTTACACGGTAACTTACACGGCAACTTACACGGCAACTTACGGCAACTTATGGCAACTTACGGCAACTTACGGCAACTTACGACAACTTACGGCAACTTACGGCAACTTACACGGCAACTTACGGCAACTTACGGAAACTTACGGCAACTTACGGCAACTTACGGCAACATACACGGCAACTTGCGGCAACTTACGGCAACTTACGGCAACTTACACGGCAACTTACGGCAACTTACGGCAACTTACGGCAACTTACGGCAACCTTAGGCAACTTACGGCAACTTACGGCAACTTACGGCAACTTACGGCAACTTACGGCAACTTACGGCAACTTACGGCAACTTACGGCAAATCACACGGCAACTTACGGCAACTTACGGCAACTCACACGGCAACTTACGGAAACCTACGGCAACTTACGGCAACTTACGGCAATTTACACGGCAACGTACGGCAACTTACGGCAACTTACGGCAACTTACACGGCAACTTACGGCAACTTACGGCAACTTACGGCAACTTACACGGCAACTTACACGGCAGCTTACACGGCAACTTACGGCAACTTACGGCAACCTTAGGCAACTTACGGCAACTTACGGCAACTTACGGCAACTTACGGCAACTTACGGCAACTTACGGCAACTTACGGCAACCTAAGGCAACTTACGGCAACATACGGCAACCTACGGCAACTTACGGCAACTTACGGCAACTTACGGCAACTTACGTCAACTTACACGGCAACTTACACGGCAGCATACACGGCAACTTACGGCAACTTACGGCAACCATAGGCAACTTACGGCAACTTACGGCAACTTACGGCAACTTACGGCAACTTACGGCAACTTACGGCAACTTTCGGCAACTTACACGGCAACTTACGGCAACTTACGGCAACTTACGGCAACATACACGGCAACTTACGGCAACTTACGGCAACTTACGGCAACTTACGGCAACCTACGGCAACTTAGAGCAACTTACGGCAACTTACGGCAACTTACGGCAACTTACACGGCAACTTACGGCAACTTGCTACAACTTACGGCAACTTACGGCAACTTACGGCAACTTACGGCAACTTACACGGCAACTTACGGCAACTTACGGCACCTTACGGCAACTTACGGCAACTTACACGGCAACTTACGGCAACTTACGGCAACTTACGGCAACTTACACGGCAACTTACACGGCAGCTTACACGGCAACTTACGGCAACTTACGGCAACCTTAGGCAACTTACGGCAACTTACGGCAACTTTCGGCAACTTACGGCAACTTACGGCAACTTACGGCAACTTACGGCAACTTACGGCAACTCACACGGCAACTTACGGAAACATACGGCAACTTACGGCAACTTACGGCAACTTACGGAAACTTACGGCAACTTACGGCAACTTACGGCAACATACACGGCAACTTACGGCAACTTACGGCAACTTACGGCAACTTACGGCAACTTACACGGCAACTTACGGCAACTTACGGCAACTTACGGCAACTTACGGCAACCTTTGGCAACTTACGGCAACTTACGGCAACTTACGGCAACTTACGGCAACTTACGGCAACTTACGGCAACTTACGGCAACTTACGGCAAATCACACGGCAACTTACGGCAACTTACGGCAACTCACACGGCAACTTACGGCAACTTACACGGCAACTTACGGCAACTTACGGCAATTTACACGGCAACGTATGGCAACTTACGGCAACTTACGGCAACTTACACGGCAACTTACGGCAACTTACGGCAACTTACGGCAACTTACACTTCAACTTACACGGCAGCTTACACGGCAACTTACGGCAACTTACGGCAACCTTAGGCAACTTACGGCAACTTACGGCAACTTACGGCAACTTACGGCAACTTACGGCAACTTACGGCAACTTACGGCAACTTAAGGCAACTTACGGCAACATACGGCAACCTACGGCAACTTACGGCAACTTACGGCAACTTACGTCAACTTACACGGCAACTTACACGGCAGCTTACACGGCAACTTACGGCAACTTACGGCAACCTTAGGCAACTTACGGCAACTTACGGCAAATTACGGCAACTTACGGCAACTTACGGCAACTTACGGCAACTTTCGGCAACTTACACGGCAACTTACGGCAACTTACGGCAACTTACGGCAACTTACACGGCAACTTACGGCAACTTACGGCAACTTACGGCAACTTACGGCAACTTACACAGCAACTAACGGCAATTTACGGCAACTTACGTCAACTTACGGCAACTTACGGCAACTTACACGGCAACTTACGGCAACTTGCTACAACTTACGGCAACTTACGGCAACTTACGGCAACTTACGGCAACTTACACGGCAACTTACGGCAACTTACGGCACCTTACGGCAACTTACGGCAACTTACACGGCAACTTACGGCAACTTACGGCAACTTACGGCAACTTACACGGCAACTTACACGGCAGCTTACACGGCAACTTACGGCAACTTACGGCAACCTTAGGCAACTTACGGCAACTTACGGCAACTTTCGGCAACTTACGGCAACTTACGGCAACTTACGGCAACTTACGGCAACTTACGGCAACTCACACGGCAACTTACGGAAACATACGGCAACTTACGGCAACTTACGGCAACTTACGGAAACTTACGGCAACTTACGGCAACTTACGGCAACATACACGGCAACTTACGGCAACTTACGGCAACTTACGGCAACTTACGGCAACTTACACGGCAACTTACGGCAACTTACGGCAACTTACGGCAACTTACGGCAACCTTTGGCAACTTACGGCAACTTACGGCAACTTACGGCAACTTACGGCAACTTACGGCAACTTACGGCAACTTACGGCAACTTACGGCAAATCACACGGCAACTTACGGCAACTTACGGCAACTCACACGGCAACTTACGGCAACTTACACGGCAACTTACGGCAACTTACGGCAATTTACACGGCAACGTACGGCAACTTACGGCAACTTACGGCAACTTACACGGCAACTTACGGCAACTTACGGCAACTTACGGCAACTTACACTTCAACTTACACGGCAGCTTACACGGCAACTTACGGCAACTTTCGGCAACCTTAGGCAACTTACGGCAACTTACGGCAACTTACGGCAACTTACGGCAACTTACGGCAACTTACGGCAACTTACGGCAACTTAAGGCAACTTACGGCAACATACGGCAACCTACGGCAACTTACGGCAACTTACGGCAACTTACGTCAACTTACACGGCAACTTACACGGCAGCTTACACGGCAACTTACGGCAACTTACGGCAACCTTAGGCAACTTACGGCAACTTACGGCAAATTACGGCAACTTACGGCAACTTACGGCAACTTACGGCAACTTTCGGCAACTTACACGGCAACTTACGGCAACTTACGGCAACTTACGGCAACTTACACGGCAACTTACGGCAACTTACGGCAACTTACGGCAACTTACGGCAACTTACACAGCAACTAACGGCAATTTACGGCAACTTACGTCAACTTTAGGCAACTTACGGCAACTTACGGAAACATACGGCAACTTACGGCAACTTACTGCAACATACACGGCAACTTACGGCAACCTTCGGCAACTTACGGCAACTTACGGCAACTTACGGCAACTTACGGCAACTTACGGCAACTGACGGCAACTCACACGGCAATTTACGGCAACTTACGGCAACTTACGGCAACTTACACGGCAACTTACACGGCAGCTGACACGGCAACTTACGGCGACTTACGGCAACCTTAGGCAACTTACGGCAACTTACGGCAACTTACGGCAACTTACGGCAACTGACGGCAACTCACACGGCAACTTACGGCAACTTACGGCAACTCACACGGCAACTTACGGAAACATACGGCAACTTACGGCAACTTACACGGCAACTTACACGGCAGCTTACACGGAAACTTACGGCAACTTACGGCAACCTTAGGCAACTTACGGCAACATACACGGCAACTTACGCAACGTACGGCAACTTGCGGCAACATACGTCAACAAACACGGCAAATTACGGCAATTTACGGCAACTTACGGCAACTTACGGCAACTTACGGCAACTTACGGCAACATACACGGTAACTTACGGCAACTTACGGCAACTTACGACAGCTTACGGCAACTTACCGCAACTTACACGGCAACTTACACGGGAGCTTACGGAAACATACGGCAACTTACGGCAACTTACGGCAACTTACACGGCAACTTACGGCAACTTACGGCAACTTACGGCAACTTACGGCAACTTACGGCAACCTACGGCAACTTAGAGCAACTTACGGCAACTTACGGCAACTTACGGCAACTTACACGGCAACTTACGGCAACTTGCGGCAACTACCGCCAACTTACACGGCAACTTACGGCAACTAACGGCAACTTACACGGCAACTTACGGCAACTTACGGCAACTTACGGCAACTTACGGCAACTTACGGAAAAATAAGGCAACTTTCGGCAACTTACACGGCAACGTACGGCAACTTACGGTAGCATACACGGCAACTTACGGCAACTTACGGCAACTTACGGCAACTTACGACAACTTACCGCAACTTACGGCAATTTACGGCAACTTACGGAAACTCACACGGCAACTTACGGAAACATACGGCAACTTACGGCAACTTACGGCAACTTACGGCAACTTACGGCAACTTACGGCAACTTAGAGCAACTTACGGCAACTTACGGCAACTTACGGCAACTTACACGGCAACTTACGGCAACTTGCGGCAACTTACGGCAACTTACGGCAACTTACACGGCAACTTACGGCAACTCACATGGCAACTTACGGAAACATACGGCAACTTACGGCAACTTACGGCAACTTACGGCAACTTACGGCAACTTACACGGCAACTTACGGCAAATTACTGCAACTCACACGGCAACTTACGGCAACTTACGGCAACTTACGGCAACTTACGGCAACTTACGGCAACTTACACGGCAACTTACGGTAACTTACGGAAACTTACACGGCAACCTACGGCAACTTACGGCAACTTACACGGCAACTTACGGCAACTTACGGCAACTTTTGTCAACTTACAGCAACTTACGACAACTTACGGCAACTTACGGAAACTTACACGGCAACTTACGACAACTTGCGGAAACTTACGGCAACTTACGACAACTTACGGCAACATACACGGCAACTTACGGCAACATACGGCAACTTACGGCAACTTACGGCAACTTACGGCAACTCACACGGCAACTTACGGCAACTTACGGCAACTCACACGGCAACTTACGGAAACATACGGCAACTTACGGCAACTTACAGCAACTTACACGGCAACTTACGGCAACTTACGGCAACTTACGGCAACTTGCGGCAACTTACACGGCAACTTACACGGCAGCTTACACGGCAACTTACGGCAACTTACGGCAACTTACGGCAACTTACACGGCAACTTACGGCAACTTACGGCAATTTACGGCAACTTACGGCAACTTACGGCAACTTAAGGCAACTTACGGCAACTTACGGCAACTTACGGCAACTTACGGCAACTTACGGCAACTGACGGCAACTCACACGGCAACTTACGGCAACTTAGGGCAACTCACACGGCAACTTACGGAAACATACGGCAACTTACGGCAACTTACGGCAACTTACACGGCAACTTACGGCAACTTACGGCAACTTACACGGCAACCTACACGGCAGCTTACACGGCAACTTACGGCAACCTTAGGCAACTTACGGCAACTTACGGCAACTTACGGCAACTGACGGCAACTCACACGGCAACTTACGGCAACTTACGGCAACTCCCACGGCAACTAACGGAAACATACGGCAACTTACGGCAACTTACGGCAACTTACGGCAACTTACGTCAACTTACGGCAACTTACGGCAACTGACGGCAACTTACGGCAACTCACACGGCAACTTACGGCAACTTACGGCAACTCACACGGCAACTTACGGAAACATACGGCAACTTACGGCCACTTACGGCAACTTACACGGCAACTTACGGCAACTTACGGCAACTTTCACGGCAACTTACGGCAACTTACGGCAACTTACGGCAACTTACGGCAACTTACACGGCAACTATCGGCAATTTACGGCAACTTACGGCAACTTTAGGCAACTTACGGCAACTTACGGCAACTTACGGCAACTTACGGCAACTTACGGCAACTTAAGGCAACTTACGGCAACATACGGCAACCTACGGCAACTTATGGCAACTTACGGCAACTTACGGCTACTTACGGCCACTTACGGCAACTTACACGGCAACTTACGGCAACCAACGGCAACTTACACGGCAACCTACGGCAACTTACGGCAACTTGCGGCAACTTACGGCAAAATACGGCAATTTACACGGCAATTTACACGGCAATTTACACGGCAAATTACGGCAACTTACGGCAACTTACGGCAACTTACACGGCAACTTACGGCAACTTACGGCAACTTACGCAACTTACACGGCAACTTACACGGCAACTTACGGCAACTTACACGGCAACTTACACGGCAGCTTACACGGCAACTTACGGCAACTTACGACAACTTACGACAACTTACGGCAACTTACGGCAAATTACACGGCAACTTACGGCAACTTACGGCAACTTACGGTAACTTACGGCAACTTACGGCAACTTACGGAAACATACACGGTAACTTACGGCAACTTACTGCAACTTACGGCAACTTACGGCAACTTACGGCAACTTGCGGCAACTTACGGAAACTGACGGCCACTTACGGCAACTTACGGCAACCTACACGGCAACTTACGGCAACTTACGGCAACATACACGGCAACTTACGGCAACTGACGGCAACTTACGGCAACTTTGGGCAACTTACGGAGAAATAAGGCAACTTACGGCAACTCACACGGCAACTTACGGCAACTTACGGCAACTTACGGCAACTTACGGCAACTTACGGCAACTTACGGCAACATACGGCAACTTACGGCAACTCACACGGCAACTTACGGCAACTTACGGCAACTCACACGGCAACTTACGGAAACATACAGCAACTTACGGCAACTTACGGCAACTTACACGGCAACTTACGGCAACTTACGGCAACTTACGGCAACTTACGGCAACTTACACGGCAACTTACGGCAACTTACGGCAACTCACACGGCAACTTACGGCAACTTACGGCAACTCACACGGCAACTTACGGAAACATACGGCAACTTACGGCAACTTACGGCAACTTACACGGCAACTTACGGCAACTTACGGCAACTTACGGCAACTTACACGGCAACTTACACGGCAGCTTACACGGCAACTTACGGCAATTTACGGCAACCTTAGGCAACTTACGGCAACTTACGGCAACTTACGGCAACTTACACGGCAACTTACGGCAACTTACGGCAACTTACGGCAACTTACGGCAACTTGCACGGCAACTTACGGCAACTTACGGCAACTTACGGCAACTTACACGGCAACCTACACGGCAGCTTACACGGCAACTTACGGCAACCTTAGGCAACTTACGGCAACTTACGGCAACTTACGGCAACTTACGGCAACTTACGGCAACTTACGGCAACTGACGGCAACTCACACGGCAACTTACGGCAACTTACGGCAACTCACACGGCAACTTACGGAAACATACGGCAACTTACGGTAACTTACGGCAACTTACACGGCAACTTACACGGCAACTTACGGCAACTTACACGGCAACTTACACGGCAGCTTACACGGCAACTTACGGCAACCTTAGGCAACTTACGGCAACTTACGGCAAATTACGGCAACTTACGGCAACTTACGGCAACTTACGGCAACTTACGGCAACTTACGGCAACTGACGGCAACTCACACGGCAACTTACGGCAACTTACGGCAACTCCCACGGCAACTAACGGAAACATACGGCAACTTACGGCAACTTACGGCAACTTACGGCAACTTACGGAAAAATTAGGCAACTTACGGCAACTCACACGGCAACTTACGGCAACTTACGGACACTTACGGCAACATACACGGTAACTTACGGCAACTTACGGCAACTTACGGCAACTTACCGCAACTTACACGGCAACTTACACGGGAGCTTACGGAAACATACGGCAACTTACGGCAACTTACGGCAACTTACACGGCAACTTACGGCAACTTACTGCAACTTGCGGCAACCTACGGCAACTTACGGCAACCTACGGCAACTTAGAGCAACTTACGGCAACTTACGGCAACTTACGGTAACTTACACGGCAACTTACGGCAACTTGCGGCAACTTACGGCAACTAACGGCAACTCACACGGCAACTTACGGAAACATACGGCAACTTACGGCCACTTACGGCAACTTACACGGCAACTTACGGCAACTTACGGCAACTTACGGTAACTTACGGCAACTTACGGCAACTTACGGCAACTTGCGGCAACTTACGGAAACTGACGGCCACTTACGGCAACTTACGGCAACCTACACGGCAACTTACGGCAACTTACGGCAACTTACGGCAACTTACGCAACTTACACGGCAACTATCGGCAATTTACGGCAACTTACGGCAACTTTAGGCAACTTACGGCAACTTACGGCAACTTACGGCAACTTACGGCAACTTAAGGCAACTTACGGCAACATACGGCAACTTATGGCAACTTACGGCAACTTACGGCTACTTACGGCCACTTACGGCAACTTACACGGCAACTTACGGCAACCAACGGCAACTTACACGGCAACCTACGGCAACTTACGGCAACTTGCGGCAACTTACGGCAAAATACGGCAATTTACACGGCAATTTACACGGCAATTTACACGGCAAATTACGGCAACTTACGGCAACTTACGGCAACTTACACGGCAACTTACGGCAACTTACGGCAACTTACGCAACTTACACGGCAACTTACACGGCAACTTACGGCAACTTACACGGCAACTTACACGGCAGCTTACACGGCAACTTACGGCAACTTACGACAACTTACGACAACTTACGGCAACTTACGGCAAATTACACGGCAACTTACGGCAACTTACGGCAACTTACGGTAACTTACGGCAACTTACGGCAACTTACGGAAACATACACGGTAACTTACGGCAACTTACTGCAACTTACGGCAACTTACGGCAACTTACGGCAACTTGCGGCAACTTACGGAAACTGACGGCCACTTACGGCAACTTACGGCAACCTACACGGCAACTTACGGCAACTTACGGCAACATACACGGCAACTTACGGCAACTTACGGCAACTTACGGCAACTTTGGGCAACTTACGGAAAAATAAGGCAACTTACGGCAACTCACACGGCAACTTACGGCAACTTACGGCAACTTACGGCAACTTACGGCAACTTACGGCAACTTACGGCAACATACGGCAACTTACGGCAACTCACACGGCAACTTACGGCAACTTACGGCAACTCACACGGCAACTTACGGAAACATACAGCAACTTACGGCAACTTACGGCAACTTACACGGCAACTTACGGCAACTTACGGCAACTTACGGCAACTTACACGGCAACTTACGGCAACTTACGGCAACTTACGGCAACTCACACGGCAACTTACGGCAACTTACGGCAACTCACACGGCAACTTACGGAAACATACGGCAACTTACGGCAACTTACGGCAACTTACACGGCAACTTACGGCAACTTACGGCAACTTACACGGCAACTTACACGGCAGCTTACACGGCAACTTACGGCAATTTACGGCAACCTTAGGCAACTTACGGCAACTTACGGCAACTTACGGCAACTTACACGGCAACTTACGGCAACTTACGGCAACTTACGGCAACTTACGGCAATTTGCACGGCAACTTACGGCAACTTACGGCAACTTACGGCAACTTACACGGCAACCTACACGGCAGCTTACACGGCAACTTACGGCAACTTACGGCAACCTTAGGCAACTTACGGCAACTTACGGCAACTTACGGCAACTTACGGCAACTTACGGCAACTTACGGCAACTGACGGCAACTCACACGGCAACTTACGGCAACTTACGGCAACTCACACGGCAACTTACGGAAACATACGGCAACTTACGGCAACTTACGGCAACTTACACGGCAACATACACGGCAACTTACGGCAACTTACACGGCAACTTACACGGCAGCTTACACGGCAACTTACGGCAACCTTAGGCAACTTACGGCAACTTACGGCAAATTACGGCAACTTACGGCAACTTACGGCAACTTACGGCAACTTACGGCAACTTACGGCAACTGACGGCAACTCACACGGCAACTTACGGCAACTTACGGCAACTCCCACGGCAACTAACGGAAACATACGGCAACTTACGGCAACTTACGGCAACTTACGGCAACTTACGGAAAAATGAGGCAACTTACGGCAACTCACACGGCAACTTACGGCAACTTACGGACACTTACGGCAACATACACGGTAACTTACGGCAACTTACGGCAACTTACGGCAACTTACGGCAACTTACCGCAACTTACACGGCAACTTACACGTGAGCTTACGGAAACATACGGCAACTTACGGCAACTTACGGCAACTTACACGGCAACTTACGGCAACTTACTGCAACTTGGGGCAACCTACGGCAACTTACGGCAACCTACGGCAACTTAGAGCAACTTACGGCAACTTACGGCAACTTACGGTAACTTACACGGCAACTTACGGCAACTTGCGGCAACTTACGGCAACTTACACGGCAACTTACGGCAACTAACGGCAACTTACACGGCAACTTACGGCAACTTACGGCAACTTACGGCAACTTACGGCAACTTACGGAAAAATAAGGCAACTTTCGGCAACTTACACGGCAACTTACGGCAACTTACGGCAACATACACGGCAACTTACGGCAACTTACGGCAACTTACGGCAACTTACGGCAACTTACGGCAACTTACACGGCAACTTACGGCAACTTACGGCAACTAACGGCAATTTACGGCAACTTACGTCAACTTTAGGCAACTTACGGCAACTTACGGAAACATACGGCAACTTACGGCAACTTACGGCAACTTACACGGCAACTTACGGCAACCTTAGGCAACTTACGGCAACTTACACGGCAACTTACGGCAACTTACGGCAACTTACGGCAACTTACGGCAACTTACTCGGCAACTAACGGCAATTTACGGCAACTTACGTCAACTTTAGGCAACTTACGGCAACTTACGGAAACATACGGCAACTTACGGCAACTTCCGGCAACTTACACGGCAACTTACGGCAACCTTAGGCAACTTACGGCAACTTACGGAAAAATGAGGCAACTTACGGAAAAATGAGGCAACTTACGGCAACTCACACGGCAACTTACGGCAACTTACGGACACTTACGGCAACATACACGGTAACTTACGGCAACTTACGGCAACTTACGGCAACTTACGGCAACTTACCGCAACTTACACGGCAACTTACACGGGAGCTTACGGAAACATACGGCAACTTACGGCAACTTACGGCAACTTACACGGCAACTTACGGCAACTTACTGCAACTTACGGCAACCTACGGCAACTTACGGCAACCTACGGCAACTTAGAGCAACTTACGGCAACTTACGGCAACTTACGGTAACTTACACGGCAACTTACGGCAACTTGCGGCAACTTACGGCAACTTACGGCAACTTACACGGCAACTTACGGCAACTAACGGCAACTTACACGGCAACTTACGGCAACTTACGGCAACTTACGGCAACTTACGGCAACTTACGGAAAAATAAGGCAACTTTCGGCAACTTACACGGCAACTTACGGCAACTTACGGCAACATACACGGCAACTTACGGCAACTTACACGGCAACTTACGGCAACTTACACGGCAACTTACGGCAACTTACGGCAACTAACGGCAATTTACGGCAACTTACGTCAACTTTAGGCAACTTACGGCAACTTACGGAAACATACGGCAACTTACGGCAACTTACGGCAACTTACACGGCAACTTACGGCAACCTTAGGCAACTTACGGCAACTTACACGGCAACTTACGGCAACTTACGGCAACTTACGGCAACTTACGGCAACTTACTCGGCAACTAACGGCAATTTACGGCAACTTACGTCAACTTTAGGCAACTTACGGCAACTTACGGAAACATACGGCAACTTACGGCAACTTCCGGCAACTCACACGGCAACTTACGGCAACCTTAGGCAACTTACGGCAACTTACGGCAACTTACGGCAACTTACGGCAACTTACGGCAACTTACGGCAACTTACGGCAACTTACGGCAACTTGCGGCCACTTGCGGCAACTTACACGGCAACTTACGGCAACTTACACGGCAACCTACGGCAACTTACGGCAACTTACACGGCAACTTAGGGCAACTTACGGCAACTTACGGCAACTTACACGGCAACTTACACGGCAACTTACACGGCAACTTACGGCAATTTATGGCAACTTACGGCAACTTACGACAACTTACGGCAACTTACGGCAACTTACACGGCAACTTACGGCAACTTACGGAAACTTACGGCAAGTTACGGCAACTTACGGCAACATACACGGCAACTTACGGCAACTTACGGCAACTTACGGCAACTTACGGCAACTTATGGCAACTTACACGGCAACTTACGGCAACTTACGGCAGCTTACGGCAACTTACACGGCAACTTACGGCAACTTACGGCAACTTTCGGCAACTTACGGCAACTTACGGCAACTTACACGGCAACTTACGGCAACTTACGGCAACTTACGGCAACTTACACGGCAACTTACACGGCATCTTACACGGCAACTTACGGCAACTTACGGCAACCTTAGGCAACTTACGGCAACTTACGGCAACTTACGGCAACTTACGGCAACTTACGGCAACTTACGGCAACTTACGGCAACTTACGGCAATTGACGGCAACTCACACGGCAAATTACGGCAACTTACGGCAACTCACACGGCAACTTACGGAAACATACGGCAACTTACGGCAACTAACGGCAACTTACGGCAACTTACACGGAAACTTACGGCAACTTACGGCAACTTACACGGCAACTTACACGGCAGCTTACACGGCAACGTACGGCAACCTTAGGCAACTTACGGCAACTTACACCAACTTACGGCAACTTACGGCAACTAACGGCAACTTACGGCAACTTACGGCAACTCACACGGCAACTTACGGCAACTTACGGCAACTCCCACGGCAACTAACGGAAACATACGGCAACTTACGGCAACTTACGGCAACTTACGGCAACTTACGGCAACTTACGGCAACTTACGGCAACTGACGGCAACTCACACGGCAACTTACAGCAACTTACGGCAACTCACACGGCAACTTACGGAAACATACGGCAACTTACGGCAACTTACGGCGACTTACACGGCAACTTACGGCAACTTACGGCAACTTACGGCAACCTTAGGCAACTTACGGCAACTCACACGGCAACTTACGGAAACATACGGCAACTTACGGCAACTTACGGCAACTTACACGGCAACTTACGGCAACTTACGGCAACTTACGGCAACTTACACGGCAACTTACGGCAACTTACGGCAACTTACGGCAACTTACGGCAACTTACGGCAACTTACACGGCAACTAGCGGCAATTTACGGCAACTTACGGCATCTTTAGGCAACTTACGGCAACTTTAGGCAACTTACGGCAACTTATGGCAACTTACGGCAACTTAAGGCAACTTACGGCAACATACGTCAACTTACGGAAACTTACGGCAACTTACGGCAACTTACGGCAACTTACACGGCAACTTACGGCAACTTACGGCAACTCACACGGCAACTTACGGCAACTTACGGCAACTTACGGCAACTTACGGCAACTTACGGCAACTTACGGCAACTTACGGCAACTTACGGCAACTTACGGCAACTTACGGCCACTTGCGGAAACTTACATTTCAACTTACGGCAACTTACGGCAACTTACACGGCAACTTACACGGCAGCTTACACGGCAACTTACACGGCAACTTACGGCAACTTACGGCAACTTACGGCAACTTACACGGCAACTTACACGGCAACTTACACGGCAACTTATGGCAACTTACGGCAACTAACGACAACTTACGGCAACTGACGGCAACTTACGGAAACTTACGGCAACTTACGGCAACTTACGGCAACATACACGGCAACTTACGGCAACTTACGGCAGCTTACGGCAACATACGGCAACTTACACGGCAATTTACGGCAACTTACGGCAACTTACGGCAACTTACGGCAACTTACACGGCAACTTACGGCAACTTACGGCAACTTACGGCAACTTACACGGCAACTTACACGGCAGCTTTCACGGCAACTTACGGCAACTTACGGCAACCTTAGGCAACTTACGGCAACTTACGGCAACTTACGGCAACTTACGGCAACTCACACGGCAACTTACGGCAACTTACGGCAACTTACGGCAACATACACGGTAACTTACAACTTACGGCAACTTACGGCAACTTACGGCAACTTACCGCAACTTACACGGCAACTTACACGGGAGCTTACGGAAACATACGGCAACTTACGGCAACTTACAGCAACTTACGGCAACTTACGGCAACTTACGGCAACTTACGGCAACTTACGGCAACCTACGGCAACTTAGAGCAACTTACGGCAACTTACGGCAACTTACGGCAACTTACACGGCAACTTACGGCAACTTGCTACAACTTACGGCAAAATAAGGCAACTTTCGGCAACTTACACGGCAACTTACGGAAACATACGGCAACTTACGGCAACTTACGGCAACTTACGGCAACTTACGGCAACTTACGGCAACTTAGAGCAACTTACGGCAACTTACGGCAACTTACGGCAACTCACACGGCAACTTACGGCAACTTACGGCAACTTACGGCAACTTACGGCAACTTACGGCAACTTACGGCAACTTACGGCAACTTACGGCAACTTACGGCCACTTGCGGCAACTTACATTGCAACTTACGGCAACTTACGGCAACTTACACGGCAACCTGCGGCAACTTACGGCAACTTACACGGCAACTTACGGCAACTTACGGCAACTTACACGGCAACTTACACGGCAACTTACACGGCAACTTACGGCAACTTATGGCAACTTACGGCAACTAACGACAACTTACGGCAACTGACGGCAACTTACACGGCAACTTACGGCAACTTACGGAAACTTACGGCAACTTACGGCAACTCACGGCAACATACACGGCAACTTACGGCAACTTACGGCAGCTTACGGCAACTTACGGCAACTCACACGGCAACTTACGGCAACTTACGGCAACTTACGGCAACTTACACGGCAACTTACACGGCAGCTTACACGGCAACTTACGGCAACTTACGGCAACCTTAGGCAACTTACGGCAACTTACGGCAACTTACGGCAACGTACGGCAACTTACACGGCAACTTACGGCAACTTACGGCAACTTACGGCAACTTACGGAAAAATAAGGCAACTTACGGAAACTCACACGGCAACTTACGGCAACTTACGGCAACTTACGGCAACATACACGGTAACTTACGGCAACTTACGGCAACTTACGGCAACTTACGGCAACTTACCGCAACTTACACGGCAACTTACACGGGAGCTTACGGAAACATACGGCAACTTACGGCAACTTACAGCAACTTACGGCAACTTACGGCAACTTACGGCAACTGACGGCAACTTACGGCAACCTACGGCAACTTAGAGCAACTTACGGCAACTTACGGCAACTTACACGGCAACTTACGGCAACTTGCTACAACTTACGGCAACTTACACGGCAACTTACGGCAACTAACGGCAACTTACACGGCAACTTACGGCAACTTACGGCAACTTACGGCAACTTACGGAAAAATAAGGCAACTTTCGGCAACTTACACGGCAACTTACGGCAACATACACGGCAACTTACGGCAACTTACGGCAACTTACGGCAACTTACGGCAACTTACCGCAACTTACGGCAATTTACGGCAACTTACGGCAACTCACACGGCAACTTACGGAAACATACGGCAACTTACGGCAACTTACGGCAACTTACGGCAACTTACGGCAACTTACGGCAACTTAGAGCAACTTACGGCAACTTACGGCAACTTACGGACACTTACACGGCAACTTACGGCAACTTGCGGCAACTTACGGCTACTTACGGCAACTTACACGGCAACTTACGGCAACTTACGGCAACTCACACGGCAACTTACGGCAACTTACGGCAACTTACACGGCAATTTACGGCAACTTACGGCAACTCACATGGCAACTTAGGGAAACTTACGGCAACTTACGGCAACTTACGGCAACTTACGGCAACTTACACGGCAACTTACGGCAACTTACGGCAATTTACGGCAACTTACGGCAACTTACGGCAACTTACGGCAACTTACACGGCAACTTACGGTAACTTACGGCAACTTACACGGCAACCTACGGCAACTTACGGCAATTTACACGGCAACTTGCGGCAACTTACGGCAACTTACGGCAACTTACACGGCAACTTACACGGCAACTTACACGGCAACTTACGGCAACTTATGGCAACTTACGGCAACTTACGACAACTTACGGCAACTTACGGCAACTTACACGGCAACTTACGGCAACTTACACGGCAACTTACGGCAACTTACGGCAACTTACGGCAACTTACACGGCAACTTACACGGCAACTTACACGGCAACTTACGGCAACTTATGGCAACTTACGGCAACTTACGCCAACTTACGGCAACTTACGGCAACTTACACGGCAACTTACGGCAACTTACGGAAACTTACGGCAACTTACGTCAACTTACGGCAACATACACGGCAACTTACGGCAACTTACGGCAACCTACGGCAACTTACGGCAACTTACGGCAACTTACGGCCACTTGCGGCAACTTACATTGCAACTTACGGCAACTTACGGCAACTTACACGGCAACCTGCGGCAACTTACGGCAACTTACACGGCAACTTACGGCAACTTACGGCAACTTACGGAAACTTACGGCAACTTACACGGCAACTTACGGCAACTTACGGCAACTTAGAGCAACTTACGGCAACTTACGGCAACTTACGGCAACTTACACGGCAACTTACGGCAACTTGCGGCAACTTACGGCTACTTACGGCAACTTACACGGCAACTTACGGCAACTTACGGCAACTCACACGGCAACTTACGGCAACTTACGGCAACTTACGGCAACTTACACGGCAATTTACGGCAACTTACGGCAACTTAGCACGCACAATGACTGTCGCTACCTGGAACCATCTTCCTTTAGCTACTTATCAAATATTCTACTATTGATCAGCCTGTTCGAAGTTTCGAAATAGCCAATATAATAATGTAATAATGACAATTTAACATTGTTGCTGGCCAATTTGAATACTTGATAAATGGCAAAGTGTATGGATCTTAGCACGCACAATGACTGTCGCTACTTGGAACCATCTTCTTTTAGCTACTTATCAAATATTCTACTATTGATCAGCCTGTTCGAAGTTTCGATATCGCCAATAGAAATATACATGTAATAATGACAATTTAACATTGTTGCTGGCCAATTTGAATACTTGATAAATGGCAAAGTCTATGGATCTTAGCACGCACAATGACTGTCGCTACCTGGAACCATCTTCTTTTAGCTACTTATCAAATATTCTACTATTGATCAGCCTGTTCGAAGTTTCGATATAGCCAATAGAAATATACATGTAATAATGACAATTTAACATTGTTGCTGGCCAATTTGAATACTTGATAAATGGCAAAGTCTATGGATCTTAGCACGCACAATGACTGTCGCTACCTGGAACCATCTTTCTTTAGCTACTTATCAAATATTCTACTATTGATCAGCCTGTTCGAAGTTTCGATATAGCCAATAGAAATATACATGTAATAATGACAATTTAACATTGTTGCTGGCCAATTTGAATACTTGATAAATGGCAAAGTCTATGGATCTTAGCACGCACAATGACTGTCGCTACCTGGAACCATCTTCCTTTAGCTACTTATCAAATATTCTACTATTGATCAGCCTGTTCGAAGTTTCGATATAGCCAATAGAAATATACATGTAATAATGACAATTTAACATTGTTGCTGGTCAATTTGAATACTTGATAAATGGCAAAGTCTATGGATCTTAGCACGCACAATGACTGTCGCTACCTGAAACCATCTTCCTTTAGCTACTTATCAAATATTCTACTATTGATCAGCCTGTTAGAAGTTTCGATATAGCCAATAGAAATATACATGTAATAATGACAATTTAACATTGTTGCTGGCCAATTTGAATACTTGATAAATGGCAAAGTCTATGGATCTTAGCACGCACAATGACTGTCGCTACCTGGAACCATCTTCTTTTAGCTACTTATCAAATATTCTACTATTGATCAGCCTGTTCGAAGATTCGATATAGCCAATAGAAATATACATGTAATAATGACAATTTAACATTGTTGCTGGCCAATTTGAATACTTGATAAATGGCAAAGTCTATGGATCTTAGCACGCACAATGACTGTCGCTACCTGGAGCCATCTTCCTTTAGCTACTTATCAAATATTCTACTATTGATCAGCCTGTTCGAAGTTTCGATATAGCCAATAGAAATATACATGTAATAATGACAATTTAACATTGTTGCTGGCCAATTTGAATACTTGATAAATGGCAAAGTCTATGGATCTTAGCACGCACAATGACTGTCGCTACCTGGAACCATCTTCCTTTAGCTACTTATCAAATATTCTACTATTGATCGGCCTGTTCGAAGTTTCGATATAGCCAATAGAAATATACATGTAATAATGACAATTTAACATTGTTGCTGGCCAATTTGAATACTTGATAAATGGCAAAGTCTATGGATCTTAGCACGCACAATGACTGTCGCTACCTGGAACCATCTTCCTTTAGCTACTTATCAAATATTCTACTATTGATCAGCCTGTTCGAAGTTTCGATATAGCCAATAGAAATATACATGTAATAATGACAATTTAACATTGTTGCTGGTCAATTTGAATTAGACCTGGGAGTGACTTTGGTCAGTTAATCTGACCCCACTTGACCCTAAAGTGACTTGAGGTCGACTTGAAGTCGACTTCTCGGCGTCAAAACGACTTGACCCGACTTGGCAGAAAAACAACCGACTTCCGACTTGAAGTTGACTTCTGACATGGTACTAGCCATTAGTCTATGTCTACGTATGGCTGGTAATGCAAGAAGTCAAGCCAATTTTCCTGCAAGCATTGATATCATGTAGGCCTACAAATGAGTAGTGAGGCATCAACCCCTAAATCGATGCATGAATTCGTTAAAGTGTTATTAAGCCCATTTCAAGCTGTTTGTGTTTCAGTTTGAATTGTTCTGTGATGCTTTGGGACAACTAGTAACCTAGACAATGCGACGACAAATTATTAGGCCTATGAATTTTAGCTCGTTAAAGTGTTATTAAGCCCATTTCAAGCTGTTTGTGTTTCAGTTTGAATTGTTCTGTGATGCTTTGGGACAACTAGTAACCTAGACAATGCGACGACAAATTATTAGGCCTATGAATTTTAGCTTGTCCATTGTCTGTGATTATTCAGATTACATTAATTATTATTATTTTTAATTATTAACATTAAATAAATTTGTAAAAAGCACAAGGTCTAAGATAAAAATAGCAGACCGCGGACTGCATGGTTGCACTGAATGGCGTGTTATGATAAGCCTAATTTGTAATTCTGTTTTCATACTTGTTTGGCCACTAACATCATTTCGCAACTTAGCATATAGCATATTATTATTATTATTATTATTACATAAATTTATTACGCGCGCAAGGTCACACCAAAGTGTGAATCTGAGGCGCATAGCATCATCCTACAGTAGGCTACTACAGCTACTAGGCCTACTCACTGACAGTAAAGTATTTCAATGTCCAATTGGCCCTACAATAGTTTTCCGTCTGCAGACAACTCCATATGCAGCGCTCCAAAGTAACGCCAAACTATCGATTTATTATAAGCTTAGGCCTTGTAGATCCAGTTTTCTTTGCGCCGAATTCACTGACCGCTAGAAGTTCACTGATTGCTTGATAAGCACACGTGCTAATATTAATTTTTAGTAACATTTTGTTTCACCATTTTAATTAAGCGTGTGCCTAAGCGTGACGTTTAAGCATAAAATTACAAATTATATAAATAGATCGGCAGACGGCAATCTGCACGATAGCCTACTGGCAAAAATAATCAGTAGCCTAGCCTAAGTATCTGATTAGCAAAGGCCTCATTCATTTTTGTAAACACACTGGGCAACAAAAGCTGCTTAAATGTTGTCACAATCATTGGTTTAAAGTGATATATTTAACTATGTTTGTGTCTCAAGTCGGTTTAAGTCGACTTGAGGTAAAAACAACTTCAAGTGACTTCTATCTACAAAATTCGACTTGGGGTCAGTTGCGGTGAGCAGAAACGACCCGACCCGACTTGGGATGACCAAGTCGACTGGGGTCGACTTATTGGGGTCGACTCCCAGGTCTAATTTGAATACTTGATAAATGGCAAAGTCTATGGATCTTAGCACGCACAATGACTGTCGCTACCTGAAACCATCTTCCTTTAGCTACTTATCAAATATTCTACTATTGATCAGCCTGTTAGAAGTTTCGATATAGCCAATAGAAATATACATGTAATAATGACAATTTAACATTGTTGCTGGCCAATTTGAATACTTGATAAATGGCAAAGTCTATGGATCTTAGCACGCACAATGACTGTCGCTACCTGGAACCATCTTCCTTTAGCTACTTATCAAACATTGTATTATTGGTCAGCCTGTTCGAAGTTTCGATATAGCCAATAGAAATATACATGTAATAATGACAATTTAACATTGTTGCTGGCCAATTTGAATACTTGATAAATAGCAAAGTCTATGGATCTTAGCACGCACAATGACTGTCGCTACCTGGAACCATCTTCTTTTAGCTACTTATCAAATATTCTACTATTGATCAGCCTGTTCGAAGATTCGATATAGCCAATAGAAATATACATGTAATAATGACAATTTAACATTGTTGCTGGCCAATTTGAATACTTGATAAATGGCAAAGTCTATGGATCTTAGCACGCACAATGACTGTCGCTACCTGGAGCCATCTTCCTTTAGCTACTTATCAAATACTAGCTGAATAACCCGGCGTTGCCCGGGAAATATAAGTTTTTGTCCCCAGCCACGCCTGACCCCGTTCCGACTTCACCATTCTGACCCCGCCTTCCATCGACCCCCGCGTTAAGGAGAAGTAACGAACCTCTCCGCTAGGTGTACAGGTCTGGTCGATAATCGAAGAGCAAAACCCGTTAAGTCCATTCGACACGTAACTGAGAAAAACGACTTTTTCTGAAAAGATACTACCATTCAGCGCAACGTGCTTTTTTCATAAATTGTTCTTTGCCACTTAGATAAAGGAAGTTTTTTAAATCTACGCTTTTTTATTCCGATTATTTGCAGTTATATTCGCATTATTTACGTCCACAACATTTTTGCTACGCGGTTTGGCGAGATGTGACGTTAAGATTTGAGCTCAAAATAATGACGTCATGAGTTTAGTGAACATAATTATGCCGTTTCTAATATATCGTTTTTATAACAGCGAAATTTAAAATATGGAAAGATTTTTGGATGGCGATCTTTATGATTTTCTCGTGTGGATCAGAAGAAAAAAGCCGAGAATAATCCTCGCAAATATTCATCGATAGAAGTAAATATCACGTGACCTCAAACCGTCATGCCATTGGCTGTAGTTCTCTGGTAGTCAATGGAGGCCTTGTGGAGGCGATCAACGTGAATGGATTTTGATTTGCTTATCGCGTGCAAGTTTAAATGTTGACATCTCGGGACTTATAAAGTGAATTGGCAGCCGAAAATAGTGGCGTTTAACTGCAAATGTGGGTAAGAATCGATTGCAAATTTTTTTTTTAAACGAATCGCTGTAATTTCCGAGTAGGCCTCCGGGCAAAATTGGTGCATCCCACACACAGAAGGACAAACTTTGAGTTTTATACTTTAAGATTCTACTATTGATCAGCCTGTTCGAAGTTTCGATATAGCCAATAGAAATATACATGTAATAATGACAATTTAACATTGTTGCTGGCCAATTTGAATACTTGATAAATGGCAAAGTCTATGGATCTTAGCACGCACAATGACTGTCGCTACCTGGAACCATCTTCCTTTAGCTACTTATCAAATATTCTACTATTGATCAGCCTGTTCGAAGTTTCGATATAGCCAATAGAAATATACATGCAATAATGACAATTTAACATTGTTGCTGGCCAATTTGAATACTTGATAAATGGCAAAGTCTATGGATCTTAGCACGCACAATGACTGTCGCTACTTGGAACCATCTTCTTTTAGCTACTTATCAAATATTCTACTATTGATCAGCCTGTTCGAAGTTTCGATATAGCCAATAGAAATATACATGTAATAATGACAATTTAACATTGTTGCTGGCCAATTTGAATACTTGATAAATGGCAAAGTCTATGGATCTTGGCACGCACAATGACTGTCGCTACATGGAACCATCTTCTTTTAGCTACTTATCAAATATTCTACTATTGATCAGCCTGTTCGAAGTTTCGATATAGCCAATAGAAATATACATGTAATAATGACAATTTAACATTGTTGCTGGCCAATTTGAATACTTGATAAATGGCAAAGTCTATGGATCTTAGCACGCACAATGACTGTCGCTACCTGGAACCATCTTCCTTTAGCTACTTATCAAATATTCTACTATTGATCAGCCTGTTCGAAGTTTCGATATAGCCAATAGAAATATACATGTAATAATGACAATTTAACATTGTTGCTGGCAGTGGCGGAGACCTAGGGGGGGACAGCGGGGGACGGTCCCCTCCAAAGTTTGTGGTGGGGGGGACGGAGGTGCTTATATCCCCCCCAATATTTCAGAAATATCATTATAAATTTCTACAGTGTTTATACGTGATGATCAATTTTGTTAGGATGACAGTCTAAAATTCTATCATTACAGTTTACATACTGAAAATATTTTAAATAATGGGAGGGGACATAAATTGAAGTCTTAAGCCATGTCACTGAGCACTGAAATCATGATTGATTTTGTAAGGATGACAGTTAGAAATGCTATGATAACAATGTGGACATTCATAAAATTGGAATGCGACAGCCTTAAGAATTAAGCTATGACTATCAGCATTGGAAACTGATTAATGTTATTAAGATGACAGCTTAAACTACTACAATAATATGGAAATTAAAAAAATCCAAACAATGTCGAGGTGACATTCATTAAAGTCTTAAGCCATGTCATTCAGCAATAAAATTATGAGAATTTTTTTGCTATCTCATCCTAAAATGTTTCCATTAGGCTAGTAAAGCTACAATGCCGAAATTTAAAAAAAAAAAAACATTGAAGGGGAAACTTTGAAGTCTTAAATTGGGACTATTAGCACTGAGATAATGAGCAAATTTGTTTGTTAAAATGACAGCCTAAAATGCTACAATTGCAGCATGGAAAATAAAAACATTCGACATTTAGGAGGGTGGCACAAACCCCTCTTCGCGCCTCAGCGATCGTTTTCGGCCGCTCGTCCGTCCCCCCCAAAGTTCGGACCAGGTCTCCGCCTATGGTTGCTGGCCAATTTGAATACTTGATAAATGGCAAAGTCTATGGATCTTAGCACGCACAATGACTGTCGCTACCTGGAACCATCTTTCTTTAGCTACTTATCAAATATTCTACTATTGATCAGCCTGTTCGAAGTTTCGATATAGCCAATAGAAATATACATGTAATAATGACAATTTAACATTGTTGCTGGCCAATTTGAATACTTGATAAATGGCAAAGTCTATGGATCTTAGCACGCACAATGACTGTCGCTACCTGGAACCATCTTCCTTTAGCTACTTATCAAATATTCTACTATTGATCAGCCTGTTCGAAGTTTCGATATAGCCAATAGAAATATACATGTAATAATGACAATTTAACATTGTTGCTGGTCAATTTGAATACTTGATAAATGGCAAAGTCTATGGATCTTAGCACGCACAATGACTGTCGCTACCTGGAACCATCTTCCTTTAGCTACTTATCAAATATTCTACTATTGATCAGCCTGTTAGAAGTTTCGATATAGCCAATAGAAATATACATGTAATAATGACAATTTAACATTGTTGCTGGCCAATTTGAATACTTGATAAATGGCAAAGTCTATGGATCTTAGCACGCACAATGACTGTCGCTACCTGGAACCATCTTCCTTTAGCTACTTATCAAATATTGTATTATTGGTCAGCCTGTTCGAAGTTTCGATATAGCCAATAGAAATATACATGTAATAATGACAATTTAACATTGTTGCTGGCCAATTTGAATACTTGATAAATGGCAAAGTCTATGGATCTTAGCACGCACAATGACTGTCGCTACCTGGAACCATCTTCTTTTAGCTACTTATCAAATATTCTACTATTGATCAGCCTGTTCGAAGATTCGATATAGCCAATAGAAATATACATGTAATAATGACAATTTAACATTGTTGCTGGCCAATTTGAATACTTGATAAATGGCAAAGTCTATGGATCTTAGCACGCACAATGACTGTCGCTACCTGGAGCCATCTTCCTTTAGCTACTTATCAAATATTCTACTATTGATCAGCCTGTTCGAAGTTTCGATATAGCCAATAGAAATATACATGCAATAATGACAATTTAACATTGTTGCTGGCCAATTTGAATACTTGATAAATGGCAAAGTCTATGGATCTTAGCACGCACAATGACTGTCGCTACCTGGAACCATCTTCCTTTAGCTACTTATCAAATATTCTACTATTGATCAGCCTGTTCGAAGTTTCGATATAGCCAATAGAAATATACATGTAATAATGACAATTTAACATTGTTGCTGGTCAATTTGAATACTTGATAAATGGCAAAGTCTATGGATCTTAGCACGCACAATGACTGTCGCTACTTGGAACCATCTTCCTTTAGCTACTTATCAAATATTCTACTATTGATCAGCCTGTTCGAAGTTTCGATATAGCCAATAGAAATATACATGTAATAATGACAATTTAACATTGTTGCTGGTCAATTTGAATACTTGATAAATGGCAAAGTCTATGGATCTTAGCACGCACAATGACTGTCGCTACCTGAAACCATCTTCCTTTAGCTACTTATCAAATATTCTACTATTGATCAGCCTGTTAGAAGTTTCGATATAGCCAATAGAAATATACATGTAATAATGACAATTTAACATTGTTGCTGGCCAATTTGAATACTTGATAAATGGCAAAGTCTATGGATCTTAGCACGCACAATGACTGTCGCTACCTGGAACCATCTTCCTTTAGCTACTTATCAAATATTGTATTATTGGTCAGCCTGTTCGAAGTTTCGATATAGCCAATAGAAATATACATGTAATAATGACAATTTAACATTGTTGCTGGCCAATTTGAATACTTGATAAATGGCAAAGTCTATGGATCTTAGCACGCACAATGACTGTCGCTACCTGGAACCATCTTCTTTTAGCTACTTATCAAATATTCTACTATTGATCAGCCTGTTCGAAGATTCGATATAGCCAATAGAAATATACATGTAATAATGACAATTTAACATTGTTGCTGGCCAATTTGAATACTTGATAAATGGCAAAGTCTATGGATCTTAGCACGCACAATGACTGTCGCTACCTGGAGCCATCTTCCTTTAGCTACTTATCAAATATTCTACTATTGATCAGCCTGTTCGAAGTTTCGATATAGCCAATAGAAATATACATGCAATAATGACAATTTAACATTGTTGCTGGCCAATTTGAATACTTGATAAATGGCAAAGTCTATGGATCTTAGCACGCACAATGACTGTCGCTACTTGGAACCATCTTCCTTTAGCTACTTATCAAATATTCTACTATTGATCAGCCTGTTCGAAGTTTCGATATAGCCAATAGAAATATACATGTAATAATGACAATTTAACATTGTTGCTGGCCAATTTGAATACTTGATAAATGGCAAAGTCTATGGATCTTGGCACGCACAATGACTGTCGCTACCTGGAACCATCTTCTTTTAGCTACTTATCAAATATTCTGCTATTGATCAGCCTGTTCGAAGTTTCGATATAGCCAATAGAAATATACATGTAATAATGACAATTTAACATTGTTGCTGGCCAATTTGAATACTTGATAAATGGCAAAGTCTATGGATCTTAGCACGCACAATGACTGTCGCTACCTGGAACCATCTTCTTTTAGCTACTTATCAAATATTCTACTATTGATCAGCCTGTTCGAAGATTCGATATAGCCAATAGAAATATACATGTAATAATGACAATTTAACATTGTTGCTGGCCAATTTGAATACTTGATAAATGGCAAAGTCTATGGATCTTAGCACGCACAATGACTGTCGCTACCTGGAGCCATCTTCCTTTAGCTACTTATCAAATATTCTACTATTGATCAGCCTGTTCGAAGATTCGATATAGCCAATAGAAATATACATGTAATAATGACAATTTAACATTGTTGCTGGCCAATTTGAATACTTGATAAATGGCAAAGTCTATGGATCTTAGCACGCACAATGACTGTCGCTACCTGGAACCATCTTCTTTTAGCTACTTATCAAATATTCTACTATTGATCAGCCTGTTCGAAGATTCGATATAGCCAATAGAAATATACATGTAATAATGACAATTTAACATTGTTGCTGGCCAATTTGAATACTTGATAAATGGCAAAGTCTATGGATCTTAGCACGCACAATGACTGTCGCTACCTGGAGCCATCTTCCTTTAGCTACTTATCAAATATTCTACTATTGATCAGCCTGTTCGAAGATTCGATATAGCCAATAGAAATATACATGTAATAATGACAATTTAACATTGTTGCTGGCCAATTTGAATACTTGATAAATGGCAAAGTCTATGGATCTTAGCACGCACAATGACTGTCGCTACCTGGAACCATCTTCTTTTAGCTACTTATCAAATATTCTACTATTGATCAGCCTGTTCGAAGATTCGATATAGCCAATAGAAATATACATGTAATAATGACAATTTAACATTGTTGCTGGCCAATTTGAATACTTGATAAATGGCAAAGTCTATGGATCTTAGCACGCACAATGACTGTCGCTACCTGGAACCATCTTCCTTTAGCTACTTATCAAATATTGTATTATTGGTCAGCCTGTTCGAAGTTTCGATATAGCCAATAGAAATATACATGTAATAATGACAATTTAACATTGTTGCTGGCCAATTTGAATACTTGATAAATGGCAAAGTCTATGGATCTTAGCACGCACAATGACTGTCGCTACCTGGAACCATCTTCTTTTAGCTACTTATCAAATATTCTACTATTGATCAGCCTGTTCGAAGATTCGATATAGCCAATAGAAATATACATGTAATAATGACAATTTAACATTGTTGCTGGCCAATTTGAATACTTGATAAATGGCAAAGTCTATGGATCTTAGCACGCACAATGACTGTCGCTACCTGGAGCCATCTTCCTTTAGCTACTTATCAAATATTCTACTATTGATCAGCCTGTTCGAAGTTTCGATATAGCCAATAGAAATATACATGCAATAATGACAATTTAACATTGTTGCTGGCCAATTTGAATACTTGATAAATGGCAAAGTCTATGGATCTTAGCACGCACAATGACTGTCGCTACCTGGAACCATCTTCCTTTAGCTACTTATCAAATATTCTACTATTGATCAGCCTGTTCGAAGTTTCGATATAGCCAATAGAAATATACATGTAATAATGACAATTTAACATTGTTGCTGGTCAATTTGAATACTTGATAAATGGCAAAGTCTATGGATCTTAGCACGCACAATGACTGTCGCTACTTGGAACCATCTTCCTTTAGCTACTTATCAAATATTCTACTATTGATCAGCCTGTTCGAAGTTTCGATATAGCCAATAGAAATATACATGTAATAATGACAATTTAACATTGTTGCTGGTCAATTTGAATACTTGATAAATGGCAAAGTCTATGGATCTTAGCACGCACAATGACTGTCGCTACCTGAAACCATCTTCCTTTAGCTACTTATCAAATATTCTACTATTGATCAGCCTGTTAGAAGTTTCGATATAGCCAATAGAAATATACATGTAATAATGACAATTTAACATTGTTGCTGGCCAATTTGAATACTTGATAAATGGCAAAGTCTATGGATCTTAGCACGCACAATGACTGTCGCTACCTGGAACCATCTTCCTTTAGCTACTTATCAAATATTGTATTATTGGTCAGCCTGTTCGAAGTTTCGATATAGCCAATAGAAATATACATGTAATAATGACAATTTAACATTGTTGCTGGCCAATTTGAATACTTGATAAATGGCAAAGTCTATGGATCTTAGCACGCACAATGACTGTCGCTACCTGGAACCATCTTCTTTTAGCTACTTATCAAATATTCTACTATTGATCAGCCTGTTCGAAGATTCGATATAGCCAATAGAAATATACATGTAATAATGACAATTTAACATTGTTGCTGGCCAATTTGAATACTTGATAAATGGCAAAGTCTATGGATCTTAGCACGCACAATGACTGTCGCTACCTGGAGCCATCTTCCTTTAGCTACTTATCAAATATTCTACTATTGATCAGCCTGTTCGAAGTTTCGATATAGCCAATAGAAATATACATGCAATAATGACAATTTAACATTGTTGCTGGCCAATTTGAATACTTGATAAATGGCAAAGTCTATGGATCTTAGCACGCACAATGACTGTCGCTACTTGGAACCATCTTCCTTTAGCTACTTATCAAATATTCTACTATTGATCAGCCTGTTCGAAGTTTCGATATAGCCAATAGAAATATACATGTAATAATGACAATTTAACATTGTTGCTGGCCAATTTGAATACTTGATAAATGGCAAAGTCTATGGATCTTGGCACGCACAATGACTGTCGCTACCTGGAACCATCTTCTTTTAGCTACTTATCAAATATTCTGCTATTGATCAGCCTGTTCGAAGTTTCGATATAGCCAATAGAAATATACATGTAATAATGACAATTTAACATTGTTGCTGGCCAATTTGAATACTTGATAAATGGCAAAGTCTATGGATCTTAGCACGCACAATGACTGTCGCTACCTGGAACCATCTTCCTTTAGCTACTTATCAAATATTCTACTATTGATCAGCCTGTTCGAAGTTTCGATATAGCCAATAGAAATATACATGTAATAATGACAATTTAACATTGTTGCTGGCCAATTTGAATACTTGATAAATGGCAAAGTCTATGGATCTTAGCACGCACAATGACTGTCGCTACCTGGAACCATCTTCCTTTAGCTACTTATCAAATATTCTACTATTGATCAGCCTGTTCGAAGTTTCGATATAGCCAATAGAAATATACATGTAATAATGACAATTTAACATTGTTGCTGGTCAATTTGAATACTTGATAAATGGCAAAGTCTATGGATCTTAGCACGCACAATGACTGTCGCTACCTGAAACCATCTTCCTTTAGCTACTTATCAAATATTCTACTATTGATCAGCCTGTTAGAAGTTTCGATATAGCCAATAGAAATATACATGTAATAATGACAATTTAACATTGTTGCTGGCCAATTTGAATACTTGATAAATGGCAAAGTCTATGGATCTTAGCACGCACAATGACTGTCGCTACCTGGAACCATCTTCCTTTAGCTACTTATCAAATATTCTACTATTGATCAGCCTGTTCGAAGTTTCGATATAGCCAATAGAAATATACATGTAATAATGACAATTTAACATTATTGCTGGTCAATTTGAATACTTGATAAATGGCAAAGTCTATGGATCTTAGCACGCACAATGACTGTCGCTACCTGAAACCATCTTCCTTTAGCTACTTATCAAATATTCTACTATTGATCAGCCTGTTAGAAGTTTCGATATAGCCAATAGAAATATACATGTAATAATGACAATTTAACATTGTTGCTGGCCAATTTGAATACTTGATAAATGGCAAAGTCTATGGATCTTAGCACGCACAATGACTGTCGCTACCTGGAACCATCTTCCTTTAGCTACTTATCAAATATTGTATTATTGGTCAGCCTGTTCGAAGTTTCGATATAGCCAATAGAAATATACATGTAATAATGACAATTTAACATTGTTGCTGGCCAATTTGAATACTTGATAAATGGCAAAGTCTATGGATCTTAGCACGCACAATGACTGTCGCTACCTGGAACCATCTTCTTTTAGCTACTTATCAAATATTCTACTATTGATCAGCCTGTTCGAAGATTCGATATAGCCAATAGAAATATACATGTAATAATGACAATTTAACATTGTTGCTGGCCAATTTGAATACTTGATAAATGGCAAAGTCTATGGATCTTAGCACGCACAATGACTGTCGCTACCTGGAGCCATCTTCCTTTAGCTACTTATCAAATATTCTACTATTGATCAGCCTGTTCGAAGTTTCGATATAGCCAATAGAAATATACATGCAATAATGACAATTTAACATTGTTGCTGGCCAATTTGAATACTTGATAAATGGCAAAGTCTATGGATCTTAGCACGCACAATGACTGTCGCTACCTGGAACCATCTTCCTTTAGCTACTTATCAAATATTCTACTATTGATCAGCCTGTTCGAAGTTTCGATATAGCCAATAGAAATATACATGTAATAATGACAATTTAACATTGTTGCTGGTCAATTTGAATACTTGATAAATGGCAAAGTCTATGGATCTTAGCACGCACAATGACTGTCGCTACTTGGAACCATCTTCCTTTAGCTACTTATCAAATATTCTACTATTGATCAGCCTGTTCGAAGTTTCGATATAGCCAATAGAAATATACATGTAATAATGACAATTTAACATTGTTGCTGGTCAATTTGAATACTTGATAAATGGCAAAGTCTATGGATCTTAGCACGCACAATGACTGTCGCTACCTGAAACCATCTTCCTTTAGCTACTTATCAAATATTCTACTATTGATCAGCCTGTTAGAAATTTCGATATAGCCAATAGAAATATACATGTAATAATGACAATTTAACATTGTTGCTGGCCAATTTGAAT